>OX402533.1:3314755-3438078 GCA_948098885.1 Drepanosiphum platanoidis
CTCGAAACCGTGTCTACCTCGTAGGATTTACTGTTTTTAAGTCACGGCGGAATAACGAACAACTCGTACTGCCTCGCGGTCGCGCGAACAATATAACAAACGATTCGATTCATCGGATCGCCGCGCGGCGCGCGTCGTAGGTTCTACGCTGTTCGCGATGTCGTGATAATAATATTACACACTTTGTCTCAGACCAGGAGGCCGGAAAACCTCGACAGATTTTACACGATCAAACGGGAAAACGAATGTTAATAATTGCCGACCGGATATCACGGACCGGATGTCGAGCGCACTCGTCTCGCTGCGCTCTTGTATAGTAATAATTATTGCGCAACGGTGTTGACTGCATTATTGTGTTATAATGGGTACGATACCCATTCCCGAACGCCAGTGATAGCCAGCGTAGCGTTTGTCAAACGGTTCTAAATAATGTTATCGTTGAAAAACGTTTACGTTCATAATGAGAAATTACATTACACCATTTGAAATGTACGAGATATGACGTGTACGTGTTGCTAATATAAACTCTATGTAGGCATTTCGAATGATCAAAGTAGAGAATACATTATTTAATTATATAGAAATACCAACCGATAAATAGTGTTCTGCATTTGTCAAAACTTGGAACGGTTTTTTTTTCCAAAATAGACTTCAACGACTATCGTCGTCGGTTTTTTCTCGACGATTTTTCTTAAAAATAATTTGAATTACAAATTGTACAAAATTAAAATTCTAAAAAGATATAAACATTTCAATATTACTGTATTGTATTAGTACTATATTGTATTGCGTGCCAAACAAGCAGCGACAAAACGTAACGGTTTAAAATTGCGTAGTGTTTGGGAAACCACGAGTTCAACGATGGTCCAGAAGTGTTGGCGCCGTTTTTGAACTCGCGAAATATGAGTTCCACGCCGATACTGTGCGCAAACATGAATACCGAAGAAGAACCGTCGTTGACCAACATCCGTCCGTCCACGGTTTTGACGGTCAACAATCGCACCGTGGGCATAATCGGTTATTTAACACCCGACACAAAGGTAACCTAATTTTTTGTTACGTTATTTTATTCGTATAATTTTGTTGCGTGCATTGTTTCAAAAAACGATATCGACGCGTCGAACACGATGGATCGTCCGGTGTTTTAAACTGTAATTCCGAAACCCGTGTCTGTAGATTTGGATATCATAGAACAGACACGTGCGGATTGAACATCCGGCCGTGCAATTTCCGCTCGGAAACGGAGTAGTCGTGTGCTCGAGACTTTGATATTGTTTACATTATTATGGATTTTCACACAGTTTACGGACGAGTTGGGAAAAGTCAAAATAACCGACGAGTTGGAGAGCGTCAGACATGAGGTGGCCAAGTTGAAGAATTCTGGCGTAGAGTTCATAATAGCACTCGGACATTCGGGTTTGGCCATGGATCGACAAGTGGCCAGACTCGTGGCCGGCGTAGACGCGGTGGTCGGAGGACATTCGCACACGTACTTGTACAGCGGTAAGTCCGTGCGATTTATTTTTCTCAGACAATGACGTTAATAATTATTATTTAGTTTATTTCGCCGTTTATCCATTTGCAAACGAACATTTCGAAATTATTATCCGGACGAGTATCGAATGTTAAAAGTTTCGGTTTTTTTCGGTCTTGCAAAATCACGTAATTCCAACGTATCGAATTTCATTATAAATCCAGTTATTATCGTTCTGTTTGTGTCCGATGGTCAAACCAATATAATATTATATCACTTAAACAGCACCGCCGCCGCGCCGGCTTGTAGTCTCGTATCGATTATCAATTTGATCTTTGATTTGTTTGCATATCAAATATTTTCATATTATCAATTTCGAACTCATTCATCGTTTTCAACTTTAACATTCAAATGTTATATGCAGACGTTTCGATAGCCATTCGGATTGCGAAAGAGCGCGTGCAATACGCAATAAAATATTATTTGTATTATTATAGGTAGGTATTTGCATGAAGTGTGAAGGAAACGCGGTTCGTAATACGCGTACGTAGTTCGACATTTTGTTATTTTAATGCGATTACAAACACGATAAATTAGTTTCGATCGAAGTTTTTTTTTTTTTTTGAAGCGAGTATTACGACGACTAACCGTCTGCATTGATAAAGTTAAATAGCACAATAAGCCTGTGCGGGTAGATTCGTTGTCGTCTCGGGGGGGAAGGAACGAAATCATCCAAACACCGGGCGCACAAATACACAATATAAGAAAAGGTTATCAACCCTTATTATAATATCCGACGACGCGCGCGTAGGAGTGAATCGCATTCCGGTAGATCACCTGTTGCGTGCGCCGTGTGTACCTACCTACCTCTACCAGTAGAACACAGCTGTTTTTTAAACACCTAAAAATATCTCTAGATCTCATAAAAATCAAACGAAAAAAAAACGTGGGCACGGGTGATTTTGGACTAAGTCGTTTCGCTACGAACTATATACGTATACTTTTTATATATTATTTTCGTACGCAGCTGAAAGACGGTTCATTAATCATCGTAAGTATTGTACGTCGTATAAAAATATAATATGTAATAAATAGATTGGAGTTTAAACTGTGAACGCTCGAACGATTAACTTTGATCGATTCGTTACTATACGTATATAGATCGTATGGTAATATGTACAAACAATGAAATTACTGTTGTCAATAGACAGTTTTCAGTTTTATCGCCGCTCCTAAAGTAATGTGGTTTTTTACGAGTTTAAAACAACTCGTCGCCAGCGACGATTTATGGTGGAATCTCTTTACTCTGTTCGTGCACGAGTCGCGATTTCGCAGCGCACTTATAACATTTGATACGTTTTCGATACGAACTGCCATAATATCGTACTGAACTGTACTAAATACTATTGTTCTGACACCATTTTTATGTATTCGCATACAGGGAATAAACAAGATACCGAGATACCGTCCGGGCCGTATCCAATAATAGAGAAGAGAGGCGAACAAATCGTGCCCATAGTGCAAGCATACGCGTTCGCTAAATATTTGGGAAAATTGGTCTTAACTTTCAACAGTGAGAACCGTTTAATCAGCGCAGTCGGCGCACCGATTTTATTGGACCACACTGTTCCTCAGGGTAATTCGTAGTTATTATTAATTCACACTACTTGTGGTGCTTACCTAGTTTAACATTATTATCAAATAATAATAATAATAATAATAATTGGTCATATTGTTTCGATGCGTATTATGTTTGTTTTCAGACGTGAACACGTTGAACAAAGTTAAATATTATAAATCCAAAATGAACTCCGAACTGAAATTCGTAGGAAAAACCAAAGTGTTTTTGGACGGTAACTGTTCGTGCTCGGAGACCAATCTGGCCAACTTGATTGCCGATTCTTTTATACGTTTAGTAAGTTTATTCTAATAATAATATATATCATATAAATATAATATTGTAAATATACTTGTATATTGAAAATGTATTAACGCGCTTGAAGTCCGATAGTCGAAGTCAACTGTCGAGTTGTAAAAACCGAATCTAACCCAATCGAAAAGTTCAAACTCTGACGTGAATCACGTTTCGAAATCGAATTTTCACTCGTTTTAGCTTTTAAGCATTTGTCGATCTCACGTACTCTATAAAAATTTATGGCTCGCTTTTGGTTCGGGGTTTGACATTGAATTAATAATCGGATTCGGACCTGAGACCAATACGGATTTATTGTAAAAACACGAATAATATAAATATTACTCGTAAATTCAATAGAATTGTTTACTTTCACTATTGTTCAAACGTTATTCTTTAAATTACGATTTTATTTTCCACTACTACGCTTTTCATAAACGTATTATTATAATATTATTGTATGATTGATTTTTTTACCATCGACTGTTTTAGAATTTGAACCAACTATTGAAAAACAACGTGACTTTAAGAGGTTGGACCGATGCCGCTGTGGCGATCATTTTGAGCAGTAGTATTAAAAGTTCAATAGACGCTACGAAATCTCAAGGTAATAAAATCGATAGTATTATTTCAAGCCATAAAAACGTAAATAAAATCGAACCCCGTATGTGTTTTTATCGTACGATTTTATCGACATTCGTATGCCCGTGCTCCGATATGCGAGCGACAAATTTCTATCTCGTTCGTTTACTATAAATACAAAATCATTGATCAAAAAACACGAATATAAAATAATACAAGTATAAAAACGTATCACGTTAAATGTGTTAACGGCGAAAGGAAAAAAGAAAAGTCTATTTGAAAAGCGCTTATTTAATTATTTCGCGAAAAGGTATGATTCATAATGATGATATTATAATGAAACGCGAGTTCTGTGAAAACGGACAATACGAAATGTGTACGGGAAAGAAAACGAATACTTTAAGAGCGCAAGAAAGTGTAATTTTTCGTCGAGAAGAAATACTAATACAGCTTTGTGTTGACATCGGGCAATAATATACATATATACGGTGGATATTTATTTTTAATTTCTCGAAATCGACGCGACACGACGGGATCGTGTTTTTCATTTGTTCACATTATTTTGTAGCAGATTAGGTGCGAAAGTTGAATTTGAAATGATTTTCTTTCGTTATATGTACGTGTATATCCTCGCGGTATTGCCGTTTTGTTGCGTAATAAATTCGTTCGTATACGGAAATGTGATGCGGCGGTTTTACAATAATTATTATCATCTAATCTAAACAAAAAAAACAAAAACGTCTGCGTCGTTTATTAATATTATAACGCCGCCGTAACCGATGACTCATTGCGCTTTCTTTTTTTCCCCGCAAACTTTCGGGTGTCGGATTCTAACCCGTATTGATTTCGCAGGGAATATCTACGAGACCGACATACGTCGAACGTTGCCCTACTCCACCAGTTTGTACAAAGTGACCGTGGTCGGAAGAACGATCGTAGAAGCATTGGAGCACAGCGCGTCTCTGTATTATGAAAAGAACTGCGCCGTCCCGGAAAGAAACATATACGGAGGTTTCGTTCACGTGTCGGGTAAATAGTAATAATTGCCGTTATTCGGTCGCGTCGGAGTGCGCGTCGGATGCTATTTCACAAAACACACGTGGTGGAAATATGATCGTCGGCCGTCGCGCGCGGTTTACAGTCGTTTTTTCGGTCCGCATTTCAATTCAAATAACTGCGACCGACGCCGCGTCGGTTATGGCGCGTCTCACACGTTCGCGGCGGCGGTGCATTCGTTCGAATGGATAATTGACGACGTTATGCAAAAGTTTTTGAATCTAATTAAGAAAACAACGAGGCCGCGATTCTAATAACTGTGTTTGCTAATCAACCGAACAATATTTGTTCGCTCGAGTGTATAAAATCACCAGAGTGGCCGGATAAGTATACACGCCCGCGCTCTCTTATTGAAATGTCATTTGTATAAGGTTTCGATGAATGAAATGTAAAATGTACACTAATTAAACGCGCGCGCGCGCGCGCGTAAATAAATTTAATGTTTGACGAATCGAAACTAAACGGTTCCAAGGCGATCCGAAAACTAAACTCTGGACTTTTACAACGCGCGCGTTTATTATACACACATGTTCCGGGTGTGACTCACCGCGGAAGGGGAGAAAATATCGCGAGACGCGGTGACTCGACGACGATTTTTCGTTAAAAACTATGGCTTCGAATCTATCCGTAATGTTCTTACGTCCATACCGTCCGATAATGTAACTCGGTCGTATACTCTTCTGTCCACTGTTTTTTTTTTCGAAAAATGTATGAATAATCGCGCATTTTTTCCTATTCAGTTTGACTCGCCACCGACGTGTAAAAAATAATACTAATCTCTCGCAGTACGTCGGGGCCGTTTTTCAAACTTCTCTTTTTATATTTGATTTTATATTTGAAAATGAACATTTCGAGCGACTAAACAACATATGTAAACGATGAAAACGAGCGCATAACATTTTCAACGACATTAGTAAATTGCCGCGAACAGAAATCATATTGTTAAGGTCTCGCAAACTTTTCGCCCCGGGTCTCGCGAATTTTAAGAACCGCCGTGCGCGCGCGCGCGACTATTTCGCTCGTCCTGTCGCCGCGGTAACACACGCCATACACTCATCAGAAACTATTTCAGGTATGGAAGTCACATACAACATGACAAAGCCCGTGAAATCACGAGTCAAGTCCGTGAAGGTGCGGTGCTCGGAATGCAAAGTGCCGTCGTACGAGCCGATCGATCTAGACAAACAGTACACGTTGATACTGTCCAAATACGTGGCTTACGGTGGCGACGAATTCAAAATGATCAAAAACGGAATCATCAAAATGGAAGATCTAAGTGAGTGTAATTTTTTTCGCTCCAGAGGGTATAAGGTGTAATGCGATAGGAGAGAGTCGGTGTGAACCGAAACGTTCGATCGAACGGCCTCGGGGAAGTGCGCGTAGTGTGCACAATTTATCGTCTGTCGTTCGATACGGACACGCGGACTAGTTAATTAAACGTAAATACACTGGTCGAGTTCGCATAAACAAAGCGATCGAGGAGATTTTATTTTATTCAATAAGTAATAATAAGACGTAATACGTACTATTCGTATATTATTTGTTTTTACTTTCAGATGTGACAGAAACGGAATCCTTGATGGCTTATGTCAAAGAAATGAGTCCCATATATCCCGGAGTGGACAGAAGAATCAAAATATTAAACTAAAGAAGAATTTAATTTAAAATAAAAAATAAAAAGTGACATGAAAAACTCAACGTATATGTCATAATATTATTATATTATATATTATTATTTACATCGTAATTATTAAAACTAAAACAACTTTGTGTTTACTAATAAAACTAACAACCGACTCAGTCGTTCTATTTATTTTTTTTTTAATTAAAATATATGAATTGTTCACCAGCTATATGCGCTGTCATTACATTCTGTGTGCTTGTTTTATATTTTAAACTATAACGAATCTATTTTTTTCATGACGTACAAAAAATATAAAAGTCTCTGGAACGCATTTCGAATTTTTTATTATGTTTTTTATTATTATTATTATAGAACACTGGTTATGAATAATTTGTGTGAATCCTGAGCGAACTTAATGATTAATTGCATTTTTAATGCGAACTGTTCCCGCGGACGGCAGGACCAACTATACTACGTTCTCCGATGACAACGTACGATTCGAAATTTACCACGTTCAACAATATCCAACTAGAACGTGTTATTACGCTTCTCGTGTAATGAATCGAAATAGTCGTGCGAGTTCTTTTAGTCGAAAAAAAAAAACCCCCCATTTACCATAAACTATATAATATTGATACAATATCGGACGAAAATACTCGAAATGTATTCGAAAACTATGTCAATGTGTTTTTAATGCGAACACATTTTGTTTGCGATCGATTAGTACGCGAGTACGGCGTTTCCGTACGGTAAATATTTAATGACGAACCGTCTGAATATTGTCATCACGTGTAGGTACACGAGCACCTGCGGCGCACACGACATTTGCCGGAGAGCCGTGAAACCCGTCCAAAATTGATGGTAAAAATATAAAGTGGCGCGTGGTTTTCGAACGACCGAAGAGACTACCGGCGCGAAAACCGTCGTCGGTTTTCTCTCGATTAGTCGAAATTCGCATCGATTCGAGTGCAACCGACGCGCGACGGGTGGCTTTCTCGAATCCGTACAAACGTTTTCGTACGAGAAAACACAATAATGTTATTATTTTGTACGTACTATCGACTGCGGCACCGCGGCCGAATAGGAATAATAAAAGCCCAGTGTCCGGTGGGCACCGACGACGACGGCGGCGGCGTTTCGAAAAAGACCGACGCGAGACAGAGAGCACGCGCGGTCGGGTTTTTTTTTTATATTTTCTTTTCTTCGGCGCGCCCTCAGACGACGCGTCGAATTTCATTTTCGATTATCCGAGCGATCGTCTCGAAATCGCCGCCCGATCGTTTTTCGTCTCTGTCGGTCTCTCGCACTTGCCGTGGCTGCGCGACACACGCGCGCTCGAGAGCACAATGAAATATTTTTATTATTATTTATCGTACACACGTGACGCCGCCGCCGCCGCCGTCCGGGTTCGAGATGTTCGCGCGCGCACAGGTGTCCGTCTCGGGCCGACGGACAAAAGACGCGTTTCACGTGCGCACAATGGCGTGATGGTGTACGAGCGCACAATATAATAATAATATCGTGCGAATGTGCGAACGGGCGCGCGCGCGCGCGCGCGATCGTCGGCATCGGTGGTGGAGAAACGCGCAGGGGACGAAATATGACGAGCGATCGGAATGCGTTTTTCGTCTCCGACGAAACCGAATTGCGCGTGAGCAACGACGACGGTTTTTTTCACCCTTATTTGTGTATGCGTTTGTCGAAGAAAAAAAAAAAAGAAAGGAACAGGTTCACGGTGTGGGCACAGGGCTGCGAGCGGTTCGGGGAGGATTTTATGAACGTCCGCGGCCCAGAAATCCAAATAATCGAACAACGAAAGCGTTTTTTGTTTTACGTACGACGGAGAGAAAAAACATCGATCGTTCGTTAGACTTTTATTATCGCGAGACCTAGCGGAAGAATAAACCGTAGTGATTGGTTGAAAAAAAAAAAACAAAACAAAACGACGATCGAAATATTCCACCTCGAGTGTATAATATAATAATATTATAGTATTATATCGTTATTTCAATATTTATGACATCCAGTTCGAAATGTCAGGGGCTCTGTGTACGGTACATAATTAGTACGACTTATCGGGCTCATGATGTAAACAATTTGTTATTTGCACACAAAGCAGCGATAGGTCAACAGACGGTTTTCCTGTGCGGCTCGAGTTCATTTTTATTTACCTAACGCGTTATCGGAACGAAAAAATAGCGTGAAAAAAAAAACCACTATTACACTATGTACCTTTACTTTAATTTTTTTTATATTCATTGATAACATTTTATACGAATGTATAGGACGAATTGTTTACACGTCGATTTCGTAGCATTTATCTGACCATATTATAATAACAGACGTTTTATATTATAAAACGAATTGTTGTAAACATTTTTGAAAGACTATATTTGATCTAATCGAATACAGAAAAACAATAATATACATTATAAATCATTAATTCAATATTATTTATGAAGTCGAGTTCGAAATGTCAGACTTCTGCGTATGGCGTATATTAATTACGACGTATCGTCGGGCTTAGTAAATGTATACATAATTTGTCATTTTCGCACAAAACGGTTAAAGGTCAAAACACAGTTTTCCCCGTGGCGACGTTGGTTCGTCTTTATTTACTTACCTAACGGTTTGCCCGACAATAACGTAATAAATATCTACTTTGAGTCCTTGATAATATAATAATTTTAAAAACCTTCAAGTACATTACTTATTCTATAATAATATATGAATAAATGTTTTACTGATTTTTCATTATTTAGAATAATTTATTTAAGGGCATTGAAAGCCACGTCAATTTTTCGTCAAAAAGACCTTTACGTCTTCCAAAAAAAAAACGGTACTTGTAATAATCTTAGAGAAATTTTGAAAACAGTTTTGGAAAGCTTAACACTTCTACTGTGCATCGGTCGGAGCACTTTTTTAAATTTTGCATTTTTTTCACGAGAAAAAAAAGTTTGAAAATTACAAAATGTTCAATATGTTCAATAGCAAATATCTTATTGATCTAATTGCTTTTTGAAAAATGTGATCCGACCGATGCACAGTAAATTTATTTCTGAATTCAAATATTGTTTCATTTTGAAAATGAAACCACTAGAAGTTCCAAATTTTTGGAAGTCGTAGAGGTATTTTTCGTGCATAAATTCTTTTACTCATTTTAGTTTGTTACTGATCGCTGACAGGATATAAAAAATTTCAAATTATTTTTCTCGTTCTCGAAAAAGTGTCGTGTTTAACACCGATATAAGTATTTTATGTATCCCAATATTGCGTATGACTGACGAAGATGTAATTACTATGTGAAATATGGAGAACAATAATAATTACGAAAAGAATCGATTCAATCGCTCGTCTAGGGGCAAACAGAACGTTATCATATTAACCGCTGTACTCTGAAAAAAAACCATAGAAAAGTCACGGCGCGGTGGCGTCACGCCGACCATTTAGTTTTCACACTGATGGCTACAAATTAATTTTCTCGTACGTTTTTATTTTTTCATCATTTCCAAGCATATTATTATTATTGCTATTTAATGGGTTTTTGTACGGAAAGAAAAAACGGCGAGCCTAGTGGCGCCGGAGCTCTTTATTTGTCGGGCCCAAGTCGTCGCTGACTATTGCTGGTAATTATTATAGTCGGACAATGCCTATTGACGACCGCAGCGTACCTTTGAACTACCGTTATCGTGTGTGTGTGTGTGAAGGGAATATATTATGTTTACACTCTGAGAAACGTTATAGAAATGTCGAAATATCAATATGTAAATATATAAACTATTTTTCGGACACTCGACCGCTATTGTCTAGTGATCTGTATGAAAATACGAACGTATCGTTTCGGTGTAACCCAACGTGCGTCGCCATTTCCAGCCGACCCGTTTGTGGCTCGGCGACATCGTCAATTTATTCAGAACAAAGTATTAATTTAATCAGTGGCGCCAGTGTGTGTTTTTTTTTTGTTCCCCGGCGACGGCCAAAAGTGACACGGTATACCGTTTCGGGCCTGAGACTACACGAAACGCGTTAATACAATGGTAATCGACGGATTTCATCGAGCCCGTGACGTCAACGAAAACGGTAACACGAATAATATTACCGCGTGAAATCAATAAACAATAATGTAAAGCGTGCGACAAAATACAATACCGACGACAAAACTCGCGTTCAATATTATTCGCGACGACGAACTACGCGCGTAGGCGAGTGGTGCGTGAAATTATTCCAAAATCAAAAGCGCTACGACGCACGACGTTGCGGGGCTTATGCGAATAATTATAATTATATGACGATGACGTCAAGAGGAGGGCGACCGTGTCGCCGCGTTGACGATTTCGTCAGATAACGGTTAGGTGTTCGAGTCGATACGTCGCCGTCGACGCGAGAGTGACATTGACTTTCGAGACGTTATTATAATAATATAATCATCAAACGGCACTCGGCGGTTCACCCGCGGTCGATATTTTTGTTTTCGCGAGAATATCGTCGACGCGGCGGCACGTGTACACGTTGGTCTCGCGAAGATCAACGTTTTAGATAAAAATTGATTTGACGCGCAAAAATGATTGTGTTACCACGCCGTGTGGAAAAGACGAAAAAAAACGATTCCGCTAGGGTCAGGGCCGCCCGGGCTGCCACTCGTATACTGCGAGACGACTCGTGACCGCGTTTCCGTTTAAATATTCATCTCCGAAAGCGTATATATTTTTACATATACATGTGTAATAAGACACCGGCGTTGAAATAAAACGATACTGCCGTTCGACCCTGAACGAAATTGCGTTTCCAGGCGACGCGCCGTCGTCGTCGTCGAAATTTGTGCACGTCGTCGCCGAAATTGCTCTCGAAATAGACAACAATCGATAGAACACCTCGCGTACGAGTCGCGGATAGTAAAATAAATCGTTTGAGTTTCGATAATGATTTCAATGTCGTTTCGTACGCGATCGTTTCGCGCATTATCGTTGGATTTAACGCGACCAAAACACGAAATGTGCCCGGCTAGTCTTACACGATTCGAGTGGGCCGAAAGTTTGAAAGCAACTTTATACGTACGGTGTCGCGTCGGAACGAAAGTCCTCTGTTAAATTCGATTTACCAGTCAAGTGCGCCGTAGATTCGTGCTTACAGCCGACTGCTTAAGAAAGCCACGGGAAATATAAAGGAATAATAAAATATAAAATAAAGGAATAATAGATTTAGAATGGCATAGTCATTACGATACGTTTTAGAACGCTAAGACGACGGCGAGTCTCGAAACACAAAAACAGATTGTTTACCGTATAAAAAGTAAAATCAAAAGTAATCCGCACTCGGACCGCGAGAATTCGACATTGTTCGCGGTATTGTTCGCGTTCTCTTTGTACGTCCGCCGAGCAAATCGAAAAACGATTTTTTGTTCGAAAAAATTGAAAATAATATCAACAACAACAAACAACGTCTCGAGAAATCAATACGTTCGACGGCGTTTCGATCGGAATCGTTAAGTTAAATTATTTCATTCTGTACGTTCTTTTAAAAGGCGCGGTTCGTCGTAGTAATTTGTGAGAGAAAAACATAACAATTATCACCGAACCGGGGAGGGGGGGGGGTGGGAAACGGAATCGTTTCGACCGTCGAAATATTATCATGTCAACGCGAATATTATATTTTAGAACGGGCGCGACTGTCGGTACCAATTAAAAACGTCCGCGCCGCTCGGATTAACGAATCAAATACCTAATTAAGAAACCGACTAAAAAAAAAAAAAACCGCTTATTTGTGTTTTTTATGTAACCACGGAAACGAACCACTAACCAACCTGTACGTAGATAATGCGCGTACTATAGTGAATACAATCGGTGTATACCCGTTGCAGTGTAAACAAATCGTTATTGCCGAGCGAACGAACGAAAAAAGAAAATAAGTAACGAATCGGCTTTCGGTGAATTTCCCGTACATTATACGTGGTTATTATTTTTGCGGGTTTTTTTTTCTTTTTTTGAATTTTCGCGCTTATCATTACGATATTACGGCTCGACGGTCGTTTTTTTTTTTTTCCTTTTTACGCCACGTCGTGAATGTCCTTTTATAATAATTATTATACTCGGTCGCGTACACTGCAGACGAAAAAAATAAATAATAAGCCGACCACCACTGTGCGGGGACAAACGGAGCTTGATTTTCGAAGGGTCGCTCCGGGACCGAAATCATTTCTTTGCCGATTTCGGCGTAAGACCGTAAAAAGAATTTGGTCACGATGATTAGTATATTCAAATGTAGTTTTTTAATTTTTTTTTTTTTATACGAATTTATTGAATTTCGAACGACGCAAATATATATTATTTATTTTAGACTCGTAAGTTTTCTCTCCCAGTCGAAAATCAAAGTGGACATTTCAACCGACCTCTAAACTCGCATAATAACTATCGAAACGAGTTTTGAAATCATTGGAATTCTTGTATCTCAAAATCGCCATCATTTTATGCCCTTAATTAGTATTTTCACAGTATTTTTCGCGAACTTTGAGTTTTGTGTAACACCTTCGTCTTTAGAAAACGGTAAAACAAGTATTCGGTGAAAATTAAAACTCTCTTATGTTTTATTACATATTTTGAGTTCAAGACGGAAAAAAAATTCGATCTGATCGAAAATCGGTTTTCCGTAAATTTGGCCTGTTCTTTAGTTAGTTTTTTGCAATTATTTCTAAATTATTATTGAAAAAAAAAAAAAAAATGGTGCGAGTACTTATATTTACTACACACGCCAATTCGACGAGAAAATTTTCGATTTTGTTGTGGTTTTTTTTTTTCCCTCACATAATAGATTTTTTTTTTTTGCTGAATACAATTTTAAAATTCGTAATCGTGAAGGATCTTGCGTGAAGTACCATAGTTACCTCGTCACCTTGGACACATCACGGTGTATTCACGTTATCATGGTGACGCGCGTCCGTCTCACTCATTAATTTCGATAAAAATCTCAAAAATCAACAGCGACACGAAAAGCATGTCTACGATTCGATGTGTATATCCGTGCAGCGGAGAAAAAGTTTCTTTTCTTTTTTCAGTCAGTCCGAGTAAAAAACATTCGAGGACCGGTATATTTGAAATTCACCCGGGTTCGAACCTTCCCGATCCGCTTCCGACCCAGTTCGAAGCGGTTTTTTTTTTTTTTTTGTTTCTTCGCTCCGCTCCCGCAGGTCGAGAGACCTGCTCGAAAGTATTATATAATACGATGTACGACGATTATGTATAATATAACACGGGCGCATAAATACGGGGACAACACGCGGGCGGACGGGGGAGTGGGGCGTCACACCCGCCGACGGGATCAGCTGCGCGAGCGCGTTATTATTATTAGTAAATAACGGCGGCGGCGGCGGCGGTGGCGCGTGCTGTTCGGCAGGGAAGAGCGCAGAAATACGCACACGCACAATATGAATAGGCCGAGAGAATGAAACGGGTATTCACCCGCTAAGACCGTGGCATTGAAGAGAGGGAGAGACGATTGGTCTCGTGACGTTTCGCAATCGTATGGAAAAATATTTGATTTGTGATTTTTTTTTTTTTTTTGTTTTGTATTTTCGGTCCAGCAGTGTAAAAACGGTTGAAAGAAATTTCTGCTCGGTGTAAACCCGATGATGACGCTTTTTCGATCTAGATCGTAAACGTACAACGTTGTTTAACGCGCGTGAATAACAATACGATATATTATTATATTATAGCGCACAGATGCATGATATAAATACGCGCGCGCGCGCGTCGCACCCGCCGACGGAATCAGCTGCGGGACCGTGTCACATTGTCATTATGAGTAAATAACCGCGGCGGCGTAGGCGTAGGCGTAGACGACGCGCGCCGTCTCTAATTGCCGCGCCGTTGGAAAATAATTGAAACGCGTTACGTTGTTTGTGTTTCACACAACCAATTTGTTCCTATTTTTTTGAAATTACCCTATAACACAAATAAACATTTATTTTGTGAAATTCAACTCCTAAGTGGGTTGAATGGGGTTAAAAAGGGTGAAACTAGAAAAATTCGCCTGACCGGAACCGCTTTGAGTATGAAATTGTATATCCATAATAGACTATTCAATAATAATAGCAGTAACAGCTGATAAATGTCAATTATTATTATTATTCGGGCCATACACATTTACTTAAGCCCGGCAAAGACGGGTAGATTCAGCTAGTATATGTAGGTGCATAACGCGGGGGCGCGCGCGCGCGTCACACCCGCCGACGACGGACGGGATCAGCTGCGGGACCGTCGTGTTACATTGTCATCGTGAGTAAAATATAACCGCGGCGCGTTGCGTATTCGACGGGACTACGGCGCAGAAATACACGCGCACAATATACATGCGAAATATGAGCGAGAACGCGAGTGTCGACGCGATTACTCTGGGAAATTTTTTGACCGAGAAACGGAAGAATATTTTCCAGAAACCGGTGTAAATCGCCGACCGGAAAGAATCTCTGGACCGCGCGATCCCGTTTTCCAGCGACCGAACTATAATATTAGGTACTTAAAACATTACGACGGCGATAATAGGTGCATAAAACGTGGGCAAGCGCGTGCGCGCGCGCGTCACACCCGCCGCCGCCGCCGCCGACGACGACGACATCAGCTGCGTTCGCGGGGCGCGCGTGTTATATTATGATTATTATTAGTAAATAACGGCGGCGCGTGCTGTTCGGCGGGGCTATACACACGAGCGCAGAAATACGCGCGTATAGATTTTTATATACATACACACACACACACACGGCACATAATATCATAACGCCGCCGGCCCGGTGGTGCGCCGCCGCCCGTCGGTATTGTTCCTAGACGGCGCAGATGTTCTTCAGGGGGTACCCTCTATGACGGGCGCGCACCGGCAGCACACGACAACCTCGCGGTCCCCGTCGTCGCTCGGAGTCACCTGCGCGCGCGCGCTTCGAGGGCGCTCGTTCGTTCGGTCGCGCGCGCGCGCGCGCTCGCGCAGTGATTGAATTATTCGGGTTTTGCACGCGGCTCTCGTACACCGGCGGCGGCGCATTCATAAAAGGGGGCACCCCTCGACCGCCGCCGCCTCTGGCTTGCTGCAGACGTCGTAACGTTCCGAGCTGCTGCGCTGCTGCTGCTGCGGCGGTCGCGGTGTGAATTCCGTTTGTGTGTACTCCCCGTACCTTACCGTTTGCGAGCGCGCGCGCGCGCGAGCCCGTATATATATATATATGATTTACACACAATGAGCGAACGTGTGCGAACCACCTGCCGCCGCGTATATACCACCCGAAAGGTTCGCGAGAGATCGTAATGCATCTGCAAGCCTCGCCGCGCCGCAACGGTAGCGCACCCTTCGTCCTTCTCCTCCTCCTCATCGCCGTCGTCGCGTCCTTCGTCTCGCTCCGCGCGACGTTTTTTTTTTCTCTCGGCTTCCTTTTCTTTTCTTTTTTTTTTTTATTACGTTTTCTTCTCCGTCTCGTTGCGATATTATTACACACGCGTAATGACCACCGTAACGTCACGCAATGCGTATATCCGTGTAAAATATCGCGGCGGTCGACGGCGAAAAAGTTCCGCGACCGGTTTTGGTTCGCTCGACGCGCTCCTCTATTTTTTTTTTTTTTTTTTGTTCGCGTATCGACGCCGTATATATTACTATCATGTCGATCGTGTTTGATTCGAAAAAAAAACACAATATTGTGATTACACGAAACCGGCCGTACGTCAATCGCTTAATCGTTTCGGTTATAATATATTCTAATAAATAATTTAAATATCGCCCACGTTGGCTTGGTAGTTTTATGCGGCATCTCGACAACGTCTACGTTGCCTACAATCGATTATAATAATTAGTTGTTATTAATAATGACTGATCACCGACATTGACGGTAACATATATATAAAGAGTAGAATTTCGATTAACCGTCACTCTATGTTATCCATCATCATCAAAAAAAAAAAATAAGAGAAATGAACACCTAACGTAATTAAACTAGTACACGTGTTCGCTATAATTTTATATGTTCACTCGCACGCGTTTTCATTTGCTGCTTTTCGTTCCAAACCGGCATGTAACTCGCTACTGTATGCAAACATGTATCTATCTGATTAAAAGTGATGTTATCTTTATCTCGATGAAATCAAACGTCGATACGTCGTCCATCTAGTTACCTAGACCAGCGGTCGCCAACCGGCGGTCCGCGGACCACTGGTGGTCCGCAGAAAAATTCGAACGTTACTAGTAATGCTGTTGTGAGTTTATAATCGAAATGTACAAAAGTAGTGTACAACGTCGCTGTATGTGTAGATTCGGTTTACAACAAATAAGAACAAACGCGTAATAATATTGTCATTATTATCGCATGTTATAAAATAAATAGACCTAATTTCCAACGACGCGTGGGTTATTATTTTACTGTCGCGCTCAGTAAAATGCCGAAATGCACAGACTTAATCGAAACAAGAGAGAACAAATCTCACATTAAAACTTGTGTTGAATAATTATTACACTTAATTGATATTTTATAAAATATGCGTTAGTTTAAGTCATTTTTTTTTTAACTTGGTATTTAAGACATGTGTATAAAGACATGACTGGTCCGTAGAATTTAGAGTTATGGATTTAGTGGTCCGCGAGGTCCAAAAGGTTGGCGACCGCTGACCTAGACGGTTTTCGCCGGTTCAGACGTTTTATTTTCGACTAGAAATTACCATTTTTCACCGAGCGCGATTTATTTATGTGTGTCCACACATTGTTTATACGCGACTTTTCGCGGCCGAGAAAAATCGCACAGCGTTATTATCCGAAATCGACGAGCGCGCGCGCGTGTTTTCGTAATAAATTACTCCCCATAGGAGAAGAACGCAGTCTGTGGCGACAGAAATAACGACAATAATGTGAAAACCTGAGAGACATGGTACGAGCGGAGAATATATATAGTGCACCACGTCGCCTCCGACCCATCGCGGCAATTCACTGCCGCGGCGCCGAATGATACATCTGCGCCGCGGGGGGCAAGTCGAGTGCGACCTTTTTTTCCACGTCCGTTATATTATACACTACATAATGACTTTATCGAATCGTACTGGACATGTTATATATATATATACGAGTATATACACGTGAATTATATTATATACGTACGCGAGTATGTAAGCGCTTTTCATAGTTTGGAAACAAAACAGAAAAAAAACATAAATAATCAATTGACAGAACGTGATAACAATATTATTGTCTGCGTTTACCGCGAACGTTAATTACAACGTAATAAATTACACACATCGAAATTTATCGATAGGTACGTGTCGAAAATAATCCAAACACTGTAAACGAACGCGCTCAGAGTAGCTTGGCAATTACGTTTAAATCGAGTCACATGTCTCCGCGTGAGCTTCAATTTCAACGCGTACGTATCACGTTGTATTATATTACTGTATCAAAACTTTTACACGAAATCGTTCTTCTGTCGGGCGGAAGTTATCAGACCGCACGAATTATCGCGCGCGCGTCTACTTTAACGTAATGAATAGAAATAAAAAAACAAAAAAAAAACTCTGTTGCTCCCCTCGATACAATTATTTACACGGAGGAGGAGGACGACGACGACGACGCCCTTGCGTATTATAATAATAAAATAATAATTATTACATCCTTAATAAAATGTATACGTTTTAAAAACGAAGGTGAACACACACATATTACGTACTACTCTGCTGCCTCGGTGTGTTCTGTTTATTTTACGTTTCGGTTTAGAAAAAAAAAAGTAAAAACGTTTCGGGGGACGAGGTTACGCGTATCCCTCGAAAACAGCAGCTGTGGACCATATGAGGCGCGCACAGATTTTTTTTTTTCACTTTCTCGCGCCGCCGAGTGCTCGTCGTCGTTCCACTGCCAGCCACGACGTTGTTTACCACACGAAAATATAATATAAAACATTTGTTTCGTCGTACGCGTTATCTAATGAGACAAGTGACCTCGTTTCGTCGCAGTCGGCCGAACAGAGAAGCTCCACGGTTTGCAGTCGGTAAATAACAATATCGTGCATATACGTACGTACGTACGAGCATATCGAGTGGCGTATTTACATAAAACACACATCGTAATATACGCGTCACTTATTTTAACACCGAGAAGAGCGGTGAGAACTGCATAGAAAATATCGTTCGTCGGGTATTCAGGGGCCCGGTCCGAGAGTCTCGGGAAAATGGTAAATTCTTACACGAGACGGCATGTAAAAATTGTATACGCACGTATATAATATATAATCATAGGCTGATATTGGGGTGGAGGGGGACTATGGGCACCTGAGCCCCCCCCAGGATATTTTTAAGCCCCTCCCCGTAAAGTTTAAGTGTCCCTTCGCGATACTCGTTAGTTGAGAATGACAAATACAGTCGAGAAAATGGTAAGCGATTGAAGTGTAAAACTAGAATAATATTGAGTAAGTAAGGTAAAAATTCCAATAAGTAAGTAAGTTTCTCTATACGAGTGAAATACAATGTATGTAAATGTAGATATTATGTAAATTCGTATACTATTATATTTAAGTGATATCGACTGTAATATTATGTACTAAATCGTAAAAAATGTAATAGATTTCGAACCGTTATCACAATTATTACACACGAATACATTTATTTTTACCTACGTATAATATTAGAATGATTTGATACTATATTATATTATTGTATTATATTGTCCGTGAAACGAAATAAACGAATAAAAATATTAGTTCGAAATCCAGTACTTTCGGTTAGGTTTTTGAAAATGTAGCTCGAAGCTCGTAAAAAAATACAAATACCCAAGTCGAAAACGACACAAAAAACAAGCACAACTGTTTTGACCACGACAAGTAGACGTAAGAAGTTTGTCCTAAATCTGAATAGAGCGCGGTAAGGGAAATTCGTTTGTCGAGTTTATGATATTACGTGTTCACTTTCAATACGCGCGTTATGTTTATTCGTCGTTTTCGTTACACGATTTAAGTTTTAAAAACACCGACGACGCCATGTTGTTGAAAACAACATCTAGGGGCAGATTTTTAAAAATTCCTCCTCGAATACTGTTCGCCTACGCATTCGTAGGCGGATATTTATTCATATTTTACGGGCAGGGGCTTTATTTATTCAACTAAAGCTTTCGTTTAAACAGGCAAAAGTTTGAATCTAGTCGCATCGAAATAAAGTTACATTTATTACCACGTACAAGCCGCGGCGCGGCGGCGTGTAAAGTGCGATAAAAAAAAAAAAAAAAAACACACGTAATATTATAATAATATGGACTGCGATAAAATACTACACCATAAAACCGTAATGATCGCGTTATATAATACACTGCACATCCTGCCCATTGTACAAACTGCGACGACTTTTAGGAATGCGGTTGTGTTACTGAGAAATTTGAAATAGGTACAACGCGACGATTCGATACGATACCTCTAATAATAATATCGGCGCCTCTGTTTCGATTTATAAAAACACGAGTTTTATAGTCGATTTCCTAATGAATATAGAACAATATATTATATCGTCACGAACCGTTGCAGTCTATACGATATAATATTAGACATAATATCAATAATACGTATAAATACGTCAATAATAAACGTAAACGACAAAGTGTCGATTTTTTTCGAGTAAACCAATATATTATCGTTTGAAAAAAATAGCAAATGCACACACCAATTACCCATATTGCACTCCACAATGATTGACACCGGTGCGTTGACGATTTCCTAGTTGGACCAGCCGCGTCGACTAGAGTGGAAATCACGTCTAAAAAAACACGTTTTTTTTTTAATGCGAAAAACATTTGATTTAAACCGTAAAAGTGATAAAAAAAAATGTCTTTTTTAAGATGTAAAATTATCGATGTAAGTGTGTCGATTGATTCGCGTGGAGTATTGGATGAAATGTTCACAGATTCTAAGAACGCGGTACGCCGAATGCCGTTTATGTTTTTAACTTTTTGAAAAGTCCTCGGTCGGAAGAAAATAAAACGTGTAAATCTTCACGAGCTACTGCAATTATTTATAAGCGCTTCAAGAATATAATAGTGTGATGATTATTGATTGTAGTCGGGGTTATTTTCAGACGCTCCGTAATCCGGTGAAAATACTAAAATCGAATTAGCGTTTTTTCTTCGCACAAAACGATAGTCACACGTCCGCTGTGTGTTTTTTTTTTTTAGTTTTCATTCGAAATGTATCGTTTTGTATAAATCCTAACTGTTACGTTGTTAATTTCCGCGGTAGAATTTAACTCGGGGAATTCAACCGCCGGGCTACGGAGGGGAAAACATATAAATATCGGCTTACCTTTTATGAATTGCTCGAACCCCCTAGATACGCAGTATAATATACACTCGGATAATGTGTTGTATGCCTAATGTATAAACACATATCAAAACAGCTGCTTCGCCGGGCGTAAAAAGATCACCTTTCCTTTTCGTTTGTATATGCGATTTATTTTGTTTAGATTCTCTTCTTTTTTTTTTCCCCCCGACTTAATTTATTTTATGTTTTAAACGTTCATAGTGTTACGAGATTTCAAGGCGCGACGACGGTTTGTTTTATTTTTATAAATTCTATTTACGATGACGAATAACCATATAGGTTTCGTTGTTCGTCAGCACTCGAACGATCCGAATTTTACACGTTATAATAATAATAATTATGAATATCATTTCTAACTTTTCGACCAGCAGCGTTATATTATATCGTAATAGTTGCGCTCGACGCATTTAGTTCGGAGTCATGTTTTTTTTCGACCTGAAGTTATTTTTTTCCGTGTCGTGTAGAAAAAAGGAAATTATCAAGTACCGACTTGAAAATGTATTTTCATCATGCCCACCTTATAATATGAACATTTCGTGCATCGAATATAAGTATTATATTAGTACGATCGTACTCGAAGCAGTTAAGACGATTCCTAAATTATTGTGTCCTACGCGAAATGAAATCCAAAAAATGCAGTTCTTTCCCTCGTCTCGCAAATATTTTCGGTGAATTTTTAAAATAATGTTTCATATTCGGTCGTCTCTATTATAGGGATTTTTTCAAACGGGAGATTTTCGGCGTGTCGAAATACCAAATTCAATATTCTACACTAAAGTATTGTTGTGTATATTTGGAGATGAAAATAATTTGCCTGTGAAATGACGCTTTCGACGAGAATGGTCTCGAAATAAACGGACTTTAGGTATGCGAAGCGATCACTATGAGTTCAACTATACCTATCTGTAAAGTGTACGTATACACAAATCGATTTAACACTTGATTTTCGTTTAAGTACTGAAACGAGTGATCGTTTTTAAAAACGATTTTTTACGAGTATTCGAATGGTGAAATGAAATACGATAAAATATATTTTATAAAAATCGTTTGAAATGTAATTTAACAAAAACAAATTGAAAATTAGTAAAATCAGTGTTTGTTTTGGATTTTTATCGCCATTTAAAGACTCTAATAAGACAACAAAGGAGGATAATAATAATCACTCCGCACGGTAAAAACTTGTTAGATTTTTTTTTTTGCGTCGATCAATGGACTACGTACACGTTTTTCCGTGCAATATAGACCCGACTAAAAGCACACTATAAATTGATTTCGGCCAATTGTTGTTATAACGTACGCACGTATTGCGTAAAATTACAAAAGAAGCCTAACATGTTTTTTTAATTGGCAGGCGAAACGAATTCGACTGCTGAACTACAGTAATTATTATTATTATTACAGCGTTCGGAGAAAAAATAATATTTTCATTTCGAATCAGCCGTCTTCCTAACCGAGTCGGTACACTATAACCGTTTTCATTACGAGTAATAATACGTAATATTCCTATTGTAATAAATACTAGATTGGTTTTTTTTTTTTTTCAAAAAATCAACTCTTATATTTACCGATCGTTTCGTATCGACTCTGCGTTTCACGAATTCACCCGGTGCCGTATGATCTCATTGGAATGTCGTTTTTACAACGAGACTGTCAGTGTCGATGTGCGTCGTTTGGATTATCGAAAAAGCCGATCGACATCAACCGCGTTGTTTTATTTGTAAAACAGAAACTGCGTATAATCCGTTAAAAAGGCGGCGACTTGTTGCCGCCACTCGTTGTCGCAACGTGTTGACTGTCGCGTACGATATTATTCTGAGAACGAAATATTTTTCAATAATTAATCGCTTATAGGTAACTGCAGTTATTTAAAGTAACACGAAACGAGTTTTCTCACAAGGACTTACGTGTAAAATATGAAAAGGTAATTGTTTTTGTTTTTTTTTTTTTCCAATCGTTTCGATACTATTGTATTGTTAATCTGTAAAAATCGCATAAAAAAATAAAACCATTCGCGTCGAAGGTAATAAAAACGATAATAGAATAAATTATCGTTATTACTTATATTGAAATATTATTTAATCAGACCGAAAACTCGGTACAACGTCTCTATCTGTATTTCGAAAACCGTCTGGGATATCGCTGAACGCGGTGCGAAGTTTTAACCGTCAGAGAGCGCGGCACGTATGGTACGACGATCGTCACGCGGCGGCGCTCTTTGTACGATTTTTTCGGTATGTTTGCTTTCGTAACGTAATGAAAAAAATAAATATAAATTACGTAATTTATACCGGTTGTTATTATTATTGTTACATTTTATACATTTCGCATTCACACGTCACACGAAAATAATTATTGTTCGCTTCAGTCGATAACTCACTTTATCAACCGTGTGCGTTTCCTTGGACTTTACCTATATTGTATTTTGTGTCCGGTCACTCGAGAGCGTACGTTTCCTAGTAAATTATAATATACGCACGCCGACTGAACGTCGTATTTGCATTCCTATAGGTGTTCTACGACCGAGTTCGATTCGTTCTTATCGTCGGATAAATCCAATATCGGCGAGCTAACGTGAACCCGACGACCCGCTCAAATGTAGCCTTACAAATACAAATTAAAATTGTCATTTTTTTTTTTCTTTACAACTCTATACTAGTTTTTATGTGACATAAATGTCGTGCTCGACATTCGTTACGTTTTCTAGTTTTTAAGTGTCACGTTGGTCATTTTAAAACAATAATTATAATGAAAAACTCGATATCTAATCGACCATTGCGGTAACATTATTATGTATTCAATGTCGGTTCTAGCCGTAGTCTCGTCATAACACAGTAAAAGAACGAAATAACAATTCGTTCGCCTGATTTGAAAAGCGATTATATCGCGAGACTTACGATCGTTTCGATACGGCGCGGCGGCGTTTGCAACGATACAAAATTATCGCGGTGTTCATTATGACTGGATTCAAAATGACGATTTACTTCATACGTTTAACGTTCTTCGAAGAAACCACAAATCAATCGGTTGAGCTTGATACATACCTGGGCAAACGCATGCAAAAGATAACAAAACATGTTCGACGACGATCCGAACAGAAAGTATACAAAACGATATAGAAATCGACCAGAGAAAACCGACTATTCTCGACCGAATTTATTTCACCTCGTCATCCCTGGTTGGTGGTGGTTATGCAATGACAACCGGATATATTATTAGTTTGTTCGTTTGAACAGCGTTGATCACAGCTTTATCCATTTCATCGTCTCAGATGAGAATCGAGTTTTTTTTTGTTATTGATTCCTAAATTGTGCATGACTTTATTTAAAAATATACTCGAGCAACCGAATTAATAAAAACATATGATATATAATATGTACGAATAGGTAAAAGATTATTTAAAAATTCGAGTTATCGAGTATCGTCAATTACAAAAATACGAGTTTTACAATATTTAATCATGATATAGTTTACACATACAGTAAACCAATTGTTTTATTTAGAAATAACTTGCACTGTACTATTGGGTAAGTAACCATATTAAAATTAAAAATAAGTTGTTGGTTATTTTTTATTACTATTAAAGACTTTTTATTTTCTATATTCAATACTAGCCTTAAATTGTGCCCTTAATTAACGTGGGAAAATCTTTACCTTGCTCTGTATTTGCTGGTTCAAAAATCGTTTCGGTGCCACTGGAGTTACGTTACCTATACGTACAATCAATAACGAATCGTATTTTATTAAATTTTCCAATAAGTTTATTTCGATAATGATATAATAATAATATAGTAATAATAATAATAATAATGATAATAATAATAATAATAATAATAATAGTAATAATAATGAAAATTATTTATTTTTTTTTAATTTTTCTTATAATATATAAGTCCGTAATATTTATATCATTACACGTTTATTATTATTTCACTCCGATAACAATAAATTATAATAGTAAATAGTGTCACGTCGTGCGCTATATAATATATGTATATATTATGGAGGTACACTCTATGTCATCCTCTTCTCCGCTCTCGACGAAGAAGTAATAACAAATCGTACACTACTGCTGCGCGCACGCGACGTGCCGGGAAAAAGAATACAAAAAAAAAAAAAAAATACAAAAAAAATAATAAAATAAATACATAAATAAATAAAAACACGAATTTGTTTAAAATTGTTTTGTACTTTACACAATAAAGACAGAGAAAGATTATAATGACGATGATAATAATAATTTTATAATGACGAAAAAAAAAAAAGAAAATCAACACGTATCATACGTTATTATTATGTGACTATTCTACCGGTGTTTTTTTTTTTTCTCAGCGCGTTGGATTTTTTTTTTAGCCCCGTAACAGTAACAAGTGTTCCAGCTCGTCGGCCGAACGCAACAGGAAAGCCGCCGACTCCCGGTATCCCGCTATGAGTTGTCTCACGGTGACCACGTCGGCTTTGTTCAACAGTTTACTGCTCTGCGGCGCCGCGGGCGTCGTCGCCGGGTTCAGCATCGAGGGCTGTAGCGTCGGGAGCGCGGCCGCGCCGCCGGTGATGCCGCCGGACGCGGCGGACATGGTCGGAAACAGCTGAACCATGCCCGTGGACGAGGACGACGAGTTGTTGCCGACGCCGATGCCGCCGCCGCCGACGCCGCCGCCGACGCGCCGATGGTTGACCGTCGTCGTAGACGTGGACGACGAAGAGAGACTCCGGAACACGGTGCCGCCCGCGTATCCCATCGGTGCCGGCGGCGGCGGCGTCGGGACCGCGGTGCTGGTGCCGATCGTGGTGGTCGTCGCGGCGGACGATTTGTTCACGCTCAAATCGGTGGGTCCGGCGGTTTCTGTGGAAATCATTTCGAAACATCGTTATAATGTCATTTATAAAATGTCGCTAAAGACTAAAGGCTCCTTATGGCTAAAGATGAACCCCCACAATATGCACAACCTGCGGAACAAATCTCACTGTCAAGCACATCATATCCGACTGCATAAAGTATATAATCAAGAAAGGATCAAACATGGGATATCACACAACCTCGACGCAGCTCTCGGAAACAATCACTATCTCAACACAAATTTAATTAAATTCCTCAAGCAAATCAATATTTATAACCAAATCTAAAGTAAAATATCTTATAATTTTCACACGTTATCATACAAAAAATCTAAGTAATAATACAAAAATATGTAAATAGTATGTAAGCAAAAGTAATGTAAAAAAATAAATTAACTAATGGCCACTGCTGCCGAAGTTGTATATGATCAATAAAAAAAAAAAAAAAAAATGTCGCGGTCGAATTTGGTGGATGGGCCGTAGGACCGCCCCAGATTATTATTACTGAAAACCGGGACATATTTTTAAAAATATTAGTATCAAATTCCTTAATCTAGAAATTCCTAGATCTCACCTATCCTCTTTAATATTTCCCTGTCCTAAATTTAGTTTGTAATAGGATTCTATCATTCTATCATTGAATATTATGTTTTCCATTTAAATATTTTGACAGAAAAACACTGAAAAATGTGTATTAATTAATGTATTATTATAATCAAATTTGTTGAAAAAAAATTAGTTATTCAGATAAAGTCAAACAGTCTTCGGCTTGTTTAGTTGAATATTTGGACGAGTTGTGGACTTTTTTCAACAAATCTTGTTGAATGCACGCTACCGGGCCACTATTTTTTTTTTTATAGATTGGATTAGATAATAATATTAACAATAATAAATTCATGATATTAGTTATTCTTATTACGCAACAGTGGAAATTAAAAATAGATCAAAATTAACGTATCGACGAATAATATAAATAAGCGGCGTATAAATTATATCCGGTACTCCATTCAATATACGTAATAAAAATAAATTGTTATTTTCTCAACTAGAAATATTAATCCGGGACATTTTCGTGTCCCGAGGCCTTTCTTCGGGACACCGGGACAAAAGTCACAAAACCGGTAGTGTCCCGGCAAATCCGGGACATATGGCAACCCTAGGATGGGGCGCAAGGGGACGGAGCTTCATTTTTTTCCCATATTATAGCGTACCCTTTTATTTTATTTGTCGAGGCCCGCGCGGCGAACGCGGCGATATTTTTATAAATTTTAACACATTATATCTCTTGGAAAAATACGAATAAAGAAATTTCAAATGAGTTGAATTATTCGTATTATCGAATATTAACACACGTCACATAATATATTACGAAAGCAATAGTACAATATTATATAATATTATGTGTTAAACCGTGTATGAATCCGTGGTTAAACTTCGAAAAATGGAATATATTTTACGAAAATTTCCGAGTTGTAGATATAATCGGGGGGCGTGGGGGACGAAGTTACATTTAAATTCGTGAGCTTTAGAACGCTAATTGTTCGACTACTCGTAGAGTGTGTCCTTTTTATCCAATTCGTCGTTGTCAGTATATTATAGTTTTCGCGTGCGACCGCGTGGTTTGAACGAGTATCCAACGACCGATCGGTTTCAAATGATATCCGTATATTATACATGACACGAGTAAAAGTTATATAGTAGACGTATTTTATCGATAAAAAACATCATACGAGTATTATTGTGTTCAATCATATTATATACGTAGTGGTGTTTATCGCTAGCATTACATTTTCACGAATCGAAGAAAATCTACAACCGTAGAAAAAAGACTATTTCGCCGAGATCTCGAATACGGTAAATCTTATAACTATTATTGTTTTTGACCGATTATAATAAATTTATCGCTCGCCGTTAATTCTTATTTTTCCCAAGTATCTAGTATATTATGTGTTGCGAGCGAGCGTAGTCTATATAAATTAGTTGTAACAAAATCGTACGAATAATTACAAATAAACGTATCGTTATCATCGGTTTACCGTTGTTATTAGGAGACGAAGATGTAACGCTGCCTCCACAAGTCACAGTTACGGTTGTCGAGTCTTCAGTAGCAGCAGCGTGGTTGACAGAAGCCGAATCGCCGGCCGCAGCGTTTTCTATTGAAACGCTGCCGTCGCGAGGCTCGTGACCGTCGCGATTATCCGTTTCGTCGTTGCCGTTGCGATGCTCGGCGTCGGCTTCGATGATAGCGTTGGAAGTGGCCTTGTCGAAACTGTTGTCGCCCGCACCGGCGTCTTCGTCCGACGACGTCGACGACATTTGCAATGTCGTGCTGCCGTTTCCGTTTTGATTCAATGTCAGTGTGCCGGCTGGTTGTTGAAACACGTTCGAAGCCGATGTCGCCGCGACTGCGTAAGGATAGGGCTGTGCGACGGGTTCGAGACCCAGACGCATTCGCCGAGCATTATCCGACTCTCGTTGACAAGCCACGGCCAATATAGTTTCGGCCTGAGCGCTCGTTAAATGTGCCGGCGTTGGTCTCTGCTATAAAATAATAAACACGATGGAAATGATTTCGATTAATCAAAACGGCCGACAGATTTCGCGTATTTTCAACAGCGCATACCGGTTGTACAGTTGCATCGGAAGAGGAGCCGTTTGCCGGCCAAGGGTTAGTGGGTGGAGGCGGCGACGACGACACAGCACCGCCCGACTGCGGCGTGTTTCGCTTGTTGCGGCGACACGATTTCAAATAGGTCCTGATGCGCTTACGTGATCTGTCCGAGAGCTCGGGGAACTGTCGGCCGCACGAGTCGATTATAGCCTGTACCTTGTCTTTGGGTTGTCTGCTGATGGGCACTTGTCTGTCTAGATTTTCGTCCACAAACAGCCGAACAAACATCTAGATAAAAACACGAGAAAAATGTATTTTTAATGCAATAATTATTACATTTTTTTTATACAACGGTATAACTCACGTTGAACGCCTTCAAACGTTCCGGGTCTATGTGTTGTTGTGACGACGATCCGATCAATTTTTGATGATGCTGTTGAGATAATGAGTTGGCTGTAGTAGTAGTAGTAGAAGGCTGTTGCCATTGTTGATGGTAGCTTGTAGCGATGCCGGACTCGGAGCTATCGTTTACATTGTTGGCCGTGTTGCCGCGACCGGCACGCTGTAATTGTCTCAGACGGCGAACTTGTTGCCTACGCAATCGCCGCGCTTGCGCGCTGTTGACGTCGCCGCCGTCTGCCGCTCTGTCGCCTTCCTCGTCTTCGTCGGCATCTCCTTCTCCTTCCATTTCGTCGTCGTCCAAGTCCTCTTCTTCCTCTTCTTCGTCCTCTTCGTCTTCTTCGTCGTCGTCGTCGTCTATTGCCGCGTCTTCGTCGTCTGCGTTCATTGCACTGTCCGTACCAGTTCCGATTCCAATATCGTTGCCCGTCACGTTGCCGTTGGTCGTGGTCACTGTCATACCGTTCGCCTCTTTGGAAGCCAACCGATACGGAGACGAAGGCGACGATATAGGCGGCGGCGGCAGCGCCGGTAGAACTTGTGACCCAGTAGTAGCCGTAGTCAAAGAACTGACCGACGAACCGAACAATTGTTGGAATTTCGGAGGTGACGATAAATTGTGGTGGTGCTGTTGATGTGCTGCAGTGAGAAGGCCTAAAGGCGGCCAGAGTACGGTCGTCGTCGTGGTCGGTGGCCCAGTTACCGAAAAACTGCCGTTTTCGTGCAAACTCGTACCGCTCGTGGTCGTATCTGCGTCATTTTCTGAATTAAAAATACAATACGTTATAATATGTATGTTGTAATGACATAAATTAAAATTATTGTGAATTATTTAAACAATCGTAGGGAAAATGGGCAGTGCACTAAAAATGCATTGCAATAGTTATATTGCAACAGTGCAATAATATTATAAATAATTAGAAGGTTTGGTCATCGAGCTCGGGGATAGGGTAACTACGCTATTACATAAAAACAAATGTTCAGCGACAAAACGTGTAATAATATGCCTCGGAATAATTAAGCTAAAAATGGAAAATTATAAAATTATAACAGTGCTATGCTTCGTTTAGTAAATCAAAAATCAATCGGTAAATTTAATAATTTTTTTTTCAAGTGTATTTTCGAATAAGAATTGTTATGTCAAGTTATGCTTTGTGTTTATTTGTGAACTTTTCGTGTCAATTCTAAAATTTTTATTTTTCGACACTTATCGATGTTTATTTGAAAAACAGAAATAGATTGCAAAATTTGTGCTCGAAAAGTTGGTTAAAATAATGGCCATTATCTCGAAAAAAAAAAAAAAAACCGAAATTAAACCCAACTTACTGGAACTGAACGGTCTGGGCGAAGGCGAGGACGTTGTGGACGAAGTCGGAGTTCCACTCCGCCGATAGAGCTGTTGTTGTACTGTGAGTCCTGTTCCACCGCTGCGACGTTTATTCGAGCCAGTAGTGTTGTTACTCTGATTGAAGTGATGTGTCATCGACGGCAGAGATAACGGCAGATTCGGAGGCGGCGATGTCGAATCACCTGCCGAAGAAGCCGCGGCCGCCGCCGCGGCCGCTGCGGTGGCCGCGGCCACGGCGGCCGCGGCGTACTGTTGTAGCTGCTGTTGAATTTGCTGGTGATGATGGTGATGTGCGGGTGACAATCCCACGCCGGCGGCCGAATGCGGCGTCAGAGCGAGTGGCGCAAGTGGCGATAGTGCGTGATGGTGGGCGAGATGTGAATTAGGATGTAAGGACGAAAGTGCGCCGGAAGTTATGCCGCTGCCGACCGACGTCGGGGGGCTAAAGAGCAAGGCGGCAGCAGCCGCGGCCGCAGCAGCCGCCATCGAGTTGTCGTCTGCGGACGCGTCCACGTCCATCATGTTAGCGTTGTTCACGGAATCGTTGGCCATGTCCAACCAGTGTCTATGGAAATTATGATGAGTAGCGCTGCTGGTGGTGATGGTGTCCAACGTCTTCTAAAAAGGAGAGGAGAGAAAAAACAAAACGAAAAAAAAAAAAAAAAACCTTCCGTGTTTAGATCTCAAGATTCAAGTTTATTCGGGTGATAATAAATTCGTATTCGTATGGTATTCGTTATGTTTTTCGCACGAAAAGCATTTTCGGTTTCGTACCGATTTTGTAAATTTTATTACGAACCAATGCTTCCCGACTACGATCGTTTCGATATTCGAAATAAAAAACAATTCGCGATTTGTATTCCTTACCGACAGGGAAGACGGCGACGAAGACGTCGTGAGGCCGTTCATGATGCTTCGCGAGTTATGGTGCATGTGATAAGGATGATGACCGCTGCCGTTTACTCTTTTGTTGATTGGAGAATGCATGGCCGCACTTTTTTCCTAGAACAATGAAAATATCATTTGTTAATAACCAACGCTTCCGGATATATAAACACTTGGTTATTAATTTAGTCGTAATATAAACATCGGACAGAAATAATAATATTGCTCTCTAAACCGGCGTAAATATAATATGTTTTATTGAAATAATTTATTTTAATTTTTTTTATTTTTCATCGAATATTTCATTAACTCCGCGTTGAAAAACATCGGCCAACTCATTTGGTTCTTACGCGCTCAAATGTCGTATTCAAATATAATATACTATAATATACGTGTGTAATGTTTGAGCTGTAATAATAATAAATATTAAGACGAGAGTTTTATGTTGAAATTGAGTCGTATAAACATTACGTACAAACATTTTTTTTTTAATAAAATACTTCATAATTTAAATAGACTTGATTTATGTTCCTGTTATTCTTCTTGCATTAGAAAAGTTAAAGTAATTGAGAAACTAATAAGATCACTATATTTTATCGTCGAGTGAAAAGCTCGTCATAGATTCCCGGTATCTTAAACCTCTGTGCACGACGACGTCGAGCCGACTGTGTTCATAAGAAATCGATAACTACGGACGAAATAAAGATTAATATATTAACGAAGACGATAATTTCGAATCATTGGAGAGTAACAAAAAAAAAACGTATCGAATAAAATCGTTTTCGCTATCCCCGTAAGTAATTTCTTTATTATACACGTATTATGTAAACTGCACTTGAAATACGCGTGTTACGTTTACATATATTATGTATGTGTATATTTACATATATACCCAAAGCGTATATACATATATAAACAGTGTGATCACAATTTCATGTGAGAATGAACATTTCGAACAGATCCCCACTGTTGAAATGAATCCCCCTCCAGAAAAAAAAAAATAATAGATTTAACTAAAAAAAAATTTCAAATTTGATATGAAAGGTCGATTTTTTCGTTTTTTTTTGTTGATAATTTTCATTCTTTTATGATATCGTTTTTAATTCCAAAATCGACCGAGTTACACGAATTTTCAAAAACACGACGACGCACCCATATAAAACGAGTTTCACGAAATAATGTAACTTCATATTATAAAAAACGATTCTATCCGGGCGAGTCGAGGTTTTTGAAAAAAAAACATATTTTCAAATTTAAAATATTACCTTGATTCGGCTCGAGTTTAGGTCTAGAAACGTGGTGTTCATGGGTAATCGGAGATATAATTAAAAACTATTGAAATCGTTTTGAAATCATTGAAACGAAAAGGTTTTATAACGTTCGAAAACTTAAACGATTTATAAGAGAACAGAATGATCGCGCGTTGTTTACGCGATAAAATTACTTCAGACGAAATCACATCGACGACGAGCACGTAGGTAAAAAGAATAATAAGATGATAATAGTTGCGAATAAGAATAATCGCGCTGGGAAATTAAGTTCATATTTAACTTGACTTTGGCAGTAGTGTAATTGTTACAGTAGGACTTTTTTCTTTTTCTTTTATGACTCATCGCTAGACTTTTATGAACAGTTTAGCAATACATCAGATAATGAAATCGCATTGTTTTATCAAAAGTTAACCGATTACGTCTGTGCGGTACTCGGTCGTGTTTTACATTAACAATAGTAGTCGATTAATTAAGCAAATCGAGTTATTAATAATTATTTTATCATTTATTGCCCTCCGAAGTCTCGACCGCGCCGCGGCGCACGTGGATCGAGTTTGACGAAACAATGAAACGATTTCGCGTAGAAAGTGTGCGACGACGATTTCAGATACTTAAAAATTCTACGATAACCGTGCGTCGAAACTTACGGATTCGGAATACATTTTGAATAACTCGACGAGACGACGAGAACAATAGATCGCGTTCGTTTCGAAACTATACGGCAGTACACGAAGCGTTTACGCCGCGTCGTCGTTAGCGACGCCGAGCACGTAGCCGAGATTATGTTCCGGTCGTGAGGGAATGATTACCGATTTCGATCGAAAACTTGTGACCGGCGAATTAAAATATAGGTTTTCATTTGTCGATCGGGAAAATGTGCGATTTATCACCACCGGAGTAGAACGAACGAACGAACGAACGAACGAACTCTCCTCGGCCGTCTCGTCTGTCGAAACCCGCGATAGACGCGTTGACCTAACTAACTCGACGTGTTCCGAGAATTTTCACGACCGCGCAAAAAAAAAAAAACTCAATTAACAGAGTTTAACTCGTCGACGACGTTATTAACGCAATGTTTCTATGCCAAGGCCGACGGAGTCGATCTACGGGACTAGACGATGCGTTTTTTCTCGCGGTCGAAAGACGCGTCTGTATAGTGAAATCCACGTTAAAAATTACACACCGCGATCGCGGTGTTTCTCTCGAACAAAAGTAGATATATACGATTATAATATTATATCTCCTTTGAGATCAGAGGTAAATACTTATTAAAGGCTCGTACGGTACGTAACTAACGTATTATCAACGCGTATGATATTTCCAGACATATTTTGTATCGGACGTGTCTGTCCGCGACAGTCGGCTCGTTCGATACCGTAATACCCGAGAGTTCTTATGACGCGCATAAATTACACCGAAACAACAAAACCGACTGCGAATATACGCGAATAATAATTGCGCGTATACTCCGCCGCCACCAAAAGACAGGTGTTTCTGTTTGTTTACATATTATTATATTATAATATATCGGGAAACATCAAGACTCTGGAAAAAAACACCCCCCCGCGGTTCGATATCAATACCGTAAAGTTAATGAGCCGCGCGCAGTGTAAACAATAATACGTTTTGTTAGAAAGCGAATACGGCGGCGGACTGAAAAGTTCAATTTCATAAATCAAATAATCGCGTAATCTTCCGGTTTAGTAATAACGGACGCGTCACATTTTATCGCAGGTACTTATATTTGTTACGACCGCGAGCGTATATAGTACACGTACATGTAATTGTTTTCGTGTACCTTTTATATTGTTTTCACGAAACGGATTAAATTAATCCGCACTGACTTTTACGCACAGATTATTACAGTTATTGTGTTATTTAAATAATATAACAATACACGAACGATGAGACACGACGCGGACGTAAGGACGAAAATCGCACGTCCTATTTTAGACACTTTTATTATTGTTATAACGCGGTAAAAATGTGTTGAATCTACGTTTAAATCGGCCATATCCCGGGCATATGGCTCGAGAACGCGGTGTTATATTATTTGTTTTACGCGGAAATACGTAAAACACGAATAAAATAACGATCACGTGTGGGTATTGTTTGTCCGTCGCGACTGGAATCGCGATATTACTTCGTACGTTCGATGGAAACCGCGGCGCACGCACGGCCACTGCGGACCGAATTGACGGACATTTTCGATCGAGACCCAGAACCAGAGACAGAGAGATCGGCCGCGGAGAAAACCGACGATTTTCGGCCCAATCGATTTCGCCGCGGATCGTCTCCGTTTCCGGGTTTACGCGTCGCGACGCCGCGTAATAGGCGTCGTCTGCGAGTTTTGTTTTGTTTGTTTATTTAAACTTTGAACACGACCCCTGAGTACCATTGTCACGCCGCCAGGTAATAACATCCGGATTCATTAGTCGGTTTGAATTTTGAATAAGGCCGCAGCCTCTTCGTCATCTCAGACGACCGACTTAATGTGTTCGGTTATTCTTTCCAAAAATTTCATATTTTTATATTACATATTAATTCTATTCAGCGTTACGCGTTGAATTAGAAAAAATAAATAAAATAACCGATAAAAAATTATTCGAAAATTCGGATTATCGACGAGCCAAGAACGGAATAATTATTATCGAGCACTATTAATTCCAAAAGTTTTTTAGAAAAAAATTTTTTTTTTTTTTTAATGTAATTCAAACGGTTTCTCATATATTATTATTATTATTATTATTATTATTATTACTCGCATATAGTCGAAAATCTGTAGTAATATTTTAGAGAAAAAAAAACTTGGAATAAATTCTGATATTGTGAATTCTTAGAAAACTCGATGGAATCACGAAAATCGTGAAACTTTTTGTAATTAAAAATGTTTAAGACTTTCAATTTTAATACGTTGGGCTCGAAAACGTGTAAAAAAAAAAACGATAAAAATGTTGAACAAAAGTTGACCTTTGTGGTCGAAAAAGAAATCGCTCGAAAACAACCGCGAACATGTAATTTTTGTAAGCGACGGAAAATTAAATCGAAACACGAAAATCGACGGGGTTAAAAAATCAAACAGGTTTAAAATTGAAAAATAGAAGCGTTCGTTGTTAGCTTTGTGAACCTAACCTATTTAATCTATTACAGGGACCGGGGTGGTGTGTACCGGCGTTTACGCGTTTGACGCGACATCAAACGAGGATCGGCGGCGTGTCGTCTGCTCCGTCTGCTCGAGCAACACGAAAAGGAAAGAAAAAAGGAAAAAAATGTGTTATTGATTTCGGGGGCGCTCGAGGGTAAGTGAGGTACGGTAAGTTTGGCCGGCGAAGTAACTGGAGAGTAACAATTAAGTCAGAAACGGCCCTCCTTCGCGATCGTCCGCGACACGGAGCGGCGGCGGCGGCGGCGGCGGCGGCGGCGGCGGCGGCGGTCGATAGACAAGGAGGCGAAGGGGTCTGGAGATGAGCTCGGACAGGAAGACTGATTCTATTACTAGCTCGCGACTACTAAGGTTTCTCCGAAACACTAGTGGGCACGGCAGCATTCCGGCTGCGGCGGCGGAGTGGTAGAGCAGTGGCGGTCGATGACAGTGACGGCGACCGGCGGCGGTAGGCCGGAAGGAAGGACAACGAGGCGGCGGCGAGGAGGGCCAGTGCGAAATATCCGAGAACGCGCATTAGAATACGATATGCGGGGGAGACGTGTGTGCCGTGTCCGAAAATAACGAACGGGAAATTTCATTGGAAAATTCGTTCGGAAAACGTATACTATTAGAGAAACACACACACACACACACACACACACACACACACACACACACACGTCTCTTTCGATCCGTATAATAATAATAATATTCTATCCGGACGAATATTTCGCCGGATCCGTCGCGACGGTTTCAGTCGAAACTAATAATTATCTCGTCCTGCGGAACATTCTCCACCGTATCGTTTTCGAACATCGCGTTTTTCGTACGAAACTCGGTTCTTTCCTCGGAACGCGCATAACATGCGAAATCATTTTCGTCCGAAATTCGCACTGTTCGGACAAAATGTTTTCGGACGTTATACGCGCGCGCGCGCCGCGCGCGTTACGTGTATATATTTTGTACTCGTGTGTGCGGTCGGGGTGTGCGTTCGTGGTGACGTTGCGGACGTGTGCTGTGGAGGTCGTAGGGGTGCGGGCGCTTCGGCAGGACGAGTGGCGGGCGGCAGAGGGTAGCGGCGGCGATGGCCCAAGGGTTCACACAGGGATTGTCACACCCCCGCCACACCCGCCCCCGGAGCCGACAACAAATTCCGGCGGCGGCGGCGGCGGCGGCACCGTTCTCTCGTCACAACTCCTACACCGCCACTGCACAGACCCGGCTTCCGCCACCTATCCCCGCTATCCCCATTATCCCCCAGGAGAAAACTCATCAGTTCTCTCTGTATATATACGTGTGTACGCCGCCGTACGCGTACGACGCGCGCGTGTGTGTGTCGTGTAAGTGAGTGCGCGACCGCACCACCTATCCGGCCCAGCACCGAAGGCCCTTCACGCATCCGTTTTATATATATATATACGTGTATATATATATATACTCGTATATATACGTATATTATATTCTGTGCGTCCTGTGTAGGCGCTGCTGTCGGGTACCCTATTCCCCGACGTACCCCTGTCCTCCGCCGCGTTTGCCGAACGCGCCGACGCCTCCACCCGCCGGCCGCGACGTCGACCGTTGTCGACCCGACGGTTGCTGTCGGGGAGCGCGTAGCATGAAACGTCCGAAAAATATTTCGCCCGAAAAATACGTATTTTCCCTCTCCCGACGACGTATCGCGAAGAACCGCGCCGCACTCGGTCAGACCGCGTTCGATCGGGCGGCGAAGAGCGAAACACCCCCCTCCCCCACCCCGCACGCGTACGACAATCATAATAATATTATAAACGTCGACGGGAGAGAATTCCGTCCGAGAAATTCGCGCGATCGGAAAACCTAACCTGCATGCATGGAGGGGGGAAATAATTATCGTGTCCCGACCGAACGGCATTATTATTATTATTTATGGACGGAAAATATTTCGTCGTGCGAAAGTGTTCGGGTGGCTCGTCTCGCGTTTAATACATTGGGGTAGTCGGTTCGATGACGGATTCCCTTTTCATTGCTTTTTGAGTTTTCTCTATTCCGTTTTGGTTTATTTTCGAATTTTTTTATAATTCAAATGTCATGGAAAACGCGATTTTATACAAATTTTGAAAAACGAAATAAAAACCAATCGATTTTCGATCAAAAGCGAAGGCTTGATTTAGAATTTGAATATCCTATTCGAATTTCACATGTTCGTTCCTGATACATGTATAATAAGTACGAGATATCTATAGGCGTGAGCACGCGGTTTGTATGCAGACGTGTGGTACATTTTTTTTTTTCAACGACAATAATCGTTTACTAACATTTACAATCTAATAAAAATAAGGGTGAGATACAAACGACGGATGATCGATATTGGTGAATTATTTATTCGAAACTTATGTAGTACTATTGCTTTCGAAAAAAGAATTCTGAGCGAAGAAAATCGGGCGGATCGGTTCTATTTCAATAGCTATATCGAATTTTTGTTATTAGTTATATTGTAAAAACTTTTAGTTTTAGCCACGTTCGATTTAATCGAGATAGTTATTTTCGTTTCAATATCAGTGCCTTTAAAAGTTGATTTCCGAGCGCTCACGAAAAAAAAATAAATAGATTATTTAAATTTTTCAGCCGTTTTACAGATATACGAGTATACAAACGTTTAAGAGGAATCTCGAAAATAAATTTCAGGATTTGATTATTGATGGACGTTTTTTTGATTTCAACATAATTTCAATTTTTCGTATTTCTTACGAATCGTAGCAAAGTTAGAAATTTTCAAACGCTCACGAGAAATAATATTGTGATAAAACACGTTTCTATACAAATATTTTTCGAATAACGTATTTTCGAATACTTTATAGCCCTCGACACACACAACTACATTGGCGTATCGTACGAAAAATAATTACTGCACGTAGGACCACTATATTATCATTTTGTAGAGTAGAAATAAAAGTTTTGTTAAATTAACGGGACGAGCGCAGTATATTATGTAAAATTTAAGTCTTTCGAAATCTTCAGAGTCGTTAATTTTTGTATCGCATTACGTATTTGAAATTTACCTATGATTTAATATCGTATGTTTGTAAACCTGTATGGTAAAATTAATCTATTTAATACGTTGCTATCGAGTCAACGTCAGTGCGCGCGCGCGCGCGCGCGAGTGTGTGTGTTTAATATAAAGGGTTAAGGAATGACGGACATTCTGGGTAGAGGACCAATATAGATATTCTTTTGAGTTAACTTGGAACAAAGCAAGGACGAGTATACATTTTAGAGAAAGCACTATAGTATGTTCTAAGTAAAATTTGTCGTCTTAGAAGGGCGTGGTGAAAATAGTGGTGGTAGTGGTAAAAAGGTTTTATGCTGTGCACAACACTTACATGTGCGCGCACACACACACACACACACGCACGCACGTTCATACAGACGCACACGCAAACGAACATATATACACATAGAAACACACACACACACACACACAGGAACAGGGGTGTAAGTAGTGTTATATATAATAGTAATGGTTCGTGACGATGGAGCGGTGTGGGGGTACTAACTTTTGTAGAGAGAGAAAGTATGAGGGCAAAGTGAAGTAAAGTGGAATGGCAGTCATGGGTAGGGTTTGAGGGTAAAAGAGGGCTTTTCCTCGTTCCCGTCCCGGTCTCATCGCCGCCGGTTCTGTGGTAGTGGTCCCGTGTGTCCTGTGTGCACGTGTGTGTGTGTGTGTGCGTGCGCCTGTGTGCGCGCGCCTGTGTGTGTGTGTGTGTGTGTGTTCGTCCTCCGGCAAAGGATATTACATAGTAGTGTATAGAGAAGGAACAACGGTGCGAAGGGAGTGAGTAGCTGTAATGGGAAGGCGGGGGAGTGTAGTTTTGTGTGTGTACGCTCGTGTGTCGGCTGAGTTGTGTGTGTAGAGGTAGAAGTGTGTGTGTGTGTGTGTGTGTGTTGGTGTTGGCGAATGCGGCGGCGGCGGGTAGCGGGACAGCAGGACGAGTACCTCCGCCGTGTCCTTCCATCTCCGCCTCTCTGTTTTCGCCGTAGTATATAGTTGTGTACTGTGTAGTGTGTATTTTGGACGACTACGATGACGATAACGAAGGGGGCGACGGCAGTCCCGGCGGCGGCGGCGGCGGCGGCGGCGGCGGCAGGGTAGAAGAGGGTCACTGGGAGGTGAGGATTTGACAGCGACGGGGACGGCGGGAACATTCGGAGGTGCAGGGGTGGCGGTCCGGGGCGGCGGTACTGACGGTCGGGTGAGAAGCAGCGGGGTAGGTCCGTTATAATAGTGACGACGGCGATGGTCAAGTGTACAAACAGACGTACCGTACGAGTAGTACGTACGGTAGGGGCGAGCTCGTGCAACGGGCAAATGCACATGGACGAAAAATCAAACGCGGTCGAAAGTTTGCATAAATATGCGTGAAAAATTTGCCGCCAAAAATAATATATGTGTTATCACGTAAGGTGGCGTGTGGGCGCGGTGGCGGCGGCGGCGGCGACGACGATGACGATTGTCGGCGGCAGCGGCGGCGCGCGGCTGCCGCCGTCGCGCGTCGCTCTTTCGTGATAACATCGAGATAAAATTTAAATAATTTAGATACGTGTGTGTGTGTGTGTATAAACGTACACACGCGCCGCCTAATGATATTCAATGTGCGTTATCGCAGTAATAATAAACGGCGATAGATACCTTATCACGTTCATCAGTACATACGTATTAATACACTCGTTCGAAACGTAATAATAATATCGTCGCGTTCCTAATATTTTTTTCTTTTATTTAAATATCTATATTATATAAATTATTCGAGTGGCGCGATTAAATATTTCTATTTCATACCTACTACTTAAATAGCGAGACACGATAATTTTAATATAACTTACAATATATATACTTAATAATAATAATATGAAAATAATATTATTATAAACGACGAGTTATTATTTATTAAATCGTTTAGAAAACACTGCGAATCAGTAGGTCCTCGATAAATATAAATACAATAATACCTATGCGTATTATTATAATATTATAAATAAATAAGAGAGAGAGAGAGTTGAAAATATGAAAATAGGCACGTGAAAAACCGTAGGATTTTATCGCATAATAAATTACGACGGTGTTTACAGACAATTATTAATACCTATGAAATTTTTTTACTTTACTACTTAATAATAATAATAATGATTTTTTTTTACCTTGAGTCCTTGCTTCCGTTTGGCCGACATGATTGCTTTCTGTACGAGTACGATTTTAAATTAAACTTTTGGATTGTCTTGAAGTGGTTTACTTCATTTTCGAATATTTCTCGACCCGAATAATGATAAAACAATGAAATAATATTGTTTATACGAATAAAATAGCCTGAGGATTATTATTATATCGATATACAATACGATCGAATCGGCTGGCGACGAATGTGCTGTTCGGCATGAACGCTGTCGATTGACATTCCGAATTAAACTGTGTAAATAATATACGTAATACTAATATAAACCAGCGGCAGTCGATAGAAATGCGCCGAAGGAAAAAGTCTATTGGATAAAACGATCGGTGTGTTTTACATCGTGCAAAAAAAACACCAACATTAAATGTGTGTTGCAAGAAGGTTTTGGAAATTTCCCCGTACGAATACGAGACATCCGACGGTGCGTGTACGTGAAAACGAATATGAGAGATAGAGAGTGAGTGAGAGAGCTCGGAACGTGTCGTTGACTGGCTGGCTGGCTGCCGACTGACGACTGATGAGGACTGACCGCCTCTGTCGCCTTCGCCACCGCCGAAAGCGTTACGTTCACTACAACAATGACGTCGTTTTAGTCGAAAGTGTGTACTACACACTATTAATGCCGCTATTACAACTTTGTATAAATATTAATTTATTTATTATACCGAATAATCTATTATGTCTCGTAATAATAATAATAATAATAATATCGAACGAGTGTGTTTTATTGCAATAGCGGTGTAAATGGTGGTAGGTGTACCTGACGGTTACTAATATATTTTCATTGTCTCCGGTCACAATTAAACGTCATTAAAAAAAAAAAAAAAAAAAACGACAACTCGCACACACCCGTATGAAAATAATGTAATTTATAAGCTATACGGAGAGCACTTCCCCCTTAACAACACTTACAATTGCATGAAATAATTAACCGATGTTTAAACCGCGGCGGCGGCGTTTCTGTTTTACTGACCGTAAAATATCTCTCGTACCCGCCGCCGCCGTATAAACTTTAGCAAACTACCGATAATAAACGTTAAAAACCGAATAATTTTCGACGCGTGAACGACGCGTGTACGACGTACTACGTACACACATAATACGTGTCAAAAACAACAGATACAATTTTCGTATTCGACTTTTTTTTTGGTTTTCTTCGAAATCGAAATTCCCAACGACGACGACGACGATTGGAAAACTGCAATTGTCACTAGATCATAGATTCTACGGCGGCGGGACGCGAGTGCGCGGGGGTGGGGGTACGTTCGATTGCGGACCTACGGTGTGGTGGTGCGGGCGAAAAGGGGACCGTGTTCGTATTTCACGCGAGGGGGTGGAAATGCCGATATAGTGATGAGTATCTATATATATATATATAAATACATAGACTCACAATGGTATTGGAGAGAACGCGTGGGAATAAATATATCTCTACGTGCATATAGTCGTTTTGATGGCAAAAAAATGTTCATACACACAGTAAAGATGTATGCGTCTATATCTACACCTATACACGGTTAAACCCGGAAGGGTATACTGATATATATATATATATAAGTGTAGGAATGTAAAAAAAAAGAGACGGCGGCGGCAGGAACAAGAGAGATGACGATAAAAACAAAAAAAAAACAAAAATAAAAATAAAACGACGACGTCGAAAATGAAATAAATATACGATAAATAATAGATACCTGCGCCGCCGCCGCGCCGGTACCGGTGTCGAGATCGGTCTAGATCAGCGGTCCCCACTAGGATTTTAGAAAGAGCCGAATAACGATTTTGGAAACTACTCGCGGGCCGAGTGACGATTGTAAAAATGTATTAAAAGTAAAAACGATAGAATAAACAAGAACAAATAAGATGAGATATATCAAAGTTATATACGTACGTGTAACGACGAAGTAAAAAAAAAATTCGTATTTTACGTATTTACTCTGTTTAATTTTGAATTTTAGAATGTAATGTTTAGTTTTAGCGCGGGCCGCGCGAAATTTGTCAGAGGCTACCGCATGCGGCCCGCGCAATGGGCCCGGCGGTACGCGTGTAGAGTCATAATGAGTAGAGTGGTTTTTTAGCCGAGCTAGATAAATAGTGACGAGTCGTCTAATTAATTAGGCGCCCAACTAAGACGAAAACTTCACACGTCAAAATGTTATCCCGAACGAATTTGTTTGCGTTAGAGTGGCGCGTTATATTGTTGTTTCCATAGGTAGTCACTCGAACGCGGGCAATCGTATCAATTAATTTTGGCGACACTCGAATCGTTGAGGTTATGTAAATAACCATAACGTCAGTACGAGTGAGCTATATTTGTTTGGACGGCGTAAAAGTTTTACACATTTTTTACTACACGAAACGAGAAGATATTATAGTATAGTAATTCAACGATTTTTGTTCATAATAATAATAATAATATTACGTAAAACAATATCACGTTCGTTCCGAGAAGGCCGGCCATACGTATTTATCAAACTTTTTCACGGCGGACGGGACGAAAACGTACGCTATTTATTTTAATAATGAAATATCGTTTTTTTGATAAAATCAAATATAATACAAATACGAGTGCACGCGACCGCGGTCGACACGTTTACAAAAATATACAATTTTTTTTGTCGTTTATCAATTCCCCATGGAAAATAATGTAGTATAGTTCGATTTTATTTCGTCGAATACGTGTACGCATTAAACTGTGTACATTTACGTACGTCGTCGTCGACAAATTCCACCCTTGTTCGATAAGTTTATGACTGTTATTATCGTGTGATTTTAAGTTTTGAATTATTTCGATTATTTCAAGTTTCGAATAATCGCGATTGCCTATCGCATACATCACATTGCCCGCGACCGTGTGTTATTGAACGAGTAACACATTTAGTCGCGTGCTTTAAATCGAAACAATAATAAGTTCATAACATCAGAATAGTGATAATTAAAAGTTTCGTCTCGTTTGATTCGGAGTAAGTAATTTATAATAATTTAGTATGCGCACGGTAAATGTGCAACTTGTTTGATTTTATGTATTAAAAAAGATACCTTTTTTCTCTTTTTTTTTTTCGGGTAGCGCCGATAAAGAAGTATTCATTTTTATTTATTTCTAGATACAAATAGATGGATACGAATCGAGTCTCGTCTCTTATCTGTACTCGGATAAATTCTAGTCGCTCTATTTTTATTTCTCTATCGTTAAAGTAGACGAAAAAAATATTTATCTAATCCCACCGGCTGACGGGTCCCTGCCAATTATTATATTCGGTCGCGTATTTATATAGACACGTATATAATACATTTCGAGGACAAGGACATTTTTAAAAAAATAAATAAAATATATTTAAATCGATAAAAACGAACATCGTCTTCAAAACGATGTCACTGGCATCGACTAAACTGGATGTAAAAATTTTAGCACACGTATTTCTCTTTACACGATTTTCACCGTTACTCGCGTTTATTGTAATATTATTATCTCTTGAAATATATATACGTATATATATATATATATATATATATATTTTATTTATTTCTATATCGTGTGCCGCGAAAATCTATAAAAGGGCCGAACCAAGTAAAAAAAAAAAAGAAAAAAAAGAGGTTAGGAAGCCCTGGGCCAGAGGACAGGGGGTGGTTTTGTGTGTCCCAGGGACGGCGGCGGTAGGAGAGGAAACGACTGTACGAAGAAGGACTGACAGCTGGTGCTCTTACGGCTGCGACGGCGGTCGCGATGGAAGCGGCGGAATGGGGGAACTTTGTCGGCAACAAGGGTCTATACTGCTCCTACTATACTACTGCTGCTGGGAATCGCGGTGTCGGGGGTGCGCGCGCGCGGCAAGGGTGACGGGAGGGTGTTCCCAGTTTTGGACGGACGGCGGTATAGTAGTAGGTATCTACCGCTACGCCCCCGTCGACTGACCGGCTGGCTCGGGCGGACTACGACGACGACGACGACGACGACGTATTACCTTTCGACCTATAGTCCCCTTACGCCGTGCGCGCACCGCCTTTGCGTCTTACCTAACCGAGTTCCGCAGAGCCGTGCCGGTTTATTACGAAATCGTTATTACGCGCGCGCGCGCCACGGCGTTTCGCCGGAAACCGAGAGAATGAGTTTCTCCGAAGCCGTTGCGGGCGGTACATGGCTGTGACGGACCGTGTTTGTAGGCGACCGAATGTGTCGCGAGCGTGCACGCAAACGTCGCATACACACACACACATAATAATATGTATAAGTACGAAGGCGACCGAATAGAGAGATAGGTGCGGTGCGCAGCGTTGAAAAGAGAGTGAGTCGCCCGCCGTCGAATGCTTTGGGCGCCGCAGAGAGTGGGTAAAAAGAAGAAGGAATGCGTGCGCGCGCGCGTGTGTGTGTGTGCGCGCGTATTGTGTATAAGGATAACGAGTAAGCAGACAAGTAGTGACGCGGGTGAATATATATATGTGTGTGTGTGTGTATATATATACGAGTATGGTGCGGGGGTGGTCGTCCGTTTTTAGAGCGGCATGCGGCGTGAGTGTGTGTAACGACGACGACGACGACGACGACGACTACGACGGCGGCGGTGGCGGGTGTGACAAGGGTATCGACGGCGGTTCGGGGTTTGCGCGAGGAGCGGTGTAGTAAGTAAGGGTTCCGCTACCCGCTATCCTGCGTACGCACACGTCACCCTCACTGTACGTACCAAAAGACTCGACGACTAGTGTGTGTGTGTGTGTGTATATGCCAGTGTGGGCGCGTGCGTGAGTTTGTGTGTAAGTCCTGCGCGCGTGTGTGTGTGTGTGTGTATGGTTGGTCCCATATATGTGCACCTCTGTATATATATATACGCGTTGTAGAGTATAGCGGCAGTATACCCTGCACGCGCAAACGACCCCGACCACCGCCGCTGTAGCTTTACTATATCCTCTATAAACCCTCCTCCCACCACACACCCCCCGATCACTGGCACCAACGCTTCGGGGCACTATCGGACCCGTTGTACTGTATAAGGTCGGAGCGAAAACGAAAAAAAATAAAAAAAAAAAATACGTGTCCGGAAACGTATATATATATATATAATATGTATAAAAATAAAAATACTATGTGTGTGTACTATACGGGTCGAGAATGAGAAAACGGATAGTGGTAAATAAAAAGAAGGACGCGCTTTAAAACTTAGTGCTTTTGAGTGAATACAGATAGAAAGCGAGAATTCGAAATTATTACACCGCCGCGCCGCGTCGTATTATTGTAACGCGCGGCAGTATTCTTCGGCGACACTCGAAATACAGGTAGAACGATATCGGACGTGGGTGTATGTTAGTCGGCAGGTGTGTATGTTGTACGTACAAGTGTATGCGTGTGTGTGTGCGCGGGCGCGCGTGTATCGCTCGCTTAGTAACAGTGGGTTAAAAAAAACCTATAATAAATAAACCAGGGCATCTTCTGAAGGGGGCGGGGGGCACGAGCCACGACCGTAACTTGTGTACACTCTCTATATACGTATATAAAAAAAAAACCGTATAAAAAACACCGATGATAACGCGTGCGAACGAGGGGACGACATATATGATCGTTAGTATTACAGTTTATGTCAATGAGGGCGCGCGGTGGTAAGTGAGTGTGAAAAATAGGGAGCCAACAAAGGTTTTGCTAATCATTCAATTAATACGTCGTTACGACTTGGATATGAATTTCAATAAAATACAAAATGTTCAAACATACTATGCGTGTTACGACGTTATACGCAGAGTATCTCTTATTATGCGCGAATGGCAAAATTATTGTGAACGCATGTCGTATTACCCGTCGAGTTGTAGGTACGACAGGTGGCAACAGTTCACCGGCCGATGCCTCGCACTCGGTTCATTTATATAATCATCAGCAACATTTTTTAAACTTTTAAACAACTACTAAAACTGCACATTATAAGTTTTTGTTATTGTTTATACTAATTAAAATACCCCGCAATATATATTGTTTGTGTGTGTGTGTGTGTATGTATTTTTATGTAATTCGCTTAAATGTTTTCAAATACAAATCGTTAGCAAAAAGAAACGCATATTATTTTACGAACAAAAACAAATTAATCTTTTTCAATGTTCAACTCAATGGTCAATAAATAATAGGTATTATTAACGAAAACATTGAATCGCGGATCAAAAGATGGTCTGCTGTCCGCTCTACCCTTTCCCAATAACATACGCCACCGACGACGCCACTACGTTTACACGTGTTTTGATTTTCCATACCGACGCGCAAATTGTATACTATATTCATTACGTTATTGAATCAATCGAATGCAACGCGGTATTCGATAACTGCCTGTTTGAACTATCCCCGACGACGTATAATAATAACGTGTGCCAAAGTATATTATCGACTATACGCACTGTGTATCAAAGAGTTTAGAAAATAACGTACTTGGCATTTCGAGACTTGCTAAAATACATTATTTAGTCATTTTTATCAAAAATAATAACGTTGTTGTGTAAACGTTATAACAGTATATTCAGTGGTTATTTTGACGAGTTTGAAATTAGATGTTTGTACACACACACACGTCTTTACTTTCCCTAGGAGGCCACATATATATATGTGTGTGTGTGTGTGTGACGACGGGAGGAAAGTGGTAGAATGTGAGTGAGAGTGAGGTAGAAGAGAGAGGTTTTGCCTCAGGGGCTTGTAGATGGCTGCCACCGAGCGGTGATGGGTGTGCGGTGTACGTATAGCGGTGGAGGAGAAGGTGTGTGATGGCTACGCGAAGAGACTACACACGCACACACATACACACACTTTATATATATATGTAGGTCGACGGATAAGGCCTGCGTTGACTGGTGATGGGAGGGTAAGGGTAGCAGGTCGGGCGGAGTGGTGTTACAGTTGGCGGGGCTTTTGTCGGCAGCGGGCGGAGAGGAAGGGCACAAACGAAATAAGAGGAACACGGCGGCGGCGGCGGTGGCGGCGGCGGCGTCGATGGAAAGGACTGTGTATGCGCGTGTGGCGGAAAGGGATAGTCGGGGGAGGGGGGGCCGAAGAGACTAAAACCCCAAAGCGACGCGAGGAGGACTTTGTCGGGTCCACCGCCGATTTCGTATATACGTAGTGAGAGGGAAAAGCGGACTGGAACGGCGGGATAGCGAGTGTCGGCGGGTGGCGACGAGGGTAGAGAGAATCCTGATCGTGACCGACTACGGAGAAGGCGGCGAGGAGAAACGCTCTCGCGCGTTTCTATATATATATATACATGAACATGCGTATATATATATATATATATATATAGTAGTACTATATATATATATATATGTGTGTGTGTATATATATATAGTAGGTAGGTCGACAAGGGGAGGTTTTTGGTGAAACGACTGTGGTGCGTGTAGCAGAGGGTAGTGCCGAATACCCTCCCCCCCGCCCGCTCGTTAGCCGAGGGCGGTGAACCACTACTGTACCCCCGTAGTACTCGGCCCGTGCGCCGCGTCACGCCGCCGTCAAAGTCCCAACGCTACCACCCCGCCGCCGTCGCCGCCGCCGCCGCCGCCGCGCGCTCGCTCGCCGTACTTACCGCCACTACCCTTCCACCTCACCCACCGGTCGCAACTACCAACATGCCCACCGTAGGCGTCTCGCATACCCGCCGCAACCGTCCCTGCCGCCGCCGCCGGCGCTTTTTTCCCTTGGTTTTTTTTCTTCTTCCTTCCGGCCCAAATCCCCAAATCCCTACTACCCTCCGCCGGCGCTGCCACTGTACCACACCCTTCCTCGACCACTGCTATACCCGACACACTAATGCGCTCTGGTGCCGCTGTTGCCGTTCCCACCCTCTACTCCCTTAGTCCTCATCAGTCGTAATATCCTCAAAGCTCCATCGGCTCTCGGCCGTGTAGGCGACACACACACACACAAACTCTCCCCCCCCTCTCTCTCTCTCTCTCTCTCTCTTTCTCTCTCTATAATGTATATATATAATATATATCTCACACACACACACGCACGGTCGCAACCGGCTCTACTGCTACTACGATCGCCCGCCGTAATAACAGTGGTAGTAGTAGTAGTCGCATTCCCTTTATCCTTACTCGGTCGACCTATCGTCCGTCATCCGTCTTCCTCAGTCCTCTACCCTCTTTTCCGTTACCCCCCCCTCTCTCTCTCTCTGCACCTCCGACGCACCATCCGGCGTACAACGTACACGCGCACACACCGCTCTCTCTCTCTCTCTCTCTCTCTCTCTATCAGGAGAGTACAGAACAGATTTTGCCCAGGCCAATTTGATGCTGCTGTGGCAAACAACGCGCAACTCTATATTATAGTATAGAGCTCTAGTTATAAAATCGACGTAAATTTAAAAAAATCAAATAACTTTGTCTGTACACCGTCGAATAAATACCTACTCGGGCGCGCGGATCGGGTCTAAACGCACTATATTATCGAACGATTCGCGACTAATACGCGAATACATTATATTAAATAAAATCGACTTACTTGGTTCTCGTCCGATTCGGCCGCTGCCGAGCCCTCGACCTCGGAATCTTGTTCATGTTTGACCGGTGTCGCCGTCTCTCCGGGTTCTCCGGTCGCCACGTCCGCCACGGCCGACACCACCACAGCCGCCGCCGCCGCTTTGTCGCACCAGTCGTCGTCGTTGTTGTTGTTTCTACGGTCGCCCGTCGTCGTCCCATCGTCCAGTGTCCTTTTCACCTTGGCCGGTCTGGGACCGCCGTCTTCCTCGTCCGTTCCTATACCACCCACCCGTTTTCCCGAGCAATACACCTCAGTCTCAACCCCGGCGTTTGCCTCTTCGTTAACGTCACTGTCGACGACCCCCGACCGGTCGACTCGCACCGCCTCGTCGTCGTTGCCGTCGCGATCGCTCGCCGACGTGTCGTCATCGTCGTCGTCGTCATCTCCCCGACGGCCGGCGCGACGCCCGAAACCCGACCTGTTCAAACGTTTCGTTCTGACGCGCCGGCGACGCGCGCGCCTACGCCTGTAAAAAAAATCCTCCGCCGCCGCGGTCGGAGACGACGAAGACCTGGTCGTCGTCGTCAACGGCGCCGGCGAAACGGCCGACAGCGGCGACGACGACAAATCCAACGGTTGCGAGTTCCCGGCGGCCCCGCTCGAATTCAATCTACCGTCACAATTATTGCCGTACGTTCCCCCTCTGGCCCACCAACCGACACTCTGACTCGACCTGCTGATACCACTGCAGTCCGTCCGCGACGTCGATGACGACGACGACGACATCATCAGCGTGCAGCTGCTGTCGCTGCTGTTTTTCAAAGTGCTACCCGCGCTCGTGTTGCCGCTAGACCCGGGTCCGGTCGAGCCGTCCGTCAGGGCCCGACACGGCTGTCGAACGCCGCGTTTCAACGGCACGGTGCGTTTGCGCTTGTTGCCGGCCCCGGCCGCAGTAGACTGCGCCGACGCCGGTTTCCCGCAGTTATCCTTCACGTTCTCCTTGTCCACCCCCATTCCCGTCCCCGTCGCAATCACGTCGATCCTTTTCGGGTCCGCCGCGACGTCCGCGCGGCGATTTCCGGTCTCGTATTTCACCGGCGTGGAACACGCGAACGACGACGACCACTGGTCGACGGTTATCGCGTCGTGGCAGAAGCCCGCGGCGTTGACCGGCAACGGCGGCTGCGGGCTGTCGACGGCCGCGGACGCGGCGGCGCCGCCGTTGGTACTGCACTGAGGACATCCCATCAGGAACGCGGTGACCGCTTCTCTGGGAAGAAACGCGTACGTCTCCATGATCTGCGTCAGAACGGTCAGAAAGACCGCGCGGGTAAATAAGTAATCGAGTGGATTCTACAGTAGTTCGACTCCTAGGAGTGGTCAAAAGTGGCGACAAAACGGCTCGCGATTCGATAGATTTCCGGGACGCGAAAGCTTTTTTTCAAATCGTCCGCGCCGCTTTGTAAACCCAACTGCCGACCCCGCGTGCGACTTACCATGCGGTGCGTGCGCTTTTGTCCCGAATGTCTGGCCGAAATGCCTCCGCCGCTGCAGTGCACCCTGTATATAATGTCGAAAAACTCGTCGACCACGGCGACTTTCTTGTAACAGTGTTGCTGTCGCGACCCGACTGCCTGCGACGACGTCACCGGACCGCCGTTCCTAGTGTCCACCACGTACAAGGCGTCGACGTCGTCCGTCTGCGGCGACGTGCCCGGCGCCGGTCTCCCCATCCGAAACCCCTTGGCTCGCACCCAGAAACGGAATTTCGAGTTGTCCGCGGCCCGGCGCAACTCGCCGCGGACCGCTCTCACTATCTGCTCGTACTTGGCCCGGCCGACGATCTTGGCCCTGCAACCCGGCCCGTCGTATTGCTTTCGGATCCACTCGGCGTACCAACGTCTGTGCTGTTCTTCGTATTGCTTTTGTTCGTGGTCCGTCATCGCCGCCATCGCCGAAATCGACTAGACAGCTGAGCAGGGGGAAAAAAATAAAAGATAATGCGTTAAAAAAAAAATATCTCTCCGATCAACAGAATGATACGTGACCAGTGACCATTTAACTATAATCAATTAATTTATGAATAATATAACAACTATATGCTGTATGGAAAATAACTACGAATACAATAATTACAAATAGCTTAAAATAATAATAATAATAAATTAGCGAATAAAATAATTTATATCAAATCTGCTCTGTGTGTTATGTCCACAAATAGTACAACAGCGTGTAGGAATGGTGCACTAAAACAAAAAAAAATCGTTATGGTGGAAACGTGTGATTATTATACGATGAAAAGCCAGCGGCAGCTATGCAATAGTGATTATTGGTAAATCGAGTCGTGCAGTTTTCCGCTCTATACACCTGAAACACACAAATCACTGTTAAAAACAATTTATGCAATTCGATAAATCAAATGACGGATGTCATAAAATCTCGCGCGATTAAAATATAAGTAAAAAAAGAAAAGAAAAAAAAAAAAAAAACGATATCGTCGAATATTATGTTAAACTCTGACGGACGACTTCTGTGATCGGCGTGTAGAATTTTTTACTGCGAATAATAGATTACACGAAACGTATAAAAACTATATTATGTAAATCGCGGCGATAGACGTCACGGTCACAATTGAAAAAAAAAAAAATAAAAAATAATAAATTAATAAATATACATATATATACAAAATATACGTGTCCGGTAAATATCGTAAACGAAATACACTATAATATAAAACTAAAACACGAATTTGTCATTTCACGTGTTCAACATTATTTGTGCAGTGTTCGGCATTAGAATAGAGACGAAAGTGGTATTTACGATCGGCGGCGGCCGTGCCAAAAACATTCAAACGGCCTCCAGAAAAATAAATTCCAAATCGTAAGCGAGACAGTCCGGTCCGGCGACTAGACTGAACGGTCGAGGAAGCCGACGTATACGAAATCGCACTCGGCGTCCCGATACCGGCGGACGCCCCCACTCCCCGTGCGAATAAATCACAATGAAAGGACGCCGAGAGCCAACCAAAGCACGGGGACCCCCCCGGCAAACGCAAATATGGCTACAGTACCGGGCATTGTGCTCGGCAGAGGTACCACCTCCGTCTTGTTTGCGAACGTTTGGTAATCGAACAACCGGTTGCAGGACCGTCCGCGTAGCGGGGTGCGATGGCGAAGCGATGTTACCCTCAGGACAACATTAGTCCTTCCCCCCCTCCCGCCGCCGCCGCCGCCGTCGCAACGTACGCGCGGCTATAATGTCCCGGTAACGGGATAACACAAATCATCGTATAACGACCGTTTTCCATGAATACATAACTACGTATACGTCGTGCACGTTAAACGTAATTTATATAATAATAAACATGTTATAGTGTGTAAATACCATTATTACGCGTTGCGCCCGTAGAGGTGTCTGATAAATTACAATTAAAAAACACGCGACGTTATTAATTTCGTCGAGCCAACGACGGTTTCGGTCGGAAAAAACCAAACAAAAACCATGATTGGCCGTCGAGTTCACACGTACATGCGTAGTAATAATTATTATTCGTGATGAAAACGCGCGGTCCACTCGTCGATACGTTTCTCGAAAATGCGTCCTGCAGACCACAATGTTCCCTGCACTGCCGCCGTCGTTTGAAATTCTCTTACGAAACGTATCTGAACGCTGTCCGAACACTGTTTTTCACCGATAGTTATGCGTTTAAAAATGATCAAGACGAAACATAATAACAAATAATATAATATGTTATTGGACGTAATAATATTATGTAATTCGACCTTTCTATCGAGACAAATCGTCTACGAATAACGTACCCGCCACACACGCGGTATAAAACGAAAATATGTAAACTCGTACTTTGTAGAAAAAATAAAACCAATTGTGAAAACTTGCTAAACAATGTGAGAAATTTTTATTTTACGAATAAATTCGCATATCGATACGTTTCCCCCCGCCCCCCCCCCCCCCCCCCCCCCCCGCCCCCACATATTTACACTGACCCGACCGTAAACCGACTGCACTTTTGATAATATCAAAAGAACCTTTCGCCGCAATAATAATGTATTTATTTCAGTATTTCACTGTGTCTCGTGCTGGACACGATTAAAACGTGCTCTGAATTTCTAAAACTGTAGATATATTCTATTGGACTTTGAGTATAAACCAACTCAATATCGGCGTTATGTTTTTTTAGGACCCGGGCTAAAAGCAAAGCCGTTTTATATAATAAAGCGTTCGAAATTTAATCGTAAACCTATTATGTTTTACAATAGTTCGGACTTTTAATGGACGGGCTTTCATTGAAATATACGAACGCAACAGGTACCTATCGAGATTTTTCCGGCGGGTGATTATTTTCAACGACTCGTGAAATGAGTTACATTTCGAATTTCGGTAAAATATATTACGTACGTTTTATCTATGAAAATCCGACGATCATTATTTAGTTCAATAGTTGGTATTACGTCATGTATCTAATATTTTACATTTTAAAAATTAGTCATTCCATTCGATTATTCAGAATGTACGGTTAAAACTAAAAAGACACTACATTCGAAATCGACCAGTCCGACAACGAGAGTGTTTTGTCGAGACGAACGCGATTTCGGAAAAAAAAATCGAAAGTAAACTACTGATCGTATGGGTGAAACGAGAACAAACGCGTCGGCGGTGAGTACCCTGCAGGGCTTAATAAAAACCGTTTGATATTACATCGATATAATATGAAATATATTCATCTCGACGTATCTATTTAGCGCATAAAAAAATTGTTATTCTCCGTTTAGGTAATCGTTATCTACGAGTGCTCGACTATTTTACAAACGCGACGTATTGTTATTGTAAAAACAACGATTAACGTAGTGACAAACGAACGTTATAGTATATAATACTCGCGCGCGATTCGTATATTCGTAAATAGGCGCTTTGTTTGGAAATCGGCTTCGCCGAATTACCGTTAACAGCGTGTTAATCGAATTAGGCGCCTAGTGATAAAATCATCCGGAAAAGGTATAATATAATATTATATTAACGGCCGTCCGTGGCACCATGCAATATTGTTCCGCCGACGACCGCATGCGGACGAAACGCGAGCGGATATTTTCCGAGCATATTTCATTTCACGTTGCCCCCGACGCGCAACACACGCCCTCGTTAAATAAAACGCTGCGCGAAACCGAACAAATGTAACCTACCACGCAATTTCATTATAAAGTATACACGTATCTATAATTATATCCTCGGGCGTTTGATTAAACCAACAGGTCATAACCACACCGCGAACGTCGATTCCGCGTAGCGCAATAATATACTGTTTTGTCGAGTCGTTCGCCCGGTTGTCGGAGTAAAAAGAACCGTTCGCAATAAATCGGTATCGATGTTCTGGAAAGGGGCGAAAAAAAAAAGAAAAGAAAAAAAAAAAAATATATAAAATAGTTACGTTTTCTAACGATCGATTGTAGATAAAGAAGGCGTACCAACTAGTGACGACGTATCTGGGAGCGCGAAGGCTCGCCGACAATGGGAACTGATGCGACGGCGGCGAAAAAATATTCTCGCGCCGCCGTTATTCGGACGACAAAATATCGTCGGGCACAATATATTCGTTCGACTATAAAACAACACAAAAAAAAAAACCGTCGTTAGTAGTTAAAAAATAGTCTGCACGTTATATCCACAGTACCAGATATCGTATGTTTTTTTTCTTCTCTCTTTTGCCGACAATAAAACATTTATTACGTATTATTTTCGTCTAAAAATATTCGATCGTAAATATCACTTGTTACGCTCGCGTGTCGAATCGGTGTGATTTAAACCGTTCGTCCGTCATTAACGTTCACCAAACAGCTCGATTAACATTTCGAAACGACGGTTTTTTCGATCCGTCTAAATCGCGCGCTTACCCGCCATTCTCGCGCGCGCGCGCGCGCGTATATTAAACGGATCGAAAACAGATTACACGTAGAGAGGTACGCGATATCAAAATGTAATTTTTTTTCTAGGAATCACGATCGTTCGAGTGTTTTCCTTTTCTTTTTTCGTTCTTTATTCTCGCCGTTCGTCTCGGCGTTATGTATTTTATTATGTTTTTTTTTTTGTGTCGGCGCCCGCCGTTCGCGGAACAAACTCGATTTCGCGCTCACACTTTGTGTACTTCTTATGGGCGGAATCGATCGCGAGACCGAGAACTCGGCGCAGCGGAAGAATCGCATTTCCATTCACGTATTACTGTACACGTTAAACGCGCGCGCGCGAGAGAGTAATACAATAATAACACGACGACGACGACGACGACGTACGCCCTAGCGGAATATTACACTCGCTGTACCGACACGGACATTATAAAGTAATAATAATAATGATTTACTCCGACGGCTGCGAAATTTACGCTGCGTTGCGAAATCCCTGCGCCGGCCGGTCGGCCGGTCGCGGCGGCGGCGGCAGCGGCGGCGGCGGTGGCGGCAGCGGCGACGACGTTGGTCCATTTACGACGATAGCCCGCGCGGATGACGGTGAGAACCCCCCGGACCGACCGTTCACATGACCTCGTCTCGTCGATTATTGTAATGCGAACGTTATGATATTGTGCGCGCCGATGACGAGATCGCGCGGATCGCGGCAGAATCCTGTTTGTAAAATACTCGCGTACAATAATCATAATAAACGCATTGATCGGCACGTCGTCGTCGAAAGGGTGGAAAGAGAGAGAGAAAAAAGGATGCTGACCGTGGAATATTCTATGCACAAACACGCGAATCCGGTTTTCCGTCGGATGACGGCCGCGGATCCCGCGGTGGACCCCGCCACCGCCGCGGACGGGTTTCGATCGGACGACCCCCGGCCGGTCGCTCCGTCGTCGCCGCCGCCGCCGCCGATATATTGTGCCGCCGAAAAGGGATTAGGGGTGTAACCGCGAACGGGATGCTGACGTGCCCTCCTCCTCCGCCCGTCGTCCTGATATAATAGTATCGATTATACTGGTTTCTCCTATTCAGCCGTTCTTTTATATATTGTGCGTCTACTTTTCTTCTTTTTTTTTTCTTCCCCCCGGATTCTGCTCCAAGCGACTGGACCTTTGCGGCGGCGGCCGCGGCGGCGACGACGACGACGACGTGTACCCGAATTATATACGTTTGAATTATTAGCATATTATAATAGTGTGCGCGGCGGCGTCGTGTAATATTATAATATTATATAAATCGCGGTACGGAGCCGTGCGCGATACATTAATATGCGTTCGGGCGCGCGATTACCGCGGGCCGCAGGACGCCGCGCGTATAATCCTGTTTCGCAGCATCGCGGCGCCCGGTCGAGGACCTCTCGCGTCCGAAAACGACGATTTCCCACCGTCGACCGGTTTTGCGTTTTATCTTGAGCCTTCACACACGACGATCGCGGGTCACCGGTCAAATACCACGTATTCCGTTTGCAGGACAGACCCGCGGGAGGGCTGCTGCAGCGGCAGCAAACTCCTGCAGGACCTGCAGAGGTCCAGCAGCAGCAGCAGCAGCATAAAAAGCTACACGCTTTTTCAAGTCGTGGGAATTTTTTTCACGAGCTGCGCAGCTCCTTGTAACCGGACGATATCGCGTTAATACAATATGCAATACGGCAGCCCTTTTATAAACATATATATGTGTTTTTTTTATATATATATATATGCACGCACGACTACTTGTTGCTATACCTCTACCGCGCTCGTCGCCGCCGCCGCCGCCGCTGCAAAAATCCTGCATAAAATTATCGTTGCCTTCGTCGTCGTCGCCGCCGCCGCCGCCGCCGCCGCGGGGGCGATTTGCAAACACTAGTTGCACGGCGTGGGCGGCTGATGGGGTGAACAAAGTAATTGTATACATTATGTGTGTGTGTGTGTGCGTGTGCATGTTTTATACCGAGCACAGACGAGAATAGTTAGCATATTGCGAACCCTTCCTGAAATTTCGTATTTATACTGTTGTTGATGTTGCGCTTGTGTTAAACTTGCTTCTGCAGGTACCCGAAATACTTACGCGCATTGCGACGTCGTCGACGTGAACGCACGATGAACATAATATAATACGCATGTTATATTATTATAATAAACGTGAGTTTGTTGTTTTTTTTTTTTCCACCCGCTCTCCGTAAACGCCGCGTCGCGTCGGACGACGAACAATAAAACCCATTCGAATGGTCTACGGAAAAAACGTCACAATCGTATTATTTTTCGCACACCAACACTGTGTCGTCGGTCGCCGTTAAATCTTCTCATCATATTATACGTTGTGTTTGACTGCAGACTGTGTACAACGTATTGTAGAATCGAATTCCGTTAGTGTTCTATTTTATTATAATCGACGACAGCGTTCAATAGGATAGTATTGCGGACACGACTGTTATTGTCCGATGATTGACACGCACACGTCGCGTCTACGAGCGCTTAAAATCGTCTATAGTTTCGTCACCGCGAACAGACTTTATGAAACAATACCATTACACTGTATAGCTCTATTTAAAATTCGTAACTGAAATATTATAATTTTAATGATTTCTTCATACGGCCGTGAGTATCGGCCGTTCGTTAGAATTCCGATAAAATCGAATTCCGAGAAATCTCGTATGAAACCAATCGTAGAATATAATATTTATAATTTATTCATAATTTATGGAAATAATAATATTCTCATTTTCGACTTTCAATTCTATTGTTTTAAACGTGTGTGTTTTTTTTTTTTTTTTTACAAATATTCATAACGCGACTTGGACCCTGCTGCGTTTTCGTACCTGCCTAATTTTAATATTTAAAGTCGATTTGGATTTTTCATAAGATATAATAAGCATACACGTTTATCGCGACGGTTTATCTCCCCGTCGCGCGTCGGTTTATCTTCAACAAAACCATAAAATTGAAATATGTTTCACTTTAAATTCATGACGTGCTATAATATAATCATTGAAGAATTATATATTCAATGAATTGTAAATGATACGTGGTTAAAAAATGAAAAAAAAAAAAAAATTAAATAATTATTATTAATAATCTTCTTCTTTCGCCGTCGAGCAGTAATTTATTCGTACGTTTTAAATAAAACAACAATATGAGACCTGATTTGTATTTTATTTTTTGTATAATAGACTTTTCATACTCGAATCGTTTGTATAGAGATGTGTGGTATTTGTAAAACTATTAAATATTTTATGAATTTCATTTTATTCGCTGTGCGCAACAACGCCGAAACAATCAAATGTAATACTCGGAAAGCCTATTTCAAAAATAAACGACGATTTTTATTTTTTATTTTTTTTTTGTTTTCGACGCGGCGGAGAACGTATTTGTATTCAGCAAATGCGCGTCTTTATTATTAAATAATATGTTTTATGTACGTGTACGTGTAGCAGCCCGAAAGAAATTTCATCGAAATTTGTTTCCACCGAGTAGAGTAGTACACTATACCGATTCGGCTCAATTATTTGGCCGAAAATATTTTTGTTAGCACACCTCATTCGGGCGATTATTTTTTTACGGACAATATATTTACGTCTTATAATTAAAACACTCGACAAAATTACAAAATACCATATTAAATATAATAATATATGAAAAAAAGTTTGGCGTACTTAATTATCGAGTTTAAAGAATAGAAATCCTCGGGACTTAATGGTTATTATTTATTTTACAGATGTATATTGTACACACGTTAAAATAAATTTGGGAAACTTATGTATAATTTACGTATAATTTATATTAAATAAACGTGCATTGAGTAAGCAAAAAAAATGACGCAAACGTGCACTGACACGTGAGTATACGTATAATTGTATAATTAGCTCATTTCTTCGTTCGAATTAGCGTTCTCGTTTAATGATTAGACGTAAATCAAATTTACTCTATTGTACTCTGTTCTAGAAAATATGCTTTTCGATCCAAACGAGACGAGATGTTATTATATTATTGAAAATATGAAAAGAAAAAAAACCGCGCGCCGCCTGCGATGTTACGAATATGCGACGATTTGTAAAATATAAAACTCGCCGTCGCGGTCGTTTTAATTACAGTGTAAATCCCCCGCGATTCTCGTCGATAGACTATGTTTAACGAATATAATATTATTATTATTGTGTACTTACATGGAAATCCGTTTTCCGACGATACGCGTGGTACATTGAAGCGGCGTGATGTAGTAAAGTCGATTTGAAATTTTTTTTCTTATCTTCGCCGCGTGATAAAACGTTCGCTTTTAAAGCGTGCACAATCAAATATAAACCCCGTCGTTTCGATCATTTTTACACTCGGGTCTCTGAACGCGGCGGCGGCGGTTGATTTTACTATAATATTATTATTAAATCGTTACAGTATAATACCTTAATATGTCAACAGTTTAACGATTTGATTTTACGAGCACGATTTATTCGTAAAACTTTAGTAAGCCGAATTCCGCGTCCCCGCCGTCGGATTGTTATTCTAATGCTTCCATCATTTATTATACGGACTTAAAAACGAATCGCGCATATTATTATCTCTTTGACCCACACGACTTCGGTTGCTATCTATCAAACTTTCCTCTCGGCGTGTTTCGAAATTTATTTATTCAAAGATACCGGCGGCGGCGGCGGCGGCGCAACCGTTTCGTTTACCTGTGCACACACGTATCGTAAAATGGAAATAATTAAATAAAAGTTTAATTATGGAACGTTTTATACAAAATTAATACTGTTTTAGCACCGTAATCTTTATGTCTTAAAGTTTTGACCAAAAACTTTCCCCGAAATACATTTTTACTTCCGAAATTAATTTAACAACTAAATACAACATGTTTTATAAGTTTTTTTTTTTAGGAAAAAAAAAAATCATAAAACACGTCATAAAAATAAAAAAATAAATAATATACTCTTTTAAACTTTCATGCTGTTCTATCTGGGAATAATAATACGTATTGTAAAACGAATGCCACGCGCTCGTGTGTAAAAAGTTAATATTTTCACAATACGCGATGACAGAAAAGTAAATGGGTTTGTACGAGTTCGGGAAAAAACCGACTAAAATGTATCGGTTATAATATTATTACACGTTATTCACTACCGTCGATACCTTTACTCGTACGTTTTACTCGTTTATTATTGTTATTTTCTTTAAAGTTTTTACACGAAATTATATGCGACAAACACTGTTTTATTGAATATCATTATTTTCTAGTAATATTTTTCGCCTCTTTAGTTCGTGTAATAATGTTGTTTTAAACGACACGCTTGTTTTTTCGTTTTATTTCAATCGCCGCTTTTTAAATGATTAAACAAATGTGTAATACAGAATTTGGCATACTTCGTGTTACGAAACAGCTCACTTCTGAGCTGTTATTACTATGTAAGACAGTGTTGGAGACAGTACCCAATGATTTCGCATTATATTGTAAGTTCATATAGTATTCGCGACTTTTGTGAAAAAAAAAAATGATATATTTTACGTTAACACTTGATGTGTATCAATTTGAAAAGGGTACATAATTAGAGGTTGTTTTCGTTTGTTTGTTTGTTTTGTACAATATAATATTTATATTTTACAATAACATTTATACAATGTTTTTCTTTTGTTATTATTCGGTTTGTTCCAGGCATTCTTTTCGTTTCCCGCGATAACATTGCTTATACTTATTGCTTTTATTAATTTGAAAAAAAAAAAAAAAAAACTGTTCGGCTTCAAAAAATCAATCAACGAAAATCAAAATAAATGAAATTCCGCGGTATCGGAAAAGAATTTTCGGGCGATTGCGTTTCGCTCCGAAACAACATATTATTATTATAATAATTAATAGCGAAACAACAAAAATATAATATTATGACGTATAGTATACCGTCAAACAACAATAACGAAAACGACGTCGGCGTGTGCGTTCGATTCAAACGCGTCCGGGCAGGTACTTTTCGACGAGTTATTATTATTTTTCGTCGACTCGACAACACAGTCGGACGAGCGATTATCTATAATTATTATTATTATTATTATTATTATTGTTTGTGTGTACGGGGGCCCGCGCGGTATTATATTACGTTATGGACGGCGACCGACCGTCGAACTCGCGCTGGGCAGTTTCGATTTAGTTTCATTTCTGTACTGGCTAACTCGATACCGAGTCTAGTGGGGTTCGAAGAAAACAATCTGTGATGTACCGTCGTATACAGCCCTCCGCCGCCCCGCCGCCGCCGCCGCCGCCGCCGTATACACATAGGCGCACACGGCTGAAATTATATTATACTCCTAAGATTCGCAACCCTTTATTTAACCACGTTACTCCGGGGTACTTTCCTAAAATTCTATAGCACTCAATATTTGTCTACGAGATACCGTACGCGCTGTAATATAATACGAGTACGGCACATATCACTGACCCGTGAATAAACTACCCAAGTAATAGAACGCGATACGTAGTGAAATCTATATTATAATACCTATGGCGAGCTCTATTGTTGTCGTGAAACGTATTAACGAGATTACCGATCGGACGTTTATATTTGTCGCGCGGCAATGTGCAAAAAAAAAAACGCGTCTAAATACCAGCGATGCGGTTTTATTTTAGACGCGCGACGATGATGGAGAATATCAGCTATACAAACGGCCCCGTACGTGCGAATATAATCGCGGGGTTTCGTGTTTTAAAATCGACCGCGACAAACTAAACATTCAATAACGCGCAATAAAAGGTTTTGGATTCTCAACTCTCGAAGCTGGAAAACCAAAAACGGGAACGACATTAATCGTACACAAGTGTAATTATTGGTAAATTTGATCGTTTTCGGAACGTTTTTTTTTTTTAATTTATCGCATTTCTTATAATGTCAACTGTAATAACATGACGTTTATTATATTGTGTATAGTTTCGCGTTCGAAAATATTATGAATTACTAGATGAATCTACCCGTCACGTCGGTGTGCGTGTTATAAACTAACTAACTAACTAACACGTAAAAACGTGATCCGAGGTATACTACTGACCAAATTTCATACTCCAGCGGTTCCGACCAGGCGAATTTTTCTAGTTTCATTCTTTTTACTCCATTTAACCCACACTTAGGAGTTGAATTTTACAAAATTAAAGTTTATAGACAATGTTTATTTGTGTTATAGAGAGTATGTATACTTGAATTCAAAAAAATCGGAAAAAAAAAAAACGAAACGTTTTCAATTTGTAACCCTTTTACCGTAACGGTGGTTTTTCCCCAAAAGCGCCGCGCGCGTCTTCTTTGACCACGCCAAATATCTATCACTCCTCGTCTCGTCTCGTCTCCAAATTTCATACTCAAAGCTCCAGCGGTTCCGGCCAGGCGAATTTTTCAAGTTTCACCCTTTTTACCTTGAACTTTACAAAATATAAAGTTTATTTTATTTGTGTTATAGAGTATGTACACCTTATTTCAGAAAGACTGGAACAAAAAAATGTTTACCCCTTTTACCGTTTTTAACCCCTTTAGGGGTGGAATTTTCGAAAATCCCTTCTCAGTGCGCGTCTACGTCATAGTAGCTATCTTCACGCCGAATTTCAACCCGATCCGTCCAACGGTTCGAGCTGTGGGAGGATTTCAAGAAAAAGCACGTTACAGTTTTTTTTTCGAATTTTATTTTCATCGTATTTTATTACGCCCGATGTGAATTAATTAAATATATATGCGAAGAAAAATTATTATTATCATTAGTCATCGCCGAGACTAGAGTTTAATATATTAGCGTATCTCCGTTTATATCCGATTATTTTCATTAAACGCTCAAAATTTAAAACGTCCGCAGTGTAAACACAATAATTTCAATATTCGAAATACTATTCGAGTGTTATGTGTGAAATATACTATATTTATTCGTCGGGCGTCGTCGGCGGGGCAACAATAATGGAATAATTTATAATTCGATTATGCGCTAGCAGTTACGCAACAATAATATATCTATAATATTGAAAATGATTTCGAAAAACAAAATTCCAACATTTGTTTTAACACGTTTGAGTCGGCTCTTTTATATCACTCGCGTCTAGTGCAGTTTAGCACAGTTGATCGACGAGAGTTGACACAACGAACGCGTTTTGTTTTTAAACATTCCGAAGATCAAATCAAACTCTGTCGTTTTATTTCCCGGACGGACAACGTGCGCGATATTTTATACGTCACCGACGACGACGACGGCGATCGAATTAATGTTAATATTTTGTCCGGTTTAATCTCATTCGTTTGAACTAATACGACAATGTTTACCGCCGCGGTCACTTTATGTGGTAGTTTTAACATTTAAACGACGTAATACCTGCACAATATGAATAATGAATAATAATACAAAGTATTAGTTTCGAGAGGTGGTTTAAATCACGTGGACGAAAATTCCACGAATACACTTCAGTGCGAATATAGTCGGTCCGTTTACTTTGCACAGTTTAATATCCTAAATTGTAAATTCGGTAATAGGTAAACTTTACTCATAACCTCCCGAGGCCCAGTGTACGTTAAAATGGACAATTATGATAAGTGCATTAGAACTCGGCTGAATTCTAACATTTCTGTTAATATAGACCCGATGTGCTGCGGTCAACTACTACAGTGGACGTTTTCGTTTCTTTCATTATTTTTATATTTTTTTGAAAACGCGATATTATAACAACCTCGATTTGGAAAACAATACACGCGATTGATAATTTTTATCAGACAAAACTATAAGTTTACTAAAAAATTACCGAAAAATAAATAAGCCGATTAGAATAAATAATGGACGTCGGGTCGACTATACTACGAATATTACGGTTAGGTAAAAATTCCCATTTTTACGGCCATCTAGTGTTACAAAATTAACTAAATAGCCTCGGGAGGTTATATTGACATCATTAACTATCGAAAAAAAACGCGCTAACCTGAAGTGTCTACCATACTGACGCGAGATGTTGTACTTAAACGTTTCGTATTACGAACTGTGGCCGGTTTTTCAGCTTTTCGAGAATGCATACGGGCCAAAAGTTTTTATTACTGAGAATGGTGACCAATATTCGTAATTTTTACCAACATTAAATAAACGATTTATCGAAAAGAATAAAAAATAAATAGCGATTGGGCTTTGAATCAAAATGTACGGTTCAACTCCGTTGACTTAGTTGTCGCGGCTCTCAGTTTTCAATCGTCACTGCTAATAATGCTAATAAGTCATTTACATATATTTGCATAGTAATTATTTGTTTTTCTCGTGATCGTGTTGTACAACGGAAAACCAAATTCTAGCTATTAGAATGTTTATTGAATAACGACTTAAATCCTTTAAGGCTATAATAGTTTACGAAGTTACGAACACAGCTATATACGTTTTATAACCGAATAAATCTGTTAACTACGTTTCTCTCTCTCTCTCCGTATGGTTACGTAGTTAATCCACGCACCTCCGTGTTACGATTATAAATCTATTTATTTGTCGAACAATGTTCTTTAACTATAAATAAATAAAACTCGAAATTTTAATAGAAAACTAGTCGTACCTACACTTCCCACGGATAGTAAATAACGTTATAAACGATTTTCTTAATAAATGACGCAGGAAACGTCGTCGAAAAATATTTTTAGTCACAAAACAAAACGATAATAAACTAAAATCGACGTGTTGTTTTCGTTTGAATAACCAATTATTATTATCAAAATGTAATTTTCGTACGCAAAAGTCTATCGCGAGTTTTCCACTATTTCAACTTTCAAATATTAATTAGAAAAATCAAAAATACCTATTGTTTATGATTATTGTGTGGTAGATTTTTAAAACGCGCGCAATACACTTGCGTTTAAAAACATGTGCGCATGACGCGTATAAATGAAAATATAAATTTACGAATAAAATCACTACTGTCGACACGAATAGAGTCGGTCCCGGTTAGTTTATATTTTGTAAATGAAATCGTCCATTTGTATAATGCCCGTCGCACAATACGTCATTCGGGCAGTAGGTAATTACTAATTTATGAGTTTGTATTATAATTCAGCGACGTCGCGTAGTAATAATGTTGCGATCGCATTGATGAAATATAAACTTATATTTTCATTAGTCATTGCGTTTATCAATGGCTCGATAATGGTCCGTAGTTCAAACAAAGCGCATAATAATTTCTAAAATGCAAAACATAAAACGATTAGCAGACGTGTCGCCACAAGTCACTGATAAATTATTACTGTGAAATATTAACCGATACATTCGATATAAAATACGCCGAGTAGCATCGCGCATTGAACGCTTTAAATCATGGAAATACATTGTGATGCGCGGTATTGTGAGTGTACATAGGTCGACGACGACGACGATCGCTGTTTACTTACGAAACGTTTAGAAATTAGAAATTAAAACTTTAAACAGTTCTGGGTACTATGTTTGATTTTCAAAAAAGAAAAAAAAAAAAAGGCAAAGTTATTTCACTTTCGAAAAATAATTAAACACACGAGACGATTTTTTTTTTTTTCAATTTGCGTTTGAAACTTTCCCTTTAACATAGTCAAAACTTCGAACCAATAAGCAATGGAACGGCATTTGTAAATACAATGGATTCTCGATAGCCCGTATTGTATAGCGAGCGTATATACTATAATTTAAATTATCGAGTTTTAGATTTACAGCGTTTTATAGAAGTTGGTTTTTACGTTTCTATTTTATAAAAAAAAATATATATGTCGACAAATATGTAAATCGAAATTGAATTCGTTAAAAACATAGCAAAATCATAATATAGAAAATCGTACTGTTTTAGTAAGTTTACTCGAAAGTAAAGATATTTTATTTACGCGGTTTTTAAAAGAGAATCGCGTATCGACATTAATTACATATTGCTTTGTTGTTCTGATATCTTTTATAAAAAATCGAAAACTACAAACATTTACGAAAACAAAACGATGTCTGGATATCGGACATGTATCGGAACAACATCAGGTATATCGAACGTCGGTGAAAAATACAGCTGGTGAAAAATATTCGAAACATCAATCGTATTCAATTCGATTGTCATCTAATAAACATTATTATCACGAACTTTTTTTTTAGTACATTACTAAATGTTTATTGTGAATTATTAATTCGGTCGATTGTTATTATTGATTTACGTGGAATTCATTAAACAATTTTTGAAGATCGAATTTTTGTAAACGGCGCATTTTTCTAAACGGGAAAATTAAATATACTGACGAAAAATAACGAACAGAGAATCGTTTGCATGTGTAAATTACACCATATTCGAGCCGAAAGAGGTAAGCGAAACGAGAAAAATATTATTTATTATTTAACAATACGAGCGGTTCGTTATCGTGGAAAAATAATAATATAAGTACTCTCTGATAACACTAATTACTTTCGTTTGGAAAGATACGATTTGAGCTATACAATATGATTTTCAAAACATTTTCAGACACTATACTAGAAAAGAGATTGATTTATTTTTTTAGCCCGTCATATTGGTAATCGTGTGAGAAAATTAAACCGACTTATATTATATTATATTATACACGCCGCGATCCTCGAAATTACAGCGTCTAGACGAGTCTTGCGAGGTCTGCGCGGAACGTTTTTCCCGAAAACCGTTCAAGTTATCGAGTCGAACACGTCGAATACTATTATAACGTTGTGTTTCGTTGAAAGTTTATACCAGAAATTTTATGACTCACGACTCAAAAGAGTAGTCGATCAGCTGAATAGCGTAGCGACAGTTCGCGGATATTTGCCAACTATTTATACGAGTATAGTGGCGGCGCGATAATGATTTTCGTCATGAATACACTACCTACATCGAATACGAATCAACCACTATATTACTATATAATAACGGATGCTCGGATAGACGTAAAACGGCAAAAATATTCGAACCACGTGACGTACACGGACGATTTATTTTATATAAAAATGGAGACAAAAAATTGGAAATTGAATCAGTTGAGAACGGCTGGGCCGATTTGGCTCAAATTTTTTTTAAATGATAGAGAATGTCGGGGAGCGGGTTTATAGCATTAATTATGGAGAAAATTAACCCTAAGGGGGTTAAAAGGGGTTAAAAGGGGTAAAAAGGGTGAAACTAGAAAAATTCGCCTGGCTGGAACTGCTGGAGCTTTGAGTATGAAATTTGGGCAGCAGTTTCGTTTTATATAGTGGAGACCCCATTGGAAAGGATTTTTCGAAATTCGACACCTACCGGAGTTAAAAGGGGTAAAAGGGGTAAAAATGAAAAAAAAACTGATAAAATAAAAAGTTATACTGCACACGGGCGAAGCCGGGTTATTCAGCTAGTTTTATATAAATAAATATTATTTAATCGTAATAATATTATAATATTGGATGGAAAAAATCTCGTCGATCGTACTCGACGCGCTCGCGCATTCGAATAATCGCGGGCCGTAATCCAGTGGGTACAAATTTTCAGTATGCGTTTGCACGATATATTACATTCGAATCATGAACGTACCGCGTTCTCGACAGTGGTTGTCGGGGTTTAATTTTTACGCGTCAACTCTCTGCCCGTTCGTTTCCGCGAACACCAAATTTATTTAATTAAAAAATACTCGGGCGAGTCGTTTGAATTTTATACCGTCGCCGCCGGTCGTCCGAATGAAAACACATCCATAACGAGTGATTTGAATTTTCGCAAACACTTTTCTTCTTTTTTTTTTCTCTCTGATAAAAACATAAGCTTTCGAAAGATCCGCGATTACAACAGAAGAGTTATGACGCGGTTACATCGTATCGTGTTATTATTATTAAAAAAACACGGTCGCCGAGCAATCCCGACGTGATCCAGTATTAATCTAAATTAATTATATTGCACGGCTCGTTTTTTTTTTTTTTTTCGTCAAAAAATGCCGATGAGCAAAATATTATGAATTTCAATGTCGACAAATATAGCGCGCTCTCGACGTAATAAGCACAAGAGGCACTCGGCATCGGTTTCGAGGAGCTCGAAAATCAACCTCAGTCCCGACGGGCTTTCTAGGGGCTCACCCTCCCCCCCCTTCCCCACACAATACATATTTTTTTCCTACGCATAGACACTTGGTCTTAAGCCGAACGTTCTTCACTCGAGTGAAAGCCAAATATTGGTCGCGAAAATATCCTTTGTTTCCTAATTTAAATCGGGTCAGCGATGATTAGAGCTCTAGATCGTATTTTCGACAAAATTTAAAAGTTTCGTTTCAACCGAACCGCGACCGTGTCTATCAACGACAGAGGCGCACTCAAGAATTTTCAATGGAGGGGTAGGGGGTTGAAAATTTTGTTTTTTTATCACTGGGACTTTGTCACCTTTTTTAAAAAAATATTCAATATGAACACGGTTGTTTACCAAACAGAAAATAAATTACAAAAACGAACAATTTTTATTCACTCTATATGTCTATAAGTAATAGTTTTACCTAGCGATAAGTATAGCTGCAGTCCAGACAGCTAACGACGTTTTTTTCCCCTATACGCGGTTTTGTTTTTGATAAAATAAATTATTCTTTCTAACGTTTAAAAGACCATTGTTTTTAATAAAATCTACTTTACGCAGTGCACTATAGATTGTAAAAAAAATTATTGTTTTTCCCTTCTAAAAAAATTTTTTTTTCAGAAAATCGCTCCTGCGAATTATATTATTTATAAGCACGAACTCACGCAACTGGTGAGGTCGTGGGCGGGGGGTTCAAACCCCACGGACCCCCCACCCCCTCGAGTACGCCCCTGATCAACGCGTTCGAGCGGTACAGAATATTATGAAAATATACGCGAATAAATAAATAAACCGATATAGTACTATATAATATAATACGGTTGGGCCGATTCGACGACAACGTCGTCGTGGGTAATCTATATATTATGAAAAATCAACTGTACGCCGCCGTCGCAACGACGACGTGGTCGATATAATATACTAGCCGCGACGCATTAGAGGAAATACTATTCGAAAGTGGCCGATCCTTTTTCAACGAACCACGGGTAAAACGACACGTCGGAAAAATCTTTGACGGGGCAAACGGGCTCGGCGGCGGCGGCGCGCCCCTCGGTCGCAGCCCACGCGACGTAATAGGAGTAGGTCTCGGACGGGTTTAACGTATCCGTATAGGTAACAAATATGTATAATAATAACATTATATTGTGGTCTCGATGTCGTACGACGACAATACGCGATTATTATTGCCATTGTGGGCCGTACTCGCAACAAAGGCGGCTCGGGGGAGAGGGCCTTTACACGCGATGTTTCAATATAATAATATTATAACAAAAACATCCTCGTTTTCTCTTTCTAGCGACGTAAAAAAAAAAAACAATTCCTAGAAATAATATCGTGTCTTTTTCTCGCAGCCGTTATACGTTTTTTTTTTTTTTTTTAAAGAAAAGAAATACATCGACGAGACAGTTTGTCGCTATTACACAAACACCGTGTACTATTCTAATCTACGATTACGGTTTCGCGGCGATACTTATTTTTATACAAATAATAATTTATAAATATTACGAAAAGTTTGTTAGGTGAGGAGCACTTACCGAGATGCAAATTTTTTGGAAATTATTCGTCATTTCGAGACTCTTTCGATGTGCGGCGCATAAGACTAGTGTTTTTTTTTTTTCCGAACGGTAATAAAATATTTTCAACGTTTGAACGGTCGATCTTTGTTTTATGTCCGAACAACTTTGGTCTGAAATCTGAAACAATCGTGGAACATTTAATTAATAATTTCGAACGGTTCAATCGAGATTGTAAAATATAAAAATTTTATTTAAATACAATTTCGAACATCTTTCCATATAATAATGACTAACTATGATTAACGACAAGATCTTATACCGTTGTTATTTTTTTTTTACTCGCATAGCTGGATAATAAATCGTTTACATTGCGTTTAAATTAATAAAAAAAAACGAGACACTTATTAAATACGCCTTTTGCGATATAAAATTGTCGATTATATTATACCTATTATTTATTATTTGTACTAGCTGACCCAACAAACGTTGTCTTGCCAATGTTTCTATAGTGAATTTTGTAGTATAAAAAATAACCAACTTACTGTAAGTATGCGGCGGCGTCTACGATTGAAAGAGGAACGGAAACCGCACGCACGCATTTTCGGTAAAAGTTATGTAATAATTTATGACGTTGCAAAATCCATACCTTTTGCGTAAACATCTCGTCGGATTTTCGCTTTAATTGTATACGCCTATCGAGCTTATCGACCAATGACAATAGATTTGCCTGCGATCGTATTCGACCGTCCAACGAAAAAATTTCTATTGTATTCGTTCTATTGTTCACCGCACGCACGCAATATCGATAAAAGTTATGTAATAATATGATATTGCAAAATCAATACCTTTTGGTAAAGATCGTCGGGATTTTCGATGACACAACAATATATTTGTATAAAGCGGCCCATAGACGTGCAATATTATTGCGCAATATCGGGGTTTGTACAATATAATTGATCGTGTGTAGTTAATATTGAAGAGTTGTGCAATATATTGTACGAAATCAAAAAAGTTTGAAATATATTGTGCAATTCGAAAAATATTGTGCCGTGTATTGGTAATATTGTGCAGTATTCAGTAACGTAGTAACGCACAATAGATTGTACAACCATCAATATTAGCTCTACACGACTCAATTTAATTGCACAAACTCGATGGTTGTACAATAATATTGTACATCTATGGGCAGCCTATAATATATTGTACAATCCATATTGCACAATAATATTGCACGTCTAAGGGCCGCTTAAAATGCAAATTACCACGCACTCGCCGATCGCTGCATCTCAAAATCTGACCCGTGAAAAGTTTTTCCCGGTATGAGGGAGAAATAACGTTCTTCATTTTCAAACCCTCGAGGGTTGAATTTTGAAAAATAAGTCGGTAGATTTTTACTCGTTACTTTGTATGCTAAGTTTCAAAAATATCCGATCGGGAAATAACGTTTTCCATTTTTAACACATTTTACCCCTTCTTTAACCCTTAGGGGTTGAATTTTGAAAAATCCTTTCTTAAGGGGCCTCTGCCATATAAAACGAAACTATTGACCAAATTTAAAACCACTACAAAGCTCCAGTGGCTCCGGATTTTTTCCATTTTTACCCCTTTTAACCCCCTCGGGGTAAATTTTCTTAATTTTTCTCTCCGTAAGAACCATCCTCGTACTTCTAGGAATATTATAAAAAAAAGAATTAGTGTAATCGGTTCAGCTGCTCTCGAAATTTGCGCTTAGCAACCACATTCGGCGATTCATTTTTATATTATACGGTCTTATGATTGTTAGTAATATTGTTCTGTATAGAGTTTTCAAATTAGGAATGATAAACCGACAAGGAACATTATAATATATTATTAATATTACAGAATATATTTGTAGTTGAATTTTTTCCCGAACATTTACACATTATGACGTAGTGATGGCTTTATAATTAAAACTCGAAACACATCGTGTAAACCAAAAACATCTCTTACATATCACAGCGTTTAAAAACATAACACTATACCTATTGTTTTAGATTTTTTTCTAATAGTTATAAACTTTCTACTTGTCGATCGATTACCAAAATTACTTTGAATTTTCGGCCGGCACGAAATCTGATTGTTTCCACAATCGATGGGAAAAATATGCGACGAGAGCGAAATAAATTCGATTTCATCGCGTACGCATTGTTATTTTCACAGTACTCGCGACGCGATCTGTCGAAACGCAACGCAACTATTACGAACGGTCCGACGTCAAATCGGACGTAGAGCGCTCTGTGCGTTGCGTTGTAGCCGATTAAAACGGTCGTTTTTTTTTTTCAATTTAATTATTATTCATTAATTATTATTCTTTCGACGAGTAATGTACGAGTAACGAGAAGTTTTCGAAATAGTATTTGAAATACTAAAGGTTTCGTTGACGTTTTTTTTTTTTACAGAAAAGTAAAACGAAAGCGGGAGAGATTTTTTTTCCAACGGAAAAACGGTGCCAGAACGGGCGTGGTGAAAATACACGAAAACGACCGTTGGTCCATCACGTCGATTTGGATTGCCGAGTTGATTTGCCCCCCACGAACCGACCGATCGTGCTCTCGGCCCGACGTGAGAGACATAATATAGTTACGGATTCGAGTTTTATCATTATTATTATTATTTTTTTTTTCAACATAATATTATAATCGCGTCGACGACGTGGTTACGTTATTACTAGGGTTAGGATATTTATGCACTAAAAAATGTATAAATATGTATGCACTTATGCACTAAAAATCAGTTAAATATGCATGAAAAATTTGAAAAATATGCATTAAAAAATAAAGAAATTTTTGCATTTTGCATCGAAAACCGTCAAATATGCGCTTAAAAATAGAAAAAAACACAAATTATGCACTTTTTTAAAAAAAATGGTAAAATATGCAATTATATGCAAAATAAAATTTTGATATTTTGAATATAGATATCATGAAACATATTTCTGTATAAGAATGGATGCTATTGGACAACCTAAAAAAAATATGCAAAATCATAAACATCCTAACCCTAGGTATAACCATATTGAATTCTCAACAGTAAATAAGTGATAAATGATAATATGTGAAATACAGATAATCAAACTTATATAAGATTCAGTAAAATATAAAATTACAGTGTTTTTCAGCATTTTGCATCGAAAACCGTCAAATATGCGCTTAAAAACAGAAAAAAACACAAATTAAGCACTTTTTTAAAAAAATGGTAAAATATGCAATTATATGGAAAATAAAATTTTGATATTTTGAATATAGATATCATGAAACATATTTCTGTATAAGAATGGATGCTTTTGGACAACCTAAAAAAAATATGCAAAATCATAAACATCCTAACCCTAGTTATTACCATACGGTCCGATGGGAAATCGAAACCGTTTCCCCGGCGGTCATTACACCGCGACGTAATTTTTATACTTTGCATTCCGTATTGTACATTGCGGCATGATAGAGTTGACCGTTCATTAACCGGAAGAAAGTTATTTTGCGGGACGTTTGTTGTTTTTGTTGCACTCGCAGAGTGATTAATGTTTGAAACTAAGATTGAACTCGCCGCCGCCGGAAGGTCTTGCGAGATACGTATTATAATATATCTCACACGTGCTAATTGAAAGTGGTGGGGAAAAACGTCAACGGCCCTGACTGATTATTCGCGAAACGTCTCGACCGATCCGAAACCGATAGTTTATTTCCGACCGTTTTCGAGCGGACGATTGAGAGAGAGAGAGAAACACTAAAACTTTTTTACCGGTTAGATACATCGTGAACGTTTTAAAATAAAGACATTCGTTTGGGGAAAAAAATAGTCCAACGATATTACTATACAGACATATTATAATCGTGAGCAAACGTTCGTTCGGCCGGAGAGTGCAGGCAACAAGTAAATCGGTCCCAAAATAATTATGAAAACAGCCTACCCTACGGTAAATCATGTCGTGTTTCTCGTTGATCGTGAAATGAATGCGAAATAGGTACCTATAAATTATTAGCATATCGGATGTAAATAATAATTGCTCGGCAAAAAATAATTATCGTACTCGACTAATTTGACTATTGGACAAATAAGGGGTTTTTTACTCGTCATAAATCTTAAACTAAGATAAAACAGACAAAATGTATAATTAAAACGAATTAATTTTTCGCGGAGCAAACTCGGAATGAAACATAATATCATACTCGCGCGATATACGTTTTATTGATTTGAAATAATAGTCAGTGGGATATCGCGTTCAAAGTTCAAATCAAAAAAACCAAAATTAATCCGTTTCTTATTGTCAACCAAGTACTATTTGATAAGACGGTAATGGTATCCGCGCGGGTGAGGCTAAATCGATTCCGAACCGTTGGCTTTCTCTAACCGGTGTTTATCGTTTTGAGCCTTTTTCGGCGTCCGAAAAAATGTTCGCGTGGTCGAGCCGCGGTTTTTTATGAAACTCGACCGATACGTTCCGTTTGTTTTTCAGAACGTTAAACATCTAAACTAAATTGTCGCAACGGATCAATTAATGTTTGACGCAGCCGTTGAACGTTGCAGACGCCGTTTTAACGGTGTCGGTTCAACGATAGAAACTTACTCACTCATTAAATTACTTCTGAAAGTAGGTTAACTGCAGGTGTTCCTATTTCTTCGCTTTACCGTGTTAAAATTGTGTGCATTTCTTACGACTCAAAGTCACCGGGAACGATGTGCAGTGATAAACATTTATTTTTAAACTCCATTATTATGACTTGTAATTTCAGTTCAGCCGCCAGCGAGTACGTATAATAATATGCTGTAAACAGTCTGATATTCGCCGCGCCGCGCCGGCCACGTATTGTACAACGCGCCGCCGGCGCGTGTTTTCCGCGCTGAAACGACCAAAGTGTATGAGGAATTTCGTATTCGATTTTCAAAAAATTACATGTCCGGCTAAAAACTTTGTTTCGACGTTTCAAATACTGCAATTTAAACGGTACGAAAAATAACGTACCTACTTACAAATATCACGAGTACTTATTATGTATGACGTACGCGGGGCGTAGAAAGTATTGTTATCGCGACTTGGAGTACTCGAGCACGAGAGAATCGTGAAAAATAATTTGATATTCATACTTGTCGTTTGAGTGATGACATTTCGAGACTCGAAAATGATAAACGATTACAGCCAACTACTCGACAGCGTGAATAGTAACGACGACAAAAAACCGTTGTCAAAATGTTTATTTAATATTTTATAACCCGTCGAAATCGAATGATCAAATTGTTAAATTTAGATTAAATTTTAATTAAACGATTAGTTTAATTATTCGTGTGGATAAATTATTATTCATCGACTCAGGACTACGAGTTCTAACCGTAGAATTAGATCATCAAACGCCATAGTTAAAAAAAGACGTATAGTAGTATATATATAATGCGACTTATTTCCACGGCTTTATTATTTAACATTTGATTAGTTAACTATTCTAATTTATAATTGGCTGTTGAGTGTTATTACTCTGTAAAGGTATCTAAGTAGTAAAGTTTACCGTTCCTATCGTTACGACCGTAATTATTTTATAAAAGGTTCGTAATATTACTGCATAATTTAAAGATCAAAAAATTTGAGATGCGGTTGAAATTGTCTCCCGTGAAAAAAGAACACTTAGATTGGTTTTATTAGTCGCGTGTAATCGTTAAATACAATTTTGACGCTGAAGAAATCACGTCGGATACTCTCGATAAGAAATGAAATAAAATATTCAATATCATCGAACATTTCGGTCGAATTAACGTCTTAGAACAACAAGTCCTATGGACCGCCGCGGCCCGTGTTCGCATTGATTTCAAAGAAACGAGTATGAAGCTCGCTCACAAACGCGTTATTTTCAAATACCGAGAGCAGGCCGCTCTCGTCGGGTGTGAACGTGACACATCATTAATCGTTATTATTTATCAATAAAATGCGTCGTTCTGATTCCGTCGTCGTCGTCGGTGTACCGCGACGTATTATTATCTCATTATAGAAATTCAAATTTTCCCTTCCGGCGGACCGCCAACGGTGTCGCGCGATCGTTCCATAACCATTGACGAGCACTGATTTTATATATTACGCGTTTATTTATTTCGCACGATCTGTTGTATCGTCTATTATACAGAGTGTCTACAGACGACAGTCGGCACACCCGGACGAGAATCGGTCGCGTCGAATATTCATCTCAAACAGTTCGTTTCGGATCAGCCGTTTTCCAGTATTATCGCATTAATTTTAATCGCTCGTAAAATCAACTCCCCGAGTTCAAAAGATTCAAAATTTAGAGAACGTTATACGCGTATTATGTAAGTATATTTGCGTTATAATAACAACCCCGTATTAATCTCTCTCTCTCTCTCTCTCTTTCGCTCGCTCGAGCGTTGATGCTACCTGAAACGGCAGATTGTCTAAAACTAAAATATCATACCGGAAGACGAAAATAATAATAATAATACCGTATTATTTTTTATAATATAACTCCAATAGCTTCGGTAAAACGTTTCAGATGTCTGAAACACGTTTTTTGTTCGAATTTTATTCGTATATTTATAAAGCCGCGTTTACACTATTCGAGTGTATTGATTTAACGGTATAATTCATTTAAGCCTTTAGTACTACTTATAGAGCGTAAAAGTGTTAAAATAATTATAATCGGAGAACATTATAGTTTCTCAAGTAGCTCGACAATAATTATTATTGTTAACAATTAGCGCGTTTACGTTGAGTTTAATGATGATTTAAAAAAAAAAAAAAAAAAAACGTAAAAGTTATTAGTCGGATAAAAAAAAAAAAAAAAAAACGCACAAAGAGCATAACAATAATAATATTATAAAAACGGCGACTATATAATGGCGTAGTTAATTTATTCGAGGTATTCTGTCGAAATGATTATACATATTATTTTTCGTTTGAAGTGTATTCGACCTGATGTCATTTCGGTAATTTTTTCAAACGTGTTTTTTACCAAAAGGATGTAAAATATCAACACTATGAATGCGGTTATCAAAAAGCTCATTTTAAAAATTAATTTAAACCGGCACACTATATGATGATGATTGCGTACAATTCACACTAATGTATTATTTTTCAAAGTGTTTACATTTCGTGACGTATCCCCGAAACGCGTTCCAGTCAATAAACACAACATTCAAGTTGAATAATACGCTATACAATGCGAATTATATTTAAACATATGAATATAATATTGTATACTATACATAACAGTATGAGGTCCATGTCAATGGACTAGTCGTCCGGATTAGCAACGAGTCCGGATTATTGGAGGTTAGGTCTAATCCCTTCGATCGAGACGAGACGATAACGGATCATCGGAGTTACAAAAGTTGTGCGCCGAAACACCGCGTACTTCCGGTCACGCGACACCGACGACGACGGATAAATAAAATACCAACAATAATTATTGTTACGTCATAATTATGCATTCATAACAAAACTATATTACGTAATACGTAATAAATACGTACCGTTCGATTGGCATACGTTTCTGGTGCAAAAATGACGATTTTTTTATGTTTGATCTGGTTTATTGTGTTGGTGAACTAATTAAAACTGAAAAACTATCAAATTTAAATAATTTTTTTTTTTAACATTACGTATTAGTATGTGTAGCAATTTATTTTTACTGAGCAGGCATACGATTGATTTTCTTGGGAGGTTTAGAGTTTGCGCGAAGCTCTGGGCTTCCTATAAAATGTTGGCTAGTTTTGAGCTTTGGTATAGGAGCGCTCCTTAATTTTCAGTGAATATCAGTCGGGCCTCCGCAACATTTTCCCCACTTTTCAGAATTCACGAATCGTTACAATATCCTTTATCCGTGATGATAATATTTAACACGAATATATTTGGTTTCGATTTTTGTTTTTCGCGAACGTTCAGTCTGAAAACGAAAAAAAAAACGTTTGAAACCAAACTAAAAGCAGATCGTGAAAAATGCTAGTTTACGTGGAAATTATTTAACTCCGGGGCAATTAGCAAATATTGGCAGGACACGCTGTAAATATTTATAATTACATACCGCGCGTACCTGCACGTATATAGAATGTTAAATTTGTTTGCACAATTTTGCCAAACACATAGTCGGGCGGATAGGTAAAACGTTTGTACGGGGCGAAATATACTAGTGTATATTATTATTATATAAACACATTTTTCATTATTGATATTTCGATTAGGCATCACTTGTAACGCTGTAATATCGTTGGCTTTTGAAGTTCTTTGACGTATAATTCGAACGTATTACACACAATCGTATACATTTATACGTGTACATAAATATTACATTATTTACATAATACTCGCGCGCCGCCGCCGTAGCGGTAGGCTCATTGGCTATTCAAAATAACTCGGCGATATAAATATAACGCGGCAAACCCTCTATAAAAATGGCTTGTAATCGCCAATATTCAGTTCCTCCGAGTAGATGTAAAACTGTATAATTAAATTACCATAACTGAGACGGCGGGGAAAAAAAAAAGCAGCTACTGTTGTTTAATACTATGTCAAAAAATGTATAAATATATACGAGGCACACTTCCACCTCAGTGGATTGGTAATAAACAGAACTGCAGGATATGGGGGAATTAAAATCCACGAGTAACCCACGAACATCAAATGCACCCTGAAAGAACGACCGTGTGGTGTGGATTTTGGGCCGGTGGAGTGATAGGCCCGTTTTTCTTTGACGACTAAGGTGTTACGGTTACAATCAACGGAGAACGTTATCGTCACATGCAAACCAGCTTCTTATGGCCTTTCCTTCAAAATATTGATATGCAAAACTTGTGGTTTCAACAGGACGGTGCAACATGCCACACAACTCGCGTGAAACAATTGACATTATCAAAGAAAAGTTCCCGGGAAGACGGATTTCACTGCGAGGTGACCAGGAGTGGCCTGCCAGGTCCTGCGACCTTACCGCCTGTGATTTCTTAATGTCAAATCTAAAGTGTAGTGTACGCTAACAAACCGCGTGCCATTCAACAACCGAAAGCGGAAATCTTACGCGTCATCGCCGACGTCACACCAGACATCTGTGAGCGGGTTAGTGGAAGTGGTCATATGCCAGATATTGTTTTCCACCATTAAATCGGAGATGTATAATGGAATGCAAATATATAAAAATAAATACATTTTGATTGATACACAACTATGTTATTAATTTTTTTAAAGTTGCGCACTTTATGGGACACCCTATATATACGTACTCGTATGTGTGTGTGCTCGTTTCGTCAGAGTTATTTCGCATCGTTCCGGAAAAGTATCTCTTGAACGAATTAATACGTTTTTTTTTTTTTTAATGTGGTATTGTTATACGCGCATTAATATTGATTACACACGACGAGTGTAATAATCGTTGTTTCAGGTTTGTACCTTTGTACCACCGGGTCCGAGTGGTTGAGAAAAATATAAAAATTAAAGAGAAAAAAATCAACATCGCGACCAGACAAGAACGGCGGGGCACACTGACGCCAGTGACGTGGGTGGTCGGGGAGGCGCGATGTCGAAAAATATATTCATATCAGGGATCGGCATTTGAGTGTCGTCAAACTAGTTCGATATACGTACGTATTATACGAGTATATAATAATATATTTACTATAATAGCGTGTACTTGTATGTTTTCGCGAGAAAAAAGTGTCCCGGGAGAACAAAATGTAAACACGTGCTTCGTATAAAATGCTCACGGTATGTATAATAAATCGACAAAAGTTCTCGCGACTCAAAGGATTATTTATTTTCCGCGGCAGCCCCGCTCGATTTCTTTATACCACGTCGCGGCACCACTCATTCGCCCGGATTCGCGTTTTTCTTTTTAGACATTTCTTCGGTCCACTCGGTCTCGTAACACAATATAATATAATAATATGGCATATTATACGTATTTTATTAAGTCGTCGTCGTCGTCGTCGGGTTGCGCCGAAAAATTGTTGATTATAATAATACGTTTTGTAAACATTTGCGCTCTAAACACAGTACCAAATACTCACTTGTTTACCTCTGTTTTCTTTTGTCACGCGTATAACATTAAACGAAATATTATATTTTGGCCGTTCAATACTTTATATACGTAAGTAGTACCCGAGTTTCGAATTTTATGTTGTTTTTTTTATTTATTTTTCCCCGAGAAAACATAATTGGCAAGTCGTTGACCGATATATAAAGTAATATTTAAGATTTAAAATATTCAAATACGTATATTATACATATTACGTGGGTCAAAATCAAAAGAAAATGGCGTCGAACCGAACTAAATAATATTGCGAACGAGAAAAATCTAACTTTTATATTCACATTTGAATTTATTGATGTATTCAAAGTGATTTTTTCATTTCTCCGAAGTACTTACGCGATTAAATGGAATAAGTGAAAACGAAAAGTCCGAAAATTGAATGAAAATTTCGCCGTTCGAACTTTTCGCTCGTATAATATTCGTCCAAGTTGGAAAACGTCATTGGATCGGAGTCTGGTTTTAGGTTTTTAGTTTTTACAACTCGGATCCCACGGTCGAATGCGAACCGACCTTTAAGAGCTCGGTTCGACTTTTCAAACTTTGAACAGTACGTCCCACCTCTAATATACGTACGACGTACGTGTTATATATTATAACGAGTGGGTTTTTTTTTTTCGCCGGCCAGAGAATACGTATTACGGGTTAATACAGAAGTTTACGGAAATCTACCCACATGTCGAACGGAAAAAAACAATCGGCAAGAATATTACGGTGTAGCTTTTAATTCATAATCAATAAATAAATCGAAACGACGATTCCGAACAAGTTACCGAACTTGCTTTTCCCTATAACGTCCATTGTCTGTTCGCTCGCCGTGTTGCTATTGGGACGAAACGATAACAAACGTGAAGTCGATACAATAGTATAGTGTGCAGAAATAAAGGTCGAAAACAGGTAAAGCCGTCGCGACGACGTCGCTATGAACAAACGCCGCGAAGGTTAAATCGGCGACACATAACGCGTCAGTACACTATAATATGCTAAACAGGACTGCAAGGGTTAGGAAAGGAAAATCGCATTGATTTCTAATTGAAATCGCTGTCGTCTTGAAAATGATACACTGCAAACTGTACACGATATACGAGATGAATAAATCGGATCGAAAGGGACGAATAAACGCGTAGATCGAACATTTATTTGGAAAAATACGTACGAACCCACGAATGATAATATCGTTGAAGGCCTTCCTAAGACCGATTCGTCTCGATTCGGCGCGTCGTAAATATTCCGGAGTTTTCGTACGGTTTTCGCGAGCCACGGCGAGTATAAACTAATGTTTACAATCATCGCGATCGTTAAACTGACGTTAATTATTTGTCCGACGAGATAAATCGTTCGAATAACATCTTCATAAGTATGCGCCGCCGTCGCATAATGTTTTACAACGAGGCGAATTCACGAAAATCTCTCTCGTCGTTATTTCAATTACAAAATATCATATTATTATTTAATCGATTCCCGCATTAATTACTTTCTTTTCTTTTTTCAATAAAAACGTCACAACGTGAAATTTCACGTGACAAACGATTATTATATCGAAAATGATAAAACTTCCAAAATTATTTACTACTATCAATAATGGAAATAATATGTCTTGCGCAACGACGTGTTTACGTTTTTTTTTTATTAATTTTACGATTATCAGATAAAAATAGAGAGTTTAGTCGAACAAACGATTCGCTTATGGCCGAACGCGAATGTACTTTTCGCGTTGTATTTCACCGGAGACGTTAATAACATTATTTTAACCCATTCGGGCTATAATAGTGGTCGTCGCGAGGGAAAAACTGTTCGTAAATTTCGTTTTATTTTTTCGTTAACACCTTTTTAATTATATTCTCGAACGATATGTCATCATTGACCGGCGCGATTTAGTGTCGCCGTCGATACGATTTTGTCGTCGATTTTAATCGTCGCGATCGTTCCAATACCGGTCGGCGAACATTGTTTTGATATTCGCGCGTCCTGAACAACGCTCGCGCACAGTGTACAATAACGTCGACTTTTCCCGTCGCTCGGCGCATGACGGTTTTACCGATATTCACGCGATAATCCTTATTATTAATTAGAATCATTCTCGGTATTTCGAATCCATCGGTACAGTAGGCATGGGACGGCATTTAATCGGCATCGCGCGCGGAAACCGTAAGCTCCTGTTTTCGCGTATTCCAGTCAAGCCGTACACGTTATTCGAACATATTTCAATCGAGTTAAAACACATTATATTATATTATATTATTTAGAACTTTAAATAATACGCGCGCGCGCGTAATCGGTTTAGTATTCGTTTGAAATATTACGGTACGTATTTCAATATTGTAATAAGCGCGTGGTCCACGAGCAGACGAGCAAACGATTCATGCAACCAAGAACAATTGAGATAAATACGAGCGTTTGTTTCATGTCATTACTTATTATTATTATTATTGATACAGGATGTCCCACTCCCACGGAAAACTGACAAATGTAATGAGTTCATAACTCGCGATTAAATGTTTTCGTTTTGGTTTTTTTTTCTCTACTAAAACACAGAATTACAAGTCGACTATACGCGTATTATTAGCATTATTTTTTTTTTTTTTCTAAATCAGAAGTCACTTATTACACAAGAGTTTTTTTTTCAATTTTATTCATTAGTTGCACCGTGCCATTGATTAAGTAATGATAACATTACATTGTTGACAATATAAAATTCGAGAGAAATATTAAAATATTAATAAACTTCAAAAATCGTTTAAAAATTAACGATTCGACCTAATTAAAAGTTTCAAACGCCAGATTTGTTTTAAAAATTATAATCGAAATAGGATTATCTTGATTGTTTTATTATTTTTATTTTTAAATTAGAATACGATTTTATATTTTTCACTTTGAGTTTCTTATAATTAAAATCGTGTTTCTCGTGGCGCGGAGTTGCGACGATTATTCGAATGAAAAAATGAATGTTAAAATGTCGAATAGAACACTATAGAGTTATTATTGCGTTTGTCAGATCTGCGTGGGACACCCTGTATTCCTCGAAGAAAACGATTGCATAAAGTATATGTGACAGTAAAAAACCACATTAAAACGGACGTATAATAATTTATTTCTATGCGTTTTACTTTTAGAGTTGTGCCATAAAAAAACAAACACGGAGAAGTCTTAATAATATCGTGCTTAATATTTTCCGGGTCATAAATTAGAAACGATTATGTCCGCATATTTCGTAGGTACTTCGAAAAAAGATTTTAGGTTCGCATTTTCCCCACCCTTGTGCCTCTTATATCGAGCTCATCAAATCGAGCGGTCTCCGAAAATCGAACGGCCAAGTACGCGAGATCTCTCGACGCCCGCGAACTATAATATACGTAATATCGTCGTCGTCTCGTTTCTCGGGCGCTCTCCACATCAAAACACCTGACCGAACGCATATTTTCGGACGCGACGAAATTGTCATTTTTCGCCCTTAACCGCCGGCACAGTGCACGTTGAACGTGTATGCTGCGGCGGCGGCGGCGGCGGCGGCGGAAGGCGGACGCGACGTCGTGTGTTGTTTTAAACTCCAGGTCACTTTTTCGGGAGTTTCGGTGTAGTTTTAACATCAATACTACGCGAGTCTGGCGGTAAAATATTCACCTTAATAGTAGCTGCCGAGGCGACCTTAAACTTTTGTCCTTGTTGTACGAAAATCCAATAATGAAGAGAGAGAGAGAGTGGGAGAGAGAGAGAGAAATAAAACAAACACAGCGACAAAAATAACGTCCGCGCTCGCACACACACCATTTTTATGTGAATAATTTAATTTTGTAATCGTATAAAGAACACGAAAGAAAGGAACGACTACGAATACTGCGAGAACCACGTGTACAATAATAATAATAATAATAAAATAATAATAATTATAATAATGATACGAACGCGCGAAAAGTTGATAAAACGGCAGAGGGAGCGTGGACGTGACGAGTGAAAAGACTGCAGACGATAATCGTTTTCAAAAACGTTTCGACACGGAAGCGCCGCGAGATTAATAGACCAGACCCGGCTACTTTGTTTACTTCTTCTTATCGCCCCGGTCTCGTCGAAAAATCGGATTGGCTTTTGGCGTTTCCAGCGTGTGTTTCTTCACCGGGTCAATTCAAAGGTCACGCGACACCGTGCAGGACGGCCGGGGCGGCCGTCGACGGGAGCCAAGGAAACGTGCTCTCGGACTCAGCGCCGCCGCCGCCGCCGGTCGATGAAAAACGCGCTTTTCGCTCGTTAAACCGTCGCCGGCCGTCCTTTATTAGTTTAATGGGCACGTGACGTCGCGTTGTCGTGGACGTTACGAGACGCGGTGTTTGGAGATACGGACCGTGTAGGGTACAGAGGGATATCCGCGTGGGGGCACGCGCGGGCGCGAGAGTGAAAATCCGTCGCGCGACAGTGACGGTCGAAAATGACAATCAGTGTCATGGCGATTTGAAACCCGGCACGCGAAACCGTCACATCGAAAACGGCAAATCTGCAAACGGCACGCGCGCATGCGTCCGTTTGACCAGCGGGCATGATTTGAATTTGATTTTTCCGGACGCGGGGCGAGAGAGAGCGTTGGGTACGTAAAAGAAAAACATACAAAATATAATCAGAATGCGATTTCGGAGGCGGGGCAAGTGAGCGAGACGTTTCGCAGCCTGCAGGTGTAAATATTTTTGTAAGTATTCTATACTATAAGTGATTTTTTATCGAGTTTATTATTGAACGAAATGGTATAAAATGTAGAAAACTGCAACCAACACGAATACTCGGGGTTAGTCACCTGTGGCGGTAGTCAAAATAAACAAACGGAATAAGTCCGGTCGTTATTGTCACGTGGTATTCAACCTGGCAAGACAATGGCAGTCGTATTCGAAATTGGAATTAACAAACAATATGAACCCGGTTTTTATTGGCAAACCACCCACCAACTGAATAGACAATGGTAGACCCGGAAACAAGCAAAATGAGGTTATTTGGACGAAAATCGTTGGCTTTCTCTTTTCAATTTCTCTGTTGTTTCAGTCGAACCGGCGGCGCGGCGTCCGAAATACGCTGTTAATTATTGGTTCGCTGCACTTCTCGGAATCTATAAAAAAATAAATAGTTATCAATCTGAGAAATTAAATAATACTTTCGATCGTACCTAACGTTTTCGACTGTGCGATGAACTATTGTCGTAACAACGACTGCACCGACACCTAGACGTTCCGTAGACATTATTAAAATCGACGACGACGGCTTTATGGCATAATATTTAATATAATGACGTTGGCGGTTTTTCGTTTTTTTTCGACGCGCTAGCATAACAAATTCGTATTTTTCCCGTGTTAAATTTAGTGTTAACGGGGAAAGAGCAATAATAACGGTTAGATAGGTATAAATATTTTAGCTCGCAGTCAACGTGGCCGAATATTATTGGCAAATGGTTCGAAAAAAGAACAATAAATGATCCATAATCACGTTTGCAGAGCGTCCGATAGGACCGTATAATACGTCTATCCGCAAAGTTATTATATAAGTTTTCGTTTTAAACTGAAAATAAAATAAAAACAAAATAAAAAACCACGTCCTGCGTTATGGCGGCGCTACTAAATAAGGGAGTGTCTACCGGGACGGTGAATTTACTCTCGGAACACTTGAGCGAGATGACATCCGTGATATATTAAGGTAATAACTAGTAATTATGTTTTTACACGTGGCTAGGCGCGTATACTCTGCTCCGCCGAGTGGTTCGCTAGATAAAAATCTCCAAATATTAATTCTCGTTTAAAATAGTAAAATATCAACACGACGACCATAATAATAATATAATACGTATATATATACTACGTACGCATAGCCGCGGTAAATAAATAAATTAAATTCTTCGTGTTTTTTTATTTTATTTTTTTCTTCTTATCAGAAAGAACTTAATTGACTTTTAACGAGAAAATTTCCACTTCAGACGGTTCGTTTAACGGAATCATATAATATCACATAAACCCAGATATCGTAATTTTCTCGTAGAAAAAAAAAAACAAACTCCCGACAACACCGCCGACGATAGTAATAATAATAATAATAATAATTGTTATCGGGCTCTGCCGTTCGATAGAGTTTGAGAAAAGACACTCGGACGATTCCTTCTCACACGCGACGTCTCGTGACGATGACAAAAGTGCCGATAAATATTGGTTTACAGTTTGATCAAACGCTCGCATAAAATATATGTGGGTGTGTGTGTGTGTGTATTGTGCGCGCGCGATAGTTTACGACGGATCATTGTTTTTTCACGGTGCAGTTATTTTGAAATATTTTTTAATATCGTTTCAATGCCATAAAGTTATAACACTTTACACGGTCGTTTTCTCCTCTCGCACACGGGTGTTCGAAATATATTTATTTTTTATATGCACCCGCCGCGCCGCCCCCTCGGTGTCGCGTGACGACCGTTGTCAATGGATTTTTTGACTGGTGGCGGTTGACTAATCGTACAGCTTTTTCTATAAATCATACTTTACGGTCGACGCGACTTGTTTAAAATTCACTCTTACCCCCGCGGTCTTTCGCCCCGCCCCCGCCCCGCATACCCGGCACGTTTTGCAGGGGTGCAAAAGTAAAGAAAATGTTCAAGTGCAAAACGACATGTCGATGTCCCCCACGAACGAACGCCACTGACACCGAGTACGCGCATCCGTCGCGCCTCCGGAACTTTATAATAAATAACACGTTATTTATGTACTGCGAGATGCTTAATAGATTCCCCTCCGGTTTTTCGCCAAAAATATTGCTTTCGAATTGTAATCCAGTCCGCGCGAACAATAACGGGAGCTTTTGTGTGTTTTATACGGTTCGCAGGAAAACTCGTTTACCGTTGTCGTGCCGTTTTAAACCGGCGGCGGCGGCGGCTGCGTTGTCGCATGACATTCCGATTTTATATAAAATCACTTTGAAAAACGTACCAAATATACGAAATCAATACTTTGACATTATTTTATGATCAGTATACAAATTGTTATAACTATTTAAATATCTTTTAATAGTTAGATACTATCTATTATTTGATAGGATGGCGAATTCGTACGTAAAAAAATAACTCTTGGTGTGAATTTATCACAATCGACGAATGAATTATTCGTCGTACATTCACGTCAGAATTATTTCGACTAAAATATTAAGACGAAAGTACATTAGAGAAATGCGTCGAATAACGATAATATTTTGATATTGTAAAAATCCTTGACGCGAGATTTTGTTGGTCGTGTCGATTCGTTTTCCACGTGATAAGTAACCGCGCGATATCGCATACGAAACAGGAAAACGCAAAACAAAAAATAATAACAATAATAATATGGGGAGAACACACACAGTGAAATACATTGAAATACCGTTTTTCAAGTATAATACGAATCGTATCGGAAATATAAGAGATATAAATTATTATATTTATTACTATTGTCGCGTGGAATCGCCGGGCGTTCGGCGTGGGGATTTAATATTTCTCTAGATAAAAGTTATAAATTGCGAAACATTATCTAAAATGTCAAAAAATGCACGGCGAAATAAAAATTACATTCCTATTTATAATATACGGCGGGGCGACGTTTTTTTTTTTTCACCCCCCCCCCCCCCCGAACTTCCTGAAAAAAAGAAAAGAATATTATAATATGGCGAATCCGACAATCTCGTGCCCATATTTTATAAATCCCAACGCGTATAAGCGTAATAATTTCCATCAGCAGGCATTACAATCTATATTTTAAACCCACGTTCTTGTAATTCGCATATTTCGCGTTTCGAGCGTGCTGATAAATTCGATTCGAACGCCGCCGCCAAATCGTAACGTGATTATACCTCGAGTCTTTGTCGGGTTTAAGTGTATAAAAAACGTGTATGGCCCAAATAATAATGATAATTGACATTTTCCCGTTATCAGCTGACTGCTATTATTATTTTATAGTTTACTGAACAATATTTAAACGTACAAATTAATTTTTACCGACCGACCGACGTCGGGGTGTGTGTGTGTGTGTGTGTGTGTTATAATTACTAACTAAACTAACTAACACGTAAAAACGAGAATCCACTTGGGAGTTGAATTTCACAAAATAAATTTAAAACACGTGATGTTTATTAATTTGTGTTATAGAGTATGTTAACTTAATTTTAAAAAAAAATCGGAATAAAAAAAAAACGTTTTCAAAACGCGTTTCAATTTTCCAACGGCGCGGCCATTAGCGTATTAGAGACGGCGAAAGATATTTGGCGGTCAAAGAAGACGCGCGCGGCGCTTTTGGTGAAAGCCCGCTTTTGGCGGAGACCATGACCACTAGTAAGTAGGGTTTTTCGTGAGGTCGTTGTTGTTAAAACTTTGATCGTCTAACGAGTATATTATAGTACGCCCCACGAGAGACGCTAAACCAGTCCGAAAGTCGGCTCCCTTTGGTCCGGCCGCCGCCGCGTCACGTGTTGAGTAGGTCGTTGAACGCGGACGTTTAAATGCGCCAAGAAGGAGTAGCGTCCCTCTCGGTGGCCGTACTATGTACTCGTTAGAGTGTTAGACGATCAAAGTTTTAACAACGACCTCACGAAAAACTCTACTTACTAGTGGTCATGGTCTCCGCCAAACGGTAAAGGGGTACAAATTGAAAACTGTTTTTTTTGTGTTCCGATTTTTTTTTGAAATTAAGTAACCATACTCTACTCGTATAACACAAATAAACATCACGTCTATAAATTTTATTTTGTGAAATTCAACTCCTAAGAAGTGGGTTCTCGTTTTTACGTGTTATTTTTAGTTTATAACACATACACCGACGTCGTCGGTCGGTCGGTCGGTAAAAATTAATTTGTACGTTTAAATTGTATTATCTATACGGTTTTTTTCACCAAAAGCGCCGCGCGCGTCCTCTTTGACCGCCAAATATCTATCGCTCCTCGTCTCGTTTCCACCACAACGGTACCGATCAGAGGCGAATACGTCAAATTCAGAGAAAATCATTTCTCAACGGGTCTCCACTATACTCGTATAAATCGAGAAACCGCTGACCAAATTTCATACTCAAAAAACTGTTTACCCTTTTTACCGTTTTTAACCCCCTGAGGGGTGGAATTTTCAAAAATCCCTTCTTAGTGCGCGTCTACGTCATAATGGCTATCTTCATGCCAAATTTCAACCCGATCCGTCCGACGACGGTTTGAGCTGTGGGGGAGGATTTCAAGAAAAAGCACGTTTTATATTTCGAGATAATACGTATACTGTATCCGTGGCGCAACAAAGATTATAAAATGTCCATTTTCATTTAAATGTGTAAACACAAGCGCTGTTAAATTGATATTTCACTGTACGTGGAAATAATTTCGCGCGTCGGACCGAGCATTTTATATTCGCGGCTTCCGTATTCTCGCGAACAATGAATATTATAGTCGACAATTATAATAGCGATGTCGGCAACTCCCGACCGCGTTCAAGTGTTTATGCGGCGTTACGACTGAAATATCGAAAGACCGAAAGAAAAAAACCACCGCCGACACACAACGCGTTAATCGTCGTCATCGGGACGTTTTCCCGTTTCAACATATAATAATCACAACTATATCATAACATTTATTGTGGACGTTAACGATACGTTACGACGACGTGTCGGCAAGTTTCCAAGTAATAACGTGTAAAGGAGGTGTTTACTTTTCGACGTACAATTACACGTTCGGGTTTGTTATTGTAACGGTTATTACAACAGCCGAGTGAACACACGAAAAAAAGGATTGTTTTTACGGTTCCCTCGGAAATAATTCGATATTTTGCTTTGCGTCACCATAGCGATGAGACGCGCGTCGTCTACTTTATATTGACGTTCAACCACCTTCCGGAGTGTCTTTCTGCTACCCCGCGAGTGACAATAATTCCATTCGGCTGCGATAAGTTATTCGGTTAACACGGTATTCGCCGATACAGATTTCCGGGAAAAAAAGAAAGAAAGTATTTTAAACACAATTTCGCTTTAAACGCGAGAGAAACGCGTATTTATATTACTTATAAGAGTATAAGTACGTCATGTCGACGCGTTCTACGAACGATCCGTAAAAAACGTCGTCGGCGCGCCATCAGAAAGTTTTAGGCGGACGGTGACGTCGTAACGCGTTTGCGTTTTATTATTTCAATCGAATCGAATGAAAAAAAAAACCGACCGTATTCGCCGTGTTGATTTTAAATCCGCGGTATAATCCGCGGCGACGAACAACGCGCGTTTAGTTGTCGGGCGGGGGAGTTCGTTTATGGTCGCTAAAATTAAGCTGGTTATTTTTTTTTTTCCTCACCGGACTCGTGCCAGATTGTTTTTAAAATTTTAAAATTTCCAACCGCACACGGGACGGACAACGCTTTGGCAATTACAACAAAAGGTCGACTCGAACTGTGAAAACGAGAGAGAGAGAGAGAGAGAAAAAGAAGAAAAACGTTATTTACACACCTCATAAATTGACTACGTGCGCGGAGGGAATAGACCATGTTATACGCCACCGCGTGGAAACGTTGAAAGAGGTTTTATTATATTTTTTTGGAAAAATCAAAATTTTAGATAAACGAGATCGACGTCGGAAATTCTCACAACGGCGGTCAAATCATTATTCGTAATATTAACTGTACTTTATCAAAATTCGAATAGTTTGCATTCCGTGTCTGTGAGCATATCGACAAGTTCGCGCGAGATATTTCAACGGTTTTTCAACTCGACCGATGATGTGAAAATCACTAAATTTATCGGATTTGCGAAAATAGTATCACGACTAAAAACCCGACTGCGAATGTTCAACTGAATTTCAACACGATAAAACGACGAAATAGGTTTTCCTGCTTCGAGAGGTAACAACGATCGTTTCTATCACTATAGATTTACCACGTCAAAACAGCGTTCGCTTAACGTCCCGAATGTGCACGCGATTTCGAGTGAAACGACGAGGAATCTATTGATTTTACCACGATGTGTGTGTTTTTTTGTGTAATACACGATAAGTACTCAAAAAAACGGCCCGATTTTCAACTTGGGTGTTGGTTTTTGGTAGAAAATCGTATCTCGTAGGCACATTTCTCGTATTTCCCAACGGTTTAAAAGTCGTACGTGAAAAACCGACGAAAAATGACGGAAAACCGGCAACGTTTACGGCGAACCGATTTTTAACAAAAATCTTTTTTCTCGTCGTAATTGTTTTTATATTTTTTATTTGGCCACTTGAAATTCTCGCCGAATATATTTTCTACGACCCGTTCTAAAGAGGCGATAAAAGAAATATAATATGTCGACTGAACTTTTTTTCGCGCCGTTTTAAGAAATTTCAAGTCCGAGTTTTCGTAGTCCCCCCCCCCCCCCGTAAAATGTCAAATGAAATAATATAAGTCTTTTATCGATCGAAGGGATTATCATTATTACAACGGTCGACATGAGCCCTTCAATCGTCATATCATACGAATATAAGAACAATATTGGTGATGTAACGGTTATGTAATTATGAAAATAATTACATTACACAATGACGACGACGACGACGTAACAAAAGCGCACAATAATCATGACGTAATTATGGAAATAGTAATACGAATCAATGTGTTTACGTAAAAAGTTTACGTCATCGTCGGTCCAATTGAAAGCGCCCAGCTGCTCGCGCCAGCTGACCAACGACAGCCGAGAGACGCGCGCAATATGCAACAAATAGCGATCGAATGACGCGAGGCGGAGTCGTGTGCGTGCGGATCAGTCGACAAGACGACGATCGTTCAGAAAGCCGTTTGTGGTTTGAAAATATTTCGGGTATTGTTTTTCTCCGTAAATAACGTCAATAGTGTTGTTAATTATTACGAACGACCGACAATTATTATTTTACAATATTATAATAATTGTCGTTATTTATTTCGTCAAAAACGAATGAAACTTTTTTCAGTCTAATTTACCATACGAACCTGTGAAAAAAAGTAATTATACTACCCAAAACATAACATTTATATTATATTATTTTAATTACAACACTTCTTCTATTACATAATACACGATAAACGTACCTATGGAGCTGATGAATACAATTTTTTCGTTCTAGACACACACGCGCCGAGAACGTTTTTCAAAATCTACCCTGCGCAGAGTCGTACGAACAGTGAATCACTGAATTTTCAACACAAATGTCCTGGATTGAGATCCGCGAATGTCCTCGATTCAATACGCACATATTTACACCCCGTGAGTACCATTGTTTATCAATCTTATCTTTTAATTATTTTACCCGTACACGTTTGTGCCGACGACGTGCGTCTTACGAACACGTTTGGTTTTTAATCGAGAGAAACAGTTAATAATAATAATAATTATTATTAAAAACCTTTTCTACACGATTGTCGACGAGTTCTAACGATCAAAATCTCTGTACTATGATAATCGTACGATTTTTCAACCGACTTTGCAAAATATAATAATCAAATAATAACGGTCGGTGAATCGTCTCGTTTAAAAAAAAAACACGTCTCGTTTGTTTACATGCAAACATGAAATTTAAAATCTAGGTAAATATCGTATTGGCCACATTCGGGACAGGATTTTACAATTTGTCGTTCTTATAATATGATTTGCCTCGGCTCTATCTTAAAACGAATCGCTTTGTAGTTTTTTACCGAAACGCGTTTCCACGCGTAAAAGTGTTTCCTCTAAATTTATTTCGTATTTACTTTTTCATATTGACTAAATTTAAAAAAACCGCGTCAAACGGCGAGTCGAAAAGAAGAAAAAAAAAACGGTCAACAAATTTTTTTTTTATTTTTAAATTACTCCGTCTTTACGTTAGAATTAGAGACCGGCGCGGCGGCGGCGCGGCGTCGAGAGATAAATATTTAAACGACAATTTCAATATCCGCGACAGTAAGAGCGCCGCCGAAATAATATTCGACAAAGTTTAACACCGATACGCTCTAATATTCGCGTGTCCGTTTATATTATTAGAGTTTTAAACAATGAAATCCGCCATTTGTTTTGAATAATATATTTCGTAAGATAAAAAAAAAAAATAAAAACGATAGAATTTTACCATAAAAAGAGGGAGAAAATACGTCCGATACGAATGTGACGAATTTCCCCCCCCCCCGCGCGCAGTTGCTTATTTCACGGTCCCGCGTCATCGGCCGTATCATTAATTAGCCGCAATGCGTACCGCGCAACAACAAAAAAAGTCGATAAAATTAAGAATTTAAAACTTCCCGGACGTTGTTTGCTTTCGATCGTCTTGTTGTCGCTTCTCCCCGCCGCGCCGGCGACGACGTGTTGACTTAAACTAATTGGAGATAATCAACAGCGATTTCGTCGTTTTCGTTCGTTTTTCGCTCTCAACTTTCGAAGAACTAATTTTCGACTGTTCGAATTTTACCGCGCCTCCCTCCCCCCCCCCCCCCGGGCATCTTTAATCAATAACAAATTAAACGTCCGTCACCGATTCGAACGACACTCGCATTAATAGTTACACTCTGCGCGGCCACACGTCAGTGACGTCAGTCCATCGCGAACCCGCGTCGATATTTCGGCAAGTATTCGCACAACAATTTGCAAGTCGCGGCGTCTGTTACGAGCTTTTAATGTCGTCCGTGTAGTATAGTTGCTCTACAATAACCCGCCCGAGTTGTCCGGAGAAGTTCAAAACTGATGGCGAACGATTCTTCTCGACCACATTCGAAACGTTCGTTATAAATATTATTATTATTATTATTTACTCGCGCTGAGCGTTTGAGTTTTCGGCGCGCAGTTGTCCGAGAACTCGAAAATCGATGGCGAACGATTCTTCTCGACCGACCGCCGCCGTACTCGAAACGTTCGTTATAAATAGAGCTAGGATTTTAATGACCTAAAAAATACACAAAAAAGCACTAAAAAAAAATCCAAAAATGACCTAAAAACTAAAAAATGAACTTAAAAAATGCTTAAAATAAACAAAAATTAGTTAAAATACACAAAATGAACGTAATATTTGTAATATTACGTAAAAATGACCTTAAAAATGCAAAATAAAAATTACATATTCTACATTGTTATATCACGAAACAAATTAAGTTTTTGGTTAGAATTGTATAGCACTTAAAGGAAAAAAATGCAAAAGTCACCAAAATCCTAGCTCTAGTTATAAATATCATTATCATTATTATTATTATTATTTAACCGTACTGCTGCGCGTTAAGTTTTCTCGGTATACGTATTTCAACGTATACGTTGCACACGCGATATCATAATATTATTATATTATTAATGCGTTTAGTTTTCGAACGGGCGGCGTATAATATTTAAAATGTCTTTTCGCCTCGTTTAACTCGCGCCGCCCGGAAATCGGTTCGCATTTATATTTATTTTTCGAAATCGCATTGTGTACTACCGTCGAGTTTAGCGAAACGTCGCGACCGCCGCGCGCCGGTGCCCCACTCCCGCGGCGGCGGCCCCGCTAATTTGCATAATCTATAGAGATTTTGACGGAGCGAATCCGGCAGTGGCTGCCCCGCGAAATCAGCGTCTGGCAAATTGGAATCCACCCTTTTTATTTAAGCACGAGCGGAATCGAAGAAAAAGATTAACCGACAGAATCGTACAAATCTGTGATTTATTTTTACGACTCGACGTTCGCGTCGGTGAGCGCGCGCGGCGACACACATTATGCGATTAGTTCCGGAAGGGGTTGCTGCCGCGGCAAGTATATTCGTATTTATACTGTACACGATGTTAATTCACTAAATAAACCGTGCGTGTGTGCGCGCCAAAACGGTATAATTTATACCGATTTCTCGTCGCGACGACGACGACCGCCACGGTTACGGATAAAAGTGGCTACACATAATATAGGACTCGTGTATATATTATATTTTCAAACTTGCGCGAAGGAATAATAAGGCATTTTTCGGCGCGCAGCTGGGGAAATGATAACGAAGGGGGCCAGGGAAATCCGCGGTCATTTTCGTTTTGGAACGCGTATTAGTCGCAGTCGCGTCAAACGTAAACGATAAAATATTACGTATAATAACGTGTTAAAACTGCAGTGTGCCTCGGAAATGTTCGTTTCTACACGAATAATTTATGTTTTATTTCAAAAATTATTCGAGTGTGTTACTCTGAGTGTTCGCGACTGTGAAGGGGCGAATACACGACGTCCACTTTAATATAATAACTGTTTTCATCGTGTAAACAATGAAACATGATAATATAATATAGTATTGTACAGTAAAAATAATAATATGTAATTGAGTACGAGATGTATAAAACAATATTATACTGAAATAAATTTGTAATGATATTATGTTTTCGTATAATCCGAACGTTTAACCGCTTTTATGGTTTGTTGGCCATTGGTTTTTTTTATTTTGACCTTAATTTCATAAACTTTCTGATTTTTCTAATTTACAGAAAACAAGTTTATTATTATTCGGTATCGTTTGTGTTTTCCTATTAGCTCGTCTAGTTTTCGTAATTACAATATACGTATATTATTTTAAATTTTTACCAAAACAAATTTCCCAATTAAAAAAGAAAAACTAAAGTCACACGTAATCTTTATGCTCGTTATGTATTTGAACCGTATAAACCGCAATATACTCGTATACAACACGATCGTTTATCAATATCGGATACATTGCGACGATAAATTAGTAAATCCTCGCGGGACACCGTATATCGTATAACATTACCCTGCAGTGTACGATCACGTGGGTAAAAGGAAAACGTACGAAATACATTTGTTAAAATCGAGAGAGAGAGAGAGAGATAATATATTGTTTTCGGACAAATGAATATTTCATTAATCAGTCGCTACATCCCCGCGTATGCGTTGCCTATAATCAAGTTCGAAACCATCGGGGGACTCGAACGTGACTCTATCGCAGCGGCCGCCCGACGTAACACTTATATTTTAAAGAAACGAGACGTCTGCGTTTAATAATTGGCCGAGAGCTCTCCGTCACGTAAATCTGATTGAATTTGACTAAGCGGAAAGTCGGAGTTTGGAAAGTTCGGCGGTAACCGGAGTATGCGTACTTTTGAAATGTTTAAGGAACGCGCTCGTTTATAAATTGCAAAAGGTTACCGGCGGCGGGTCTTAACGCCGCCGTTGGAATACGCACGCGTGTGAGCGTTATGCGATTGTTTAAAATTCCGACTCCGAACAAATACCAAAAACCGGAGAACGAGAGAACGAGTGACGGTCGAAGACACCGCGAGCGGGTGGGTAAAACACGTTTACGCGGAATAATAATTAATAATTCATTATCGTTTAACATTATACGTAATTTAAATAAATAAATAAAACAATAATTACTATCGTTTTTAATCGAAACTATAATTAATCGTTTGTACGGGGCCCCGATACTTGCGTATAATATTCGAGTGAATACTAAACACGTGTTCGAAACACGATTATTTTATTTTTTTTTAATCCGCCGAGAAAAAAAAAACAAAAAACAAATAAACAAACAAATAAAAATAAAATATGAATTATTAATGTTTATGCGCGACCGACGCCTTCGCGAGATAAGCCAAGATCTAAAGGGAAAAATGTAAATGTCCCCGACGTGTACGTACACACGTACGGGGGGCGCAATATAAAATATTCGAAGGGTGCGTTTTCACTTGACATATTTACGACGAAACAGAGTGTTCCCAACACAATGATATTATTTATTTTATATTTTGTAGTTTTAAAACCCGGACGATACGAACTCGGCGGCGGTACGCACCGAGTCGAACGGAAGACGTAACGCGGTGCTATAATAATGCGCGCCGGGCAATAAAATAAAAACGTATACATTATAATAATGTTTACTTTTTATTGGAAAATATTATACGTATAGGTGTCCCGCTGGCAGAGGGGTGCTCCGGACGAGAGACGTCGCGATCGAGAAAAAAAATACTTATGCATAATGTTTTTACTCGTCCGCATTGTTAGGAGGAGGAGGAGCAAAACGAATGACCGTTTCCAGCTCGTATAGCTCTCGATCGAAAGAAAGTCGGCCGACGTTCTCTCTATCGCCCCCGTTCTTCTGCTCGACGAACCGTCGTCGTCGTCGTCGTCGTCGGCACGCGTATATAAATCTGCGAATAAAACATAAACTTTGGTTTACTGCGGCGGCGACGGGAAGGAATCGAAACGCAGTGGCGGGCGGCCCGTTATCATTCGTTACGGACATAATGATGTTATGTTTTCCGGAAAAGCCAGCGAACCCCTCGGTCTCGGATCGCCAAATTCCTTCGGATAAATTTGTTTTCAAGGTAGAAATACGTTTCGTATAGTTTTAACACTTTCGTGTGTTATTGTTTTAGAAATAATTAAAGAAAAAACGTCGAAATAAAATTTATAAAACAAGTATACGAGTTTATTTATCTACAACGACTATAATAGACGATAAGAACAATATTGTATTACTAAAAGTCGAACGAGCCGGATAAAAAAATCCCATATATATATGATGTGAAAACAAATTACTTTCTAAAATTTTTCATCTTATAAAACGATTATAATCAATAGAAATCGAATCATCAATTTTGTTCGATCAATATACGTATACGTAACTCGTACGTTATATATTTGTAGCACTCGACTATTCTATTTCCTTTGAGAAATTTTATTATTTACTTTTATATTTTTCAGTACCTACCGTTATTTTGACAACGCAATTCGAAGAAAAAAGCTCTCTCATAAAATCTATCGGACTCGGGCACTTATGAGGTCACATAATTTTCAATTATTTTTTAAAATCCACTTCCGTCAGTTCTCGTAATCGATTTTTACGAACACAAACTCGTGATGTACAAGACGCGCGTGTGTCGCGTCACATTCTATAATATACGCGAGAGGACGTATTGAGGTCGACGACGGTAAAAATCCGGAAAAAAATCATCGACGTTTTCACTTTCAACTGCAGACGGCCGACCCTCTTGTTTGGACCGCGCTTGTGTGTGTGTGTGTGTGATTTTTGCATTTTCAGTCGACCGGACAAAAAGACGGAAAAAAAACAAATAAAAGAACAGAATAGACAATAACCGTCGTATAAATAACCCCGGGATCGAGTGTCCATTAATAACGCCGCGATGAATGGTCGCCATATGACGCGGTCGTGTAAATAATCCTTCCGACGGCGGAATTATCGAAGGGGGCGGCCGTAGACGCGGGGGATAACAACACAACAGTCATGCGTCGCGAAAATCGCGTAAACACAGTGGTGATGGCTTTTTTTTTCCCCGAAAACATTCCGCTCGGCAGGCTGTTGTTCGGAGACCGCCGGAATCAATTGTCCGGATCACGATATGATTTATATAAATCTATTACGATATTAATCTATATAACGCGAGCGCCGCCGCCGCCGCCGCCGCGCGGTGACTCATGTGCGATATTATTATTGTATTGGAGCCCGCCACGCGTATTATTATTATTATTATTTATTATAACACTTTGCGGCCGCTGAAATGTACGTATTTATCATACGTATTTATCGTCGCGTCAATTCACGGCGCTCGCAGGACGACATCAGATAAATAACAAAATATTACGGGCGCGCGACGTAAGTGGTCGAAAACCAAAAGAGAACAAAGCGAGGGGGCGCGACCATAAAAAACGACCTATCTGCGAAACGCCGTCGACAGAACGGACGTCACGAGAACGTCAATACACAGATTAGAAACGTCGAAAACCGTGGCACCCACCAGCGCTACTATACGACGACGGAGCGCGGACAAATCGAACGGGTATTATTTGTGTTTTCGTTTCGCCGCGTTTATCTCGGTTGATAGAGAGAAAAAAAAAGAAAGAAAGGAGACGAACAGATAGGAGAAACCGTCTTGGCGAACATCGCGCGAAAAATATTTTTCCCCCTCGGCATGTGTTGTTTCGTTGCCTTTGTGTCGTGCTCGTCGCGCCGCCGCGCCGCGGCAGAAGGAAACGCCAATTGTAGAAACAAATTTTAATAATGGAACATCAAAAGCACAATAGCAACGTAAAACGTTGTGTGTTTGAACGGTTTTCCGTTTGCCTGCAGAGTACTGCTCTCTCGTAAGCGCCGATTATATTATACGTATACACGTATACACCCACGCGCGTAAACTGCGATTCGAAATTACAAAACAAATACGATATAATATTATAATAATTGGACGAGATGCTTTTTAAAAGCGAAACCGCGTTTTCTCCGGACATTACCATTCGACGACGACGTTTAATTTGTCCAACGCGTGACTTTCCTCGCCCGACAACAATGCTTGTTTCGATTGTTATAATCGGGGGTATTGACGCACGGCGCGTCGTTGTAGTCATGCAAAAGTATTCGGAACATTCGACAATAGTATCTGGTACGCCGCGGCAGTATGTGATATTGTTATAGTTGTCGATTATGCGGCGTGGGGATTATTATCAATTATTGTAATTGAACTATTTGGCTCCGTCGACGACGTGCGGTTTCCGATGGAAGTTATTGGACTGAATTCAAAAATCCAATCAACTAGAAACGGGATTCCTCTACTTATCGGTACGCCGCCGCCGTTGCAAGTGCGGGTTAATCATGTTTGTAGATTAACGATGTTATTCACAGTCTGTATCGAAAACAAACACTATATCTAGGTAGACAGACAGATACCGCGAAACGGTTTTCGGCAAAAAGGCTTTGTTCGAGTGGGAGGGCTCGAGTTACGAAAAACAATATCGAAAAAAGAAAAAAGAAATTCACAGCAGACGATATAAATACGATTTTAAGACGTTAAAAAAAAATATACTCGTCGATTTCAACAGAACGATGGCCAAAGAAATTGTATGTCGAAATAGTCCTGATTTTTCCATAGAAATTAAAATCAAAAGAAATTTATAGTTTTTTTTATAGTTTCAGTCGAGTGTACACGTCATTGAATATCGACAGTTATTTTGAAAAGTACAAGTTTGACAAACATAAAACGCAAAAATATAAAAGTCATCATTTTGAAATCGTAAGTATTAATATAACAATAATTTAACGTTTGCGCGGTTCTTAATTTTTATTATTTTCAAAAATATTACGTAAACTAATAATAACTAAATTATATTGTATCGAACGACTATACTTTTAGATAAAGTTGACTGGTATAGACCGACTTTACATTAAAAACGCAGTAAATTTCGAATTTTCGAATCAGCAGTGTATTATAATATTGTTTAGCAAATTGATATTATAATAACATTATTAATAGTGTATTTGGTGGGAAACGAAACGATAGGTAAGGGTAAACTGCTACAAAGGAATAATTATAGAAATACCATAAATTCGCGATAAATGAGAGGAGCCCAGTGTTTTAGACAGCTAATTTAATTAAATATTTGGATACTTTGATTATAAATTGTGTTTAATTCCAAGAGAACGTGGGAGGATTTAGAAAATCATACGCGAGACGATAAACCGAATTATATTATCGAAATAAACGGCATAACCTATAATGTGTATTGTTTGATTTTCCTAGATTCGACTTAAATTCTTTCGAACGATTATATTATATTTTGAAATAAAGCAAAACGCGAAAACATTTTCGCCATCGTTACAACAACACAATGGAGTGTATTTTATTGTGTAAATAAGAGTAATATAAAACACATTTAGCTGCAGGCCGTCGCGGCGGAAATACGTAGATAATAGCCGTGATAATCGCCTTCCGATCGAATAAGAATGAAAAATTATATCATCCTTTTTTAACCGAGCCGAGTGCCGGCCGCGTGACGCGAACGTTCTCGTTAAAATATTTGGGGGAAAAAAAAAAAAAAAAACGACGAACGAGCCGTGTATCATACGTGTCTAACACGTGTAATATCCGTGCGCAGACATTTGGTTTCAATTAAAAAACGCGCCGGTGGGTATTTCATCCCATGCCAAATAATTAGTCTCGATGGATTTGACTCGAAAGTGTACGACTGCAAGGCGTACAGAGGACTCGCGTGTTTTTATCTTTTTATCTTTATAATAATAATAATTATACGCGTCTCGCGGTGGTTTTCGAGTGACACAAAGCCATTTTTCCTCGTCGTCGTCGATTCAAAAAATATAAATACGACTCCGGGTTCTCTGTCGCTTCGTCGTCAAAAGGATTTGTAGAAAAGTTTCGAAAACGTATTTGATAATATATAAATAGACCGTGCACTACTCTCTCTCTCTCTCCGACTACCTGCAATACGCGCCTCGCGTATTTAATCACGCGTGAGACAAATCCACTGCGTAATAATCGATAAATTTGTGCATTTCGACGAGACGCGGCGCGGTGTAAACGAGCGTTTTCAATCTCACAACACACTCGCGCTAACGAAACAGGCGCGCGCTCGCGAGAGAAAAAGTTTCAGCCGGTATATTATTATTATAATATCGTCGGATAGGTCGTGAGACACGAGTGGATGTTATTACGCGCGACGTGTTCGTGGAAATATCGACGCGGGCGAATACTATACGTCGTCGTCGTCGTCGCGCGCGTCACAGCAGTTATGTTGTTATTATTGTCGTTTTATTTTAATTCGAATTATATTAGCTTTTATAAAAGTTCGCCTCCGTTTTCGTATACAAAACGCATTACGGCGAATATCCCGCTCGCCGTTTACTACGGCGGCAGTCTCGTTAAAAATAACGAACTGGACGGACGGAATAATCTTCTCGTCCTTTTCGCTAGTCAACTGAAAATTGTCAAGCCGTATATGTATGTGTTCTACGCGGCGGCGGCGGTGCAACGATAATAATATAGTATAATATAAAGAGCCGTCGTCGTCGCACGTATAATATACGCATTGCACAGACGTCGTCGTCGTCGTCTCCGCAGATATTTTAATAAAACGTCTTTTGTTGTGTTCTCGCGCTGCACGCGTAACGTTATGATGGGTTCGTGCGCCGCCGGCCGTACGTAATAATGTGCCGTACGCAGTGCGCTGTGTTGTAATTAGGAAGGGCTCGGTTATTGATATCGTAAAACGTAAAAAACAAAAACAAATAAAAAGTTATGCGAGTACCCGAAAACAATTTTCGGTCGCAAATCGCTTAATATGCGCGTTCCATAATACAATATAAAAAAACAAACGGTAAAAATTCGAAAAATGTCAGGTTTAAAATATAAATATTTAATATTATTCTAATAAGGTTTTATGAAATCGGGGGGCATTTCCCCCCCCCCCCCGTACGAACAGTGCGCGTTTTAATCGAGCGCACTCGGCGTCGGGCTCGAAATCGATACGCTAATAACGCGAAACAAAAATACCCCGTTTAATTAAAATTGTGTTTAATTTTTTACTTTATCGAAAATTATCTTTGAATTGCGCGTGACGCATAAACATGACAAAAACCGGTAATAACTGAATAAATGTATTGGGGAAAAAAAAAAAACGTTTTTTTCATTTACGTAAATGTGTATAAAAAACGAAAAGCAATCGGCGATTCAATAAAATCACCTGAAAATGTTAAGTCGTTATATTATTATAGTTTCTTCTGTCATTCGTGTTTGCGCGCAGGCGGGAGTGGGTCGTCGAGTAATAATTATTATTATTACTGTTCTCACGACGACGATAAACATACGTAAACGATCGTAAAAAAAAAACAAAAAAAAAAAAAACGTATTAATTAAAAAACAAAAGAAAGATTCGCGATGATTATATTATAATATTAATATCGGCTGCCGTTTCGCGTGTTTACGGGGGTTTTGCGGAAACGTGTTTCGCGGACGGCCGTCGCTATAAAACGTTAATTTTATGCGTCGCGTGTAAATTATTTTTATGCCTTTTTGCCGATATGAAATATACGCCGCCGCCGCCGCCGCTCTGTATGATACGCGGTAATAAACCGTACGTGCGTATCGTTAATAATTAAGTGTCCGTCGTTGAACGTCGACGACGTTTTAGAGTTATGATGGATTAAAAAACAATAACAATTAGGTAACAAACATTTGCGCGGGTCGTATGTTATACGAGTATAACTATGGTATATGTATCGCTTCGAAAGGGTTTATTTGACTTCCGACCGTAAATAAGAACCGACAGACAACACGTCGCGACAGACGACGTGGTGAAACCCGCGTTCGAAAAATAATTTCCGTCGCGCGCTCGTAATAATATCGTCAACGAATTAGACGATCGTGATTATAATATACTCGTATATATATAAGCGTGATTACGACGGTGAAAAAGCGAACGGTTGACCGACGGACAGACAGAGAACGCGCCGAGAATAAAATCACACAGCCCTCGGCGAATCGGTCGGATAGAACTCTTCACCGCGACAATCGCGGAAAGGAGATTATATTTTATCGGCGTTCGTGTAAGGACACTCGAGGAAGATTGTAAAAAAATACACGTCGTGCTCGCAGGAGTGAATCGCGCCGGCGCGCGGCGGCGGTGTCGTAGACGAACGTTTGTTTTATTTTTCATAAACGACTCGCCAATTTGAATACATACGTACTAACGCTCGTTGCTCGGCGGGGGCACAGACGAATATTGTAATCGTATCGCGTCGCGTTTTGATTTTGAAAATACGTTTTACCTATAGGAAAGATTTTTTTTTATTTTTTTTTTTGTTCCCATGCCGTCCGATTAAATAATTTAATCAACACGTCATATATTTTGATATTCTGTTAATTTGTTGTGTACGTACCGTAACGATATTGCCTTGAATATTTTACTCGTTTTAAGAGCTTTTAGCATTAATCTCACTAATCAAATTACATCGAAACGATATATATATAATATGTATAAAAAATATGCCGTGTTTCCTCCCCCTCCCCCCCCGCGGGGGTGTGAATTCCTATTGATTATTTTATTTTTTTTAATTCGATAAATTATTAAAAGCAATGCCGCCGCCATTCTCCCACACACAAACACACGCGCGCGCGCAACTATAATATACTTTTCGTTCCCTTCTCTCGTTATTTTATTTGTAAAACGCTCCGAAATTAAATACTTGAAGTAATAAATGGATCGTAGGAGTTTAAATACTCATAATATATACATATCGGGCACTTTTCGTAAAACGATTCCAATAACCCTTCGTTTTAATCGTAATCGTTAACCGCGGCCGTATATGTGTGTGTGTGTGGGTGGGGTCGTGCCATAGTTCCGGACCGAAAGGGCCGAAGGGTTGTTAAAAAGGCTTATGTGACATTAACTTAAAGACTTATCCGCTCGCCCCGGCACGTTTATCGGCCACCGTAATGTCGACGAGACGTCAAACAAATTATCGTCATAAGGTCTCGAGCATTCTCTCACGTCGCCGGGCACCCGTAATTTAAAGTCCACTTGATTACTCTTCACTTGACACTCGAACAAATATCACCGGCGGCGTACGTCGCCTATTATTACCGTGTCGGAATTCTTTCCCTTATGAATATATATGTATATTTTAACAGCCGATATAAAGCTGCGACGGCGCAGATTAATGTCGTCGATGTTTTAGTCTTTTCCAAACGGCGGACGTCCGTAACCGAGCCGCGTAGACCCGAGCGACACTGCACTATTGTTGTTTATGACGAAAACCGAACGCGCGCGCGCGCGATTCAAACGCAATCTCCGTTTTTTTTTTCTTTCTAATAATTTAAAATAAGCTTTTTTCTCCGATCGACAAGGGTATATATAAGTATATTATAAAAATATAATATGTTGAATTTGTGTTTTTCTCCGTCGACAATCTAAATAAGAAATGATTGTTTGTCTTTTAAATCAATAGGTGTCGAACAAGTCGAACGTGATTATCGATCCTCGTTTCCACCAGGCCGCGGTGGATTTTCAACTATCCGAAACGCGCGCGCGATTCAAAGTCTCGAAAACTGCCGTAAATTCGATAAGTGAACACAAGGATGGATAATCTATCACGGTACACGGTAACACATATAAATACGAAGTTAATAATAATATTTTACACACCGAACTCGCGTATCGGAAATTTCAATTAACCGGGGGGGGGGGTGGTGGCTTCGAGTTTTCGCGCGCGTCAAAACGATAATATCACACGCAGTATATATTATACAATATACGTACTCCAATGCGAATACGATGGATTAATAATAATAATAATTATTATTATCATAATAAACACGACCGCGGCTGCTCTTTGAACCGAAATCGCTGCGCATATATTATTGTGCGCGCACGTACACCTGACGCGACGGGACCGCATCTGTATAATATATAATATTATTATTTCGGTAACGTTATCGATGCCGCGGCGCGCCGTCGCTCGTCGTCGTCCCTTTGATGGCGCGACGCGCTATAAGAAGAAACCTTTTGGCGCGCGTGCACTTGTCAGTTTCCCGGTACCTTATGTGTGCACGCGTAAATATTATACACCCGAACGGAGAGTCTCGCCGTACGCGGTTTACGAACACGCCGCGCCGTCGTCGGATTATCGAGACCCGCGGGGTTTTTCTGTTTTGGCGAAGTGAACGACGTAATATCGACGTAAAATCACGCGGCTAGAGCCGGGATAAAGAGAGGAATATACGTATATAAATATTATAATACACACCAGCGCCGCAATTATGAATTCTGAGGCCCGTGTGCAAGGATTTATTTAGAGGCCCTAAATTGATAATATATTTATTACTTGATCTTTGTATTACAACAGAAATTTTTTAGTATTTTTTAGTACTATAACTTAAATATTTGACGGATTCGCGGAACCAATCAGAAGAATAAATTATGTAAATTTATAAAAATTTGAGCTTCTAAATACCTCCTCTATAAATTAGTATAACGAATAATCAAAAAATACAATAATTATTTGAAATATTTCGCAATAACAGAGAGGAGCCCCTGCGATAATGACTATTATTCTACAAATTATGTCATACTTTATATTATAATATCATTTTCGTAATTTTATTCCTATAATAATTTGTACGTTTTACTATAAAACCGAATTATTTTTAGTTCCAATGCATGATATTAATTATCATCTACTTATGCTAATAATAAATTCATTGAAAACAATTACAAAGAAATCAAAAAACTTTCGAGGTACGAGCCACGAGGAAGTAAAGAATACCAATATCGGCTAAATTCATTTTGAAACGGACAGTCTTCAATTTTTAGCTTATGGTTTGGGAGGCCCCTAAGAACCGGAGGCCCGTGTGCGTCGCACACCTTGCACACCCAATTGTCGCGGCACTGATACACACGTTCGATCGCGCAGCCGTGCGTTCGTCTCGAACGAAAACGCTCGCCCCGCTCCAAGTCTTTGTTTTGTCTTCAAAAATTATTTATCAAACTTAAAATGTGATATATATATATGGGTGGAAAACAAGATCGTTAGGAAATAGTCCGAGATGCCTACCGACAGCGGCGTGAGTGTTCGCGTGTCGGGCGGAGAAAATATAATTAAACACGACGTAAGGTTTTTGGTGAATTTGTGCGCACACTCGCGCAGACTTTGAACAGCGAACTTTGTGAGTATATGTGTATATTATTATAACGCGTACACACGTAGTGTGGAGAGAGAGTGTGTGTGTGTGTGTATGAATAAGGAACGAACGATGGAGTTTCGCGAAGAAATCAACGCCAAACTCTTAACCGGGCGCGCGCGCGCGCTAGCGCTGTTCGAGTGACTTCTCCCGTCAAATTACACTCTTAACTTTTTACCCCGAGGGCTGCCGCTGATAATAGACGTTTAATAAAAGTTTTGCCGCGCGCGCCCGCCCGGCTCCGGGAACGGCATATACACAATATTATGTATACGCTAATTATTATTTCGACGTGTATGAATGCACGTTAATTATTATTATTACTATTACTATTATTATTATTATTACCGAGCAACGTCTCGGTTTCCGAGGCGGCGGCGCGGCGGCGCGATTACTGCAGCACGCGCGCTATACGGCTGGCACAGCCATCCCAGCGCAGGCTCACATCAAAGAGATGATCAACAAATTCCAAAGTTTTAATGGCACGACGAAAACAGTGCCACTTACGAGTTGAAGTTATAAACACACTCGCGGTGGCGGCGGATCCTTTGCCAATCGCGTCGCGACAGTAGGCGAAACATATAACAGTCGTCGTCCGAAATAGCCTTTTCCAACGGCCCCCCCGAGTCTATATACATATATATATATAATATCTCTATATAATATTATGCGAGAGGCTCGTGGGGTTTGATTTTCAAGTTCTCGCGATCACGCGAAAATTAGTTTTTATAATAATTAAACGTGCGGAACGCAGGCGTGCGATATCGCGTAGTTATAAAAGAGCACATTTGAAACGTCAGTGTATCGTTGGCAAGAAGTGGAAACTCCAAACGCTACCTTCGTGTACAATACGACTGTTGGTTACCAGTGAAAAGAGTTATGTAACCTAAAAAAACATTTTCCCTTTTAACCGCGTTGACAAAACGATTCGCGTGTTCGATTCGACGTGATTGTATGCGACACACAAAATCAGACATATACGAGTATATAATGTTATAACGCCGCCGCGTCGCCGTAAGACCCGCGTTGTCTATAAATTCAGTAATTAAATTTCGACGCGACACATTAATAAAACGATTTGTCGACGCATACGAGTTATTTAATATGAAAACGTCGGTTTACGAAATACCGAACGCAAAGGTTTGATTGATTTTAATAATTATTTCGATTTTCAATCTAATTCGTGTCGCAGTCCTACATTACACATTTTATACGATTGCAGCGAGGCCGAGAGAGAGAGAGAGAGAGAGTGTGTGTGATCGACATCCGGGGTCTGTACGAACCAACACCGTTAAAACGTTTGTTTGATTTTCAATATTGTGATAAAATAATATTACACTTAAACCGGTGCCAATTGTGGACGTCGTCGTCGGCAGTGTAATTCCGCGAGGATTTTAGTATTAACGAAATATACCGTGGGACTCTGGGAAGTCATAAGATAATGCGTAATGGATAAATCGAACGAGTTTTAAACTCGCGGGATTAACGTTTCGGTACAACGTTTATTGAATATCTCGAAAAGCTTTTTTCCACCAGCAAAACGAGTGCTGCCGATGTCCTACAGATATTTAGTAAACGAAACATTTCGGGGCTCGTTCATTTGTCGTTGATATTTTGAATTTTAAAAGTACGATTTGTTTGATATTATAATATTATGTTTTGCAATCGAATTCTCTAATATTATTAGTATTTACCCGCACAAAATACATTAATTTACACCTCCGCGATTGATTTTGAAAATGACTCGCTCGAAGAGTTCGAAAAAAAAAAAATAAATACAATATTGCTTAATATTGCTATTTGATTTGATTTTTATTTCGTATCGGTATTGTGATTTTTCGACTCGATGAAAATTATCTATCTGAAAATCGATTCAAAACGACGACGTTCGGATAACTTTAGTGTGGATAAATTTTATATTTAAAAAAAAAAAACCATCGTCGATTTTTAATAGTTTAATATATTTTATATTTTTAACTGTTCGCACTAAAATTTCATGTTTTTTTTTTTTTTTCGGAATTATTAACGAATTTGCCCGCGCCGAAATAAGGTACTAATATAATAATTTAAATCTTAAAGTGTCGTTAAATTATTTCGGTCACTGTATATACGTACGTAATCGTTGTCGATTGTTATACAATATTATTATTTTAATTATCGCCGCCATACCGATTTCGAGTGACAAAAAAAAAAAAAAAAATCGCTTCTCGATGATTTTATTGCTCGCGCGCGACATTTGAATCATCGGTAAAAATTAAAAATAACTTTTGAAAATTAAAATAATTACCACAAGAATACGGAGCATTTGGTGGCCGGCGGAATTCCTCGGGGACCGATGACGTGAACTCTCCGCCGCGCCGCAGTTGTTGGCGTCGTAGCTATAGGGATAGTTAATTAATGATAATATTATAACAATAAGTCATGATTTATATAATATATTATTCGTATAATCTATTTCCGTACGCGATCGCAGTAAACGATTGCGGTTCGCGAGAGAAATATCGCGCGGCGGGCGCGGTGAATTATCGCGATGGCAGTAATAATATCTAATCGGTCATGCCGCGGCGGTGAAAAAAAAAAAAAAAAAACGTAATAAAATTTAATTATTTCAAATCGAGTGTGTCCGATAAAACTCCGCGCGCGTATAACAATACCCCGTCGCCTACACTCGCGGCGGCCCCATTTATCCCGAATAGCGTCGTGGCAATCGTTCCGAAATCAATCGGAATCAAAAACAAAAAAAAAAATTCGAAACAAACCGCGCCGCCGCGCCGTCGGGGAAAACAACGCGTATAATAATGATTTTTCGTTCGAATTTCCCCCCCCCCCGCCGCCGCCCCGCGGTCTGATTGACTGTACGCGCGCGCGTTTCCTTTTTAAAATGCCGTTTTGTTGACTCTTTCGAATGTTTTCGTTCGAATAAATAGTAGACACCGCGCGTCGAGAATAATTTCAGCGGAAAATATTGAATTCTCTTGGAATATCTCATCGCCGGAAGGAATTCAGAGGACGAATTTGAAAAAATCGAGACCACACACACACACATACGCACATAGTCGCGACCGATTAATTTGAAATATATTTACCGAAACGACGCGACGGCGAGTACTTTTATTTTCTAACGTAGGAATTTTCCGTTAATTCCAATGTCGGTTTCTAATACCGATATGGAATTATTAAAAGATTAGTTTTGGGTTTTTTATATTTTCGAGGCAATAGAAAACTACCGGGTTCGTATTCGGTTTTTAATTTAGTCCTTTTTTTCTAACGGCCGAACTTGCAAAGATTTTATTTCCGGAATCAATGATCGGTCATGACTAAAGACCGGAATCCCCGTGCAATTGCATCTTTTTATGGCGTGTTCTAAATTCAATAGAAAAAAGCTACAAATCCAATTCAAGAGATGTAGATTAATTTAAAGAAAGTTTTATGTTGCACAAAATTGCACGTTTTTGGGTTTTTGCACAAAATTACACGTTTCGGGTTTTTTTTTTATAAAAATGTACTTTTGTACAAATATTTTTGTATTTTTGTATTATTTTTATCAGTTAAAACACATATTAAGTGACAGAAGACATAATTTTAAAGAAAACAACTTGGAAATGTACACGATTATAAATTTTAATCAAATATTGTAAAGTCAGTTATTAGTTATTACTTATTAGAATTAAAATTACAAGTACCTATAATGAAAATTTTGTTTTTGCACGTTTTTGCACATTTTAACATTTTAATTGCACATTTTTTAGATTTTAGCTGCACAAAAATCCGGTCTTTAGTCATGACGATTGAAAATTTCCGACTGTTTATTGCTTTATACACACACGACTCGATCTGTTCGCGCGATCGTCTTTCAACAGGAATAAACGAAAATACCTATTGTGAAAAATCAATACGATTGTTTTGTTTTATCAAAAAATAGTTAAACAAATCTGTACCTGGGGAAAAAAACACTAAAAGACTTCAAATATAACGTATTTATAGAAACTGTTAATGAAAAAATCAAGTGGTCGCGTCGTCGTATCATAATAATATGTGACTGACCATCTCTTATAATTGACCGTATGGGACGGAGAATATCCTAATGACCATTAAAATTGTGTTCTAAACAACGACGCCCACCGAGAACGGACGGTAATTTGAAACCGACCGCACGAAATCCGAAAGGCAGAGTGGGGAGAAACGTTGTCAAGAAGCACGCACCTTTTTATTTATATATATAATAATATTACACGGCGCGACGTGGGAATCGCATTAAAAAAATATCGTGGTAGTTTTTTTGCCCCCCCCCCCCCCCCGTTCATTCCTAACAGTTTGATGGAAAACGCAGATAGACCGTTTATTAAAAACGCTGCGCCCGGGACGGCGAGGAAATATGAATTATTAGACAGTCCGGTACTGCGTGTGTATATTAAATTTAAATAACCGCTATATAATAATAATAATAATAATAATAATACTATTATCATAATTAATATTACGAGGAGCGAAACGAATGGATTTTCAAGTACGTCGTGTGCTTTATTATCCTTCGAAATTAAATTCGCTTTCCGTTGTGATATTATTATTACGTGTATCGGCAGGTCTCGAGCGTAGCTGCTTATCGGCCACGTCGTGCCCGCTTTCATTCCGCGAGACGTCGAGCGCGCGATGCGTGATTTCGTACTACAAAATATAATAACAATAATATACATGTCGACTTTTCGAATAGGAAGATAATAATATGACCGTAATAATAATAGTTCCTCGTCGTCGGAACGCAAACGCGATAGTATTATTATCAGTGTCGTACTCGTCAAGGGTTCCGGATAAAGATAATAAATCGTCGATATTAAAAAATTCCGCAAGTATAACAATAATATTGTAGAAACAAAGGTCGTCCGAGTAGACGGCTCCGATACAATAATAATTATTTAGAACGCGGCGTCGACGTCCGTAAAACGCGACCGTCCGAAAATGTCTTGTCCAATTATCGCCGAGTACGACGTCCGCGAGTCGATCTCTTCGGTTCTACAGTGAATAATATTATATAATATAATAAATAGATTATGCTGCGCGGTATTTATTATTTATCGCGAGCAGGAGGCAAAGAAGAAAACGCCAACGGCACAGGTATTATATTATAATATTATGAATAAATACGTTAAAACTCGAGGCGATAATTTATTCTAAAGTTTCTCCGATCACGTTGCAGTCCGTAAAACAAACGGCGCGGCGTGTATAGATAAATATTACGATAATTACGCCATCTGTAGATAGATTGATATTATATACATGTATTTTTTTTCTCGATTGCCGACGGTTTACACTTTTGAAATGAAAATGTGTTTTAGAATTCGACGTAATGCACGCACAGACAACACTGAAATCTAAGAAAAAAACGTCAAAATCAACACCGCGCTCAACGATAGACAAATCGAATATCGTGAAAAATCAAGTACCGTTTAATAAACAATAACTTAAAACCGAGCACTATCTCGAGTGAACGAGATCGCTGTGACCGGGCCAAAACATAAAGTAATCATATTACGTCGTGTAAAACGAACACCGCCGCGCCGCAGTAATTATTCCACTAACCGTGCGCGCGCGTGAACACGGAAACCGTGGTGTTTTTCGGAATACAAAACCGAAATCGAGAGAGTCTATATAATCGCGTGTGGGTTTCGGGATTATCGAATATCATTTCGATTATTGAATCGAACACTCGTCAACGATTTAACGGCGTATTATAATAATTATTATTGCGGCGTTAAACCGACACAAGGCGCAACGTTCGCGCGTCGTCGTGAGGATATTATATATATTATATTTTAGGCGTAACTACTAATTTTCGCGCAAAGTCTCGTTTAGATTTTAGTGTTATTGACATCTATATAAATAATCGAACACGCGATTCATAGTAGCGGGTGTCGTTCGTATTGGATGTGTTTCCCAGCGATGACGTCCGCCGCACAATAGAAACGTTCTATTGTTTTTTTTTGTTTTTTTTTTGTTACAAACATTTAATCGTCGTGGACCAGACACTTTTGTTTTTCAACATTAAATTAAAAGAAAAAAAAAAAAAGCAACGATAATAGTCCAGCGTATTATTATATATCGTTTCAAAAGTGTGTTTTTTTTTTTTTTTTGTTGATTTCAACCATTAATGGCGTGTTGTGCGATGGACGTACATTTTATGAATGAACACAACGACGTATAATCGCGTCGCACAGCGGTGCAACAAAATGGTACATCGATAAACTAACCGAGGTGAAGTCAAACGAACTAATGAGAAAAAAATTAGATATTATTACTCGCTGATGAGTCGGATTGCGCATTAAGAGAGAGAGAAAAGAATAAAAAAAAAACCTCGACCGCGTCGTCGAAAGATCTCGCATTACGGCGTCTCGCTTTTCGTGCAGTCGTCGAATAAAATATTATTTGATTATTGACGATATGGAGCCGCGGGTCGACGGTTAACGTTTCTCATTGTTTTAAAACGCAAACGATAGAAAAAAAAAAAAAAAAACCCTTTAACTTTGTAGTTGGTCCAACGTGTTATCTATACAAAAATATATCGAATTATTGGTTCGGTGGAATACAGTGCCGCAATATTATGAATTCTGAAGCCCGTGTGCAAGGATTTATTTAGAGGCCCCAAATTAATAATATCATCAATATCCGTTTACTATAAAACCGAATTATTTACAGATCCAATGAAGCTTGCCTGATATTAATAATTATCATCTACTTATGCTAATAATAAATTCATTGAAAACAATAATTACAAAAAAAATCAAAAAACTTTCGAGGTACGAGCCACGAGGAAGTAAAGAATACAAATATAGGCTAAATTCATTTTGAAACGGACAGTCTTCATTTTTTAGCTTATGGTTTGGGAGGCCCCTAAGAACCGGAGGCCCGTGTGCGTCGCACACCTTGCACACCCAATTGTCGCGGCACTGGTGGAATATTTAATATGTACGACAGTGATTTTCGTCGAGTTACTGATTGAAAAAATCACAGGTTTTACTTGTAAAGAAAAAACAAATTTCATATAAATCGTCCAAAAAAAAAAAAAAAAGGAAAAAAAATTAGTATTTCAAATAAAAATCACCATTGATACGTTAAAAATAAAATAAAAAATAAAAATTTTATTCATTTAGTTACGTTCGCGAGTTTAAAACATTATGATTTGACGAAAACTATTTTTACGACGGCGACGACGATAGAATAAATTCATATTATTTACGATGGCGATTTTTTTTTCACGACAAAATTGCGTTTTTACCGAAACTAGATTTTCATTTTCACGCCATGATATTCGTATTCCGACGTATTTCACGTCGTGTAATTATTATGTAAAAAATAGAAAATAAATAAACAAAGTAATTATATTAATATTTATTGGTTTATATTCATAAATAATAACAAAATATTATTGAATATATAGAAATTATTTTAATACAAACTATTAAATAAAGGTGCATTATTATAATAAAGAGTGCAAAAAAGTCACGACCGGTTCCGATTAGAAATCATGATCGGGTGTAACAAACGCACTCGTAGTGACTTTTTCGCACTCTTTATTATACTAATATTCGAGGCAACACCTTTATTTTATTTTATTACAGTGTTTAAATATTATTTAATAGATAGAAAATAAATAAATAAAGTAATGATATATTGATTAATAGTTTGTATTGAAATAATTGTATATATTTAATAATATTTTGTAATTATTATGTATTACGACCTCGTCGCGCTTGTCGAGATCAAACGGCACGTAAAAGGCGAGTCGGTTCGTCGAAAACACGCCGCCGCCGCCGTCGCTCCACGGACTCGTATCGGACAGATTGATCGGGCGGTATTGTTTTTTTTTGTTTCGTCGAACCGTTTTCGACGAAAACCTTGTACCTATGCCCGTCGCATATCGTTGCTCGTCGAACGTGCTCAGTCATCGGGACGGATTTCAATGTATTAGATTATCCGCCGCGGACCGCGATCGCGTTTTACTAACCGACGACGACGGTCATTAATATCGTTCGACGTGTCTGTAGGAAACACGGCCGGTGTACTTTTTCTCGTCGCGAACGTCGTCCCGTCAAGGCGCCCCCGCGTTCTCGGATGTCATAATAATAATATTGTGTCGTAACGCCGCCGACGCCGCTGACGTCTCGTAAGAATCAAACGTTATAAATTATCGTACGAGACGGCGTAAACACCGGTGATCGACGACTAGTTCTCCGACGATAAAATACATCGCAGGCACAACGCGAACATATTTATTTTACGAGAACCGTTTCATACACATCACTACCATTATGTGGTACGTTCCGTAGAACTAAAACAATACGGTCAGTGGCGGCTTTGAAGGCGAGGCGAGAGAAACGGCCTAGATTTTCTCGGTGAACAATGTCCGTCGTGTGTTGCTACGTCGCGTCGTCTGTATCGATGCGAGACGTTCAGAGTTCAAATGAACAAAAATTAATCTATCCGATTGTCGTCGATATAACGTCATCTAAAAAGAGACAATCGTATCCAGGGATGAAGATTAGGACGGAAATCGTTGACTTTCTCTAATGATAATTGGTTTTTGTCGTTTCATTAATATTATTATTCGAATAATACACGTAAACATGTTATAATTAATATTTTTAGAATTAAACTACTCCGAAGAAGTACAAACGATTTCCTCTCGTATTATCTCAATAATATTAATTTTTTTCTCCATTTGCAATAAAAATCCACTTTGTCCACTCAAACGTGTTCACAGGACAAGCAGTCACTCGTCTCTCAACCCCTCTCCGTTTACGCCACTACGTCACACGACATCTCGTCGATAAACCTCGAGTATACTAGGTCACATGACGTTTTTGTAAATCTGATGGGAGCGTGATACTACGTATTATTACGTGATATAATAATATTATACAAAAGTATTGGAATTTCGTTCGCTCTTAATAATATTATTGTTATTCGTTCGGCGGAACACGTTAGAAATCAAGGTGTATTCATCCACGGCGATTTCCAATTAAATAATTTCTGCAGCCGGCGGAATGCGCGATTTGGAAGACGCGATTTATCCCTCTGCGGAGAGTGATTGCAATTCATAGACAATGCCGCAGACGATCGACCGTTCGTTCGCGGTGCATTGTTCTTTTTCCAATTTACTCGAAAACGCATGAGAAATTTGCTTCTCTCGCCGTTTTCCCCTTTGACGCATCGATACGTTCTAATTCTTTGTCTGTAAAGGGACGCGTAACGCTTTGCGACACAGCGTACACGCTGCAAAGCCAAGCGCTGAAAGTGATTTTCATGTATGTGATATACATATTCGCAAAACGAATCGATTATACTCCGTTTCGATCAGTACGACGGATATTGTGTTTTTTACAAAACCACGTGCCGCCGTTGATATTTCCATCCGGATTCAAGAGCACGCGAAACGTTTCGCAAAGTATTATTTTGTTTCGTCATTACAGTAATACATTCGGGTACATGGTTATAATAATATTATATAATAATATTACATACATACCGCGTGAGCGTGTAATTTTGAACAAAAAAAAAATTAACTCGTTGTTTCCGGTGGCGTAACTTTGAAACGTGTGTGTCCGAAATAACATTGTCAACGCCTCCTATACCGTACAAGAGATAATCCGGGAAATCTAAGGAAGGGGCGAGGTGTAATCCTCCTGTGAAATTGTTTTGTGTGCGTTTTTAATAATCATCGCGCGCGCTGTGAAACTCACGCGTATATCTGTTGAAAAAAACCACTGTGGATTTAAGTGAGTATATTATATTCTCGTGTATTTGTAATGTAATCGCGCGTTATTGTAAACGATGGCCGATCGGGGGAGAATTTGCCGAACACAAACCCGGCGAGTCGGTCCCCATATAGTCTTTGGTTTTCGTTTGTAAGCGGAACATTGTAGTGGTTTTGGACAGAGTTTTGACACTCAAAGTGGTACAGAAACATTTCCTCTCGCATTAAAATATAGTCCAATTGTCCTTCGTTAAAATCTATTTGTGTATAGTGTTTATATTTTTATTCATACGCCCAAAAGGGTGTCCGTGACATATCGTACCTGCGGAAAAATGATATAAAATATTAGGCGAGGCGTTTTGGGACGCGTTTAGAGAGCTTTTTCATAACGTTCATCGCACTCTCGTCTTAGATTTAAATCTAAACTTTGTCACTCGGTTCGCGTTATTTATTTATTACTCTCTTCGCATACGGTATTCTACTTTGTTTTGTCTCTGTACGCCGAGTGGACATGATTATTATTATGATGTTTTCGTCTAGCACTCGTCAATGCGACGTGTCGGATCGCAAAGAACAGACGGTTCCGATACGTTATTAAAATCGTCGAAAACAAACACTGTTGAAAATATCCAAACTCTATGCACTTTCGAGTCACAAGCGACGCTCCTCGGCAACTCCACCGATTATTTGACACGCGAAAAGTCGAAAAAGCGAGTGTTTCCCCGCGGTATTGCGGGGAAATGATCTCGCGAAATCGGAATGTCGGGCCGACGCGCGACGGTGCTGTGTCTCGCCGTCGTCGTCCGGACCATCGACCGTACCAGTCTTACGGCGCGGCGCGCTGCTATTAATAATATTGTTTGTCCGACGCACATACCGTCTTAAATCGAACTAGCGCTCATTGTGACCAGAAGTCGGGGCGGATGATTACTGTTTGTACAGGCCGATGGGTTTGCGCCCCCGACCGCGGGGGACTCCGTGGAATCCCATTAACGGCGCACACACACGGCGGCGTCCCGCCGTGACACTATCGCGGTCTCGCGGCTGATATTATTTGCACGCCGCGGCGACCGCGAATCACAATATACGATATCAAAACAAACGGGTTTTCGGCGGCGGCGGCGGCGGTTTAATTAGCCGAGTCCTTTGGCGCGGGTCTCGCGCAGTAATCAACAGGATCGTCGAGACGCGTCTCTTCATTTGTATCCAGATGTGACGTTCCGGGTAAATAATCTTAGACGACTGATTAGCACCGTAATGAAAACACCGAACGGCGTGCCGAGGTTCCGTCGTCGTCGTCGCGACGGCGGCGATGCCGCCGGTGCGCGCAGATCGATCCGAAAACGCCGGACACGCAATAATTCACATAATATACGCCATAATAATCTGTCGATGTCGCGCGCGGGATTTTCGTAGAAACGTCCTTATCATCGAAACGCGCGCCTATCCTAGCCCACGCGCGTGCCACGTTTATTATATTATAATAATACGTTTGGTCGAACGAGCGCCGAACACGCGAAACGATAATAATTATTATTTGTCATCGAAAAACCATCGAGTGATATTTTATTCGACGACACGTCATATATTGTAATTTCTTTTCGGACAATATTGAAAGCGCGTCGGCAATCTCGACGTACACAGAGTGTTTATAAATATTTATTTCTACGTCACATAAATAGCGTGGAACGAGTGTACCTACTTTTGAGAGAGTGAATTTACACCTGCGCATGGTCTACGTCTACTTACGTATATCATATTTCGTCGCCCTCGTGCCAAAAGTGACCAACTGGTTTTTTAAAGTTTTGAGTAATGTCAGTTTAAAAGTTGAGCACTTCTTTAAAAATCGAGAATTTAACTGATGTTTATAAACTTGGTACCAATGAAACCGCAATAGTATACTTTACACTACAGTATACTAGTTTTACTCAATATTTATTACTATGATTACTAAATTATGAATTACTAAATAAATTTTATGGTAAAAAGTGACCAAGTGAAAACGGTTTTTCTTGGTCATTTAAAAAGTGACTAAGTCATAAGTATAATTCACTTGGTCATTATTTTTGTATTATGTTTTATATGGGTAATGCATTAATATTACAATCATTTTTATACAAAAACATTATTCAAACAACAAACTTGTTCATTTTATTTGAAAACATCATAAATTATTATTTTTTTTATTATTTTTAAACTATGAAATATAATAATGACCTTATTAAGAAATGACCAAGTGACTTAGTCAATTTTTAAACGTAAGAATTATATTGAAATGTTGGTTGGTCAAAATTAAGTATTCGGTGGTTCCTAAACTAATAAAGATATCACTTGGAAACTTTTTACGTATTTTCATAGGACCAAAATAAGACATCTTAAACATTTTTTTCACTTGGTCACTTTTTGCACATGGTCACTTTTGGCATGAGGGCGACGATTTCTTTTTCTTTTTTTTTTTTCAAACGTCACGTCTCACCTGAAAAAATCCAAACGCGCCGCTGTACAAAACTATATACGAAAATCGGTAAACGGTGGAATTCGGTGACGTACACGCGCATTATGTTATTACGTTGTACACAATAGAAGTCGGTCGGCCGCGCGCGGGTTGCGCGTGTAATAAATAACTGCGTAATACTTGTGTGGCCTCATATTATCATGATACGGACAAGGGTCGTATGAAAAAAAAAAAAAAACACCAAAACCGTACAGGTACACACTTGGAAATTCATAAGTATTTTTATATTTTATGTTGGAAACGAGTTTTTACGAAGAGATTTTAATCAACTGCAGTTGTTTTTACTTTTTTCCCCCCTTTTTTTTATTCTTATTGCCTCGGCCGACAGGCGACGCGGTCATAACTAACCGCGGCGCGCGTCGTCGTGGTACGTACATTGTTTGAATTTAATTACAATCAAACTTCACATACGGGGCGAGTCGATTTATCACTGAACAATTTTCCTCCAACAGCGTGTATAAACAATATTCTCGGCTTCTCACCGATCGGGGAGGGATGACGAAGCAGCGCTGCTGTTCGAATCTTAAACTGGCAACAAAAAAAAAAAAATTGTAATCAGATGTCGAGCCTTATTCTTGAACTTTTTGGTAGAAAAAAAAAGACCACGGATCTGGTTTTAAACAAACACAAAACTACTTATTATTTTTCGTATAATTTTTTCGTATTGTTATTATAATAATATCTGAAACGTCAATAGTTTTTACCACACCGCAGTACGTTATTAAAAAATGTTTACTAAAACACATGTCAAGTTATGAAATATGCAATAAAAACACCGAGCGTGTATCCCAGCCAGTAACCTTGGAATCGTTTAACGCGCTCTATAAAAACTGCGAAACGTTGAAATATGCAAAAATGTGCCCTGAAAAACATTCGTATTTTTAATCACACCTTGGCGGAACATATTTCACGCTTATTTAGTATACACAGTAGGTGATCAACCGGAAAAAAAATAAATATGCAAATTCGTATGAATCCGAACTGTGATGATGACGCTAGAGCTCGGATTTCGAAGCAAACGTTTTATTATTTCCTCGGCACGATAAATTACAGTAGAAAATAAATCCGTTTTATTATGTGGCAACTTAACTATATTTATAATATATTTATATGTTTTGAACCGAACAAGTATCGTTTTGTTTGTCTCTTTCGCCCGTCGTCGTCGTCGTCGTCAGTGAGGGGTGTTTTTTGTGTTATTTTCTCGTTTTTACACGATATTCGTAATGTTATTACGAGTTTGTCGGCGCGCAGGTCTTTCGATCCCTTAAAAATTCGTAAAATAAAAATACATATAAATAAATATATATAATAAATTATGTAAATGCGAGTGTGTTTGCATACGTGTTGTATACATTGCACTTGTAAACGTGCGCGACTAACTTTTGTTTTCGAACGTCCTTTAGTGACGGCTGTCACACGTTCACTTTGTTTTCACATCCTACATTTTGTTCATTTCCGATGTGCAACTGCTGCTGCTCCTGCTGCAGTTATTCCGCACGGGCTGCACGTGATGTATCAACGGCGGCGGTGCGGACGTAGCCGGCTGACGTGTAGGTGAACGCGCGTACTGAACCTATCAAAAATATTCTAAATCTGAACGGATCGTCGTCGGAAATGCATTTTTCGTCCGGTCCACGGTGCAGTCGATTACACACGTTTATAGTTGGATTGTTAATTTAATTCGCTCGCTCGGGAGAGAGCTGGAGAAACGATATCGGACGAACTGTGAATTTTTTTCCAAAAAAAAAAATAAAAATAAATATAATCGTAAGAAACCGCAATTATTTCCGATTTCACGCGTGGATTGTCGTTCGACGAACCATAATCTCGGCGAGCACACGCGATCCCGTGTTTGTTTCGTCAAAACGAATCGTGGATTCTCGGCAGATCGCGGAGTTTTCGACGATCCGAAAGAAAATCAACTCTCTCTCGGAAACATCGCGCGCGTGGGCCGTGTGTACCGAATAAATTTGCTTTTTTGCAGTGCCATAATGACGTGTTGTAATTTTTCTTTTCCAAATGTTTACCGACCGCTTCTTTCGGGTTTTTTTGTTTTTCGAGACCGACGGTCAAATTTAAACGGCCGACATCGCCCTTCACCCGTACCTCGTCCGCGCGTCTTGTATCTCACCCTTTTTATTATTATTATAATGATTATTTTAACGAAGTCGCGACACTAAAACCGCCGTCTCAACAGTGCTCTGTATAAAATTATTATGGATTTTATTATGATTCATTTAAAATTCTAATTACCGAGAATCCACCTTTAATAATACAACATCAATTCACCCCGACCGAATTTTCAGCACTACGGAACATCGTTCCGCCGAACGTTCGGACTTTGAATTTCGACACCTGAATTATATATATATATATAGATCAGTCGAAAGTTTCAAATTATCGAGTTCAAGTCAAATCTGAAATAATTATGAAATCGTTATTGTAATTTTAGTCGAACGTACGTACGTATGTCAGCGATAAAGTGTTTATTTGAAACGAACGGAGTATTTCGGGTACGTGTTCGATTTACTTGCTTACTACCGGAAAATTAAAAAATGATTTCAATTGTTTTTAATATTTAATGTCCAAGTCTGTTTTAAGCGCCGCGATAAATAAAACGATAGGTTACCGTCAAAGCTCGCAAACAGACATTAAAAATAACGTCCACACTCGCTTTTTAATAGGTCTATTGTTATAGGTTAATTGTTAATAAGTCTTATAATTGCTGTTTTAACGATATACAAGTTCAGTTGAACGAAAACGTATTTCAATTTATTTTTCAAATGAAAAATAAAATACTTTTAAATATTACTTAATACATCAACATTATTATTATTATACGTATATCAGAGGATTCTAAACCTTTCGCGATATGGCCCATTTTAGAAAGTTTGTAATTTTAGATACTTGCCTACCTACTTGCCTGGTGACCTTTTTTTACAGTAGTATTATACTAAACTATATTTAACTTTTTATTAAAATAATAAAATAACGTTAAAGACGTATTATAATATAACTGATAAGAAAATGACGTTTTGTAAGAACGTCAACTATTTATTAATTTAATAAAACCGATATCATTACAATAATCTTATATTCCGATATTGTTTTAGCGAAATTGTAAAGGACCTGAGAAAAAAATAAAAATAAAAGTTCAATCATAAACCACGCAGTTTGCGAATCCGACGTATGTATCTGAGTACATTTTACGTGGACCTTATAGGAAATATTCGCAACTGTTGGTTTTTGTCGTTCAATAGCGAAAATCGACGGTTCCTCGAATTCAAACACGACTACCGACGGTAAATATATTATGTTCACTCTACTAAAACGTTTTCGTACGAACAAGTGCGATGTTGTTATTGGTGTCTGCTAAAATCGTTTTCCGGAATCCAATAGCGCTACTCGTGAATGACAAACGCCAAATACAATATGCAAACGTCATATTACGTATGTAATGCATGTGCAATTAGCGAACGAGAGGATGTTTTCAGATAATTTAGTTTCTGATCGTGTACTGTGCGCGAAACTTTTAGATTCAACCGGCGGCGGCGGCGGCGGGTTCGGGGAAAATTTTTTAACAATATTAAATTATGCGAAATTCATATCGTCTAGGACGAAAAGTTACGACGCCATTGTTCGTTCGTTGCGTTTTAATAGCTCGTGCAACGTGGAAGTAGTTGCACGAAAGGGGGAAAACAGTAGCTCGTAAAACTTATGTACTAAGGTACCAGCCTAATAAAATTAACGTTGCCCGCGTATGCACTAAAGAGAATAAAATATGATTTTTCTTTTGACGAGCGCGTGGAATTCGGCGCACGAATAATAATCGTACCTCCGGGCGACTACGGTATAAAATAAATCACATACGCGCGGCGAAAAAAGAAAAGAAGCGAAACCGAACGATCGCGGGAAAATCAAAAACGATCCAAAATAATATTCGTAAATTCGTTGTTTTTTTTCATGTACTTTGACGAAAAATCTAGTGTTAAATAGTTATAATCTCTGTTCGCGACATGTTCTACGGCCGACATAATATCATCAACTTTTCCACGCGCTTCACACGCTCGCCGCCTGCAGTCGCTGCTCGTCCGTACGACCGAACGACGACCGTATCTCGGCGTGACTCGTTTACCGGTCGGTTTGGCAAATACCACGCGTCGAGATTGTGGAACTGTTGACGACGGGGAGCCGTTAAGATTTGATACGTAAGCCGGCGGGGGAACCGTTTTCTCGAGTTTTCAATACTGTTCATCCGACGGCGTTGTTATTTCTGACGTCTATATTATCATAGATCGTTTGAGTGCCGACGAAACAATCAGTAATTCAAAACAGGAAAGCTAAACGGTCCGAGTTCTTATTCGCGACGCAGAATAATTGTCGGCGGAAAATACTTGTAAATACTCGTGGTCGTCAAACCCCATCTGGTCCGTTCGGCACGCCGAAGCTCATACTACGAGGCTACAGTCGTCGACACGACGACGACGTTATAATATCGTGCCGGCGGTGGTCGAACGAAAACGTCTTTTACATTTCTCGCGCGCACAGTGTCCGGTATGAAATCTCGCGCGGAATAATAACATCACAATAATATATTAATATCTTACCGCACGTCATGCCAAACGTATTATTTGTACAGTTCCCACACGCACACACGCGGAGTCGTACATACGCCGCCGCCGCCGCCGTCCTAAACAAACACGCGAAATAAAAATAAAACGTTCATAACGATTTGCGAAACGAATCCGTTCAAATGATGTTTGAACTATTTACCGTGTACTATCACTTATTCCGGCACGGGTATCGGATATGACGCGGTCGAAACAGTGCGTCATATCGCCCGCCCGCCCGCCCGCCCGCTCCGGTTCGGGTAAACTCGGCGTTTATATTTTATCTATACGCCGAATCGGATTTGAGTTGAATAAACATGTTATGTATGCGCCACGAGCGCCGGGCCCGTACCGCACGCGTGTGGGATTATAACACGCGTGTAAGGATTTAGTGCTTGTTTAGGATGTAATATTATGTTTGTATTGAGCGATTCTTGTCCGAACCGAATGCGCCCCGATGC
>OX402533.1:3438278-3830157 GCA_948098885.1 Drepanosiphum platanoidis
CACAGCGTAACAGCTACATAATAATATATAACGTGCACTCGAAACGACTGGAATTACCGGCGAGACGCCGCCGTCGCCGCCGTCTCGTCATCGGGGCACACTAGATGACGACGAAAAAATAAGTTTTCTCGTACGAAAAGAAGGAAAAAACAATTGAATCGATCGCTAAAATCAACCAACGTTACGCGACGCGCTCGATTTCACATAAAACACATCGTCGTCGGTTTTTTTTTATTCGCCCTTTATGCAAAATCCGACGGAATCGAATTAATAGAAGAGGTGACTTTTTTTTCTTCTTTTTCTTGTTGTTTTCATCTCACGACCGAAAATACAGCACACGCACTACACGGTACATTGACACATCGCGTTGAATTTCCTGATGATGGAAAAATATACTCGAGAAATATTGTAAATCCTTTGTACCCCCCGGAGCGTTTTAAAACGGTCGTTAGAGAACTTTTTGATCTTAAAAACTCTTTTTCAGTTCTGTATTCGTTTATTTTTCCGCGCGATAAAATTCCCAAATACGCTTTAGCATATAATAGAATATGAATGCCGGAAACGCTCGAAAGAGAAAATACGATTTTTTTTTCTCTTCGTTTTGTTAAAGTTTTTTTGCGTTTTGTTTGGTTTCACCCCCCCCCCCTCCCCCTCGTCCTCGTCCTTTTCAATACAGAAACTATGTAAAACAATCGCAATCTCTCCCTGCAACAAATACGTTTTCTTAAAAGTTAATGTCGAACATTGCGTTACAAAAGGTATCAAAGGTTAGTTTTATGTATATCCATACACACCCCGGTGTGTTTATATTATATTTTTTTATCGCTATTAGTGTTTCGACTGCTTCGACTAATGTCTGTTAATAATTTTCACACGAGCATCGGGTTGATCTAAGGAACACACAACGTAAGTTAAAAAGTTCTTTTTTTATTATTATTTTCTCGTCTCACTGTTTTATAAATATGTACGTATATTAATTCTATAATATAAAAATGAATCGCTGAACGTGTTGCTGAGCGCAAATATCGAGAGCGGCTGAACCGATTTCGCTAATTTTTTTTTTTTTTATGTTTGTTATTGCCAGGAGAAGTCGTGTCTTACGGAAAAAAAAATTAAGAAAATTCAACCCCTAAGGGGGTGAAAATGGAAAACGTTATTTTTCGATCGGATTTTATTGAAACTCGGCATACATACAGTAATGAAAAATCTACTGACTTATTTTTCAAAATTCAACCCCTAAGGGGGTGGGGTTAAAGGGGTTGAAAATGAAGAACGTTTTTTCTCCCTCATATACCGGGGCAAGCTTTTCACGGGCTAGATTTTGAGATGCAACGATCGGCGAGTGCGTGGTAATTTGCATTTTATGTAAATAGATTGTTATGTCATCGAAAATCCCGACGATCTTTAAGCGGCCCATAGACGTGCAATATTATTGTGCAATATGGATTGTACAATATATTATAGGCTGCCCATAGATGTACAATATTATTGTACAACCATCGAGTTTGTGCAATTAAATTGAGTCGTGTAGAGCTAATATTGATGGTTGTACAATCTATTGTACATGTAATACTGCACAATATTACCAATATACGGCACAATATTTTTCGAATTGCACAATATATTTCAAACTTTTTTGATTTCGTACAATATATTGCACAACTCTTCAATATTAACTACACACGATCAATTATATTGTACAAACCCCGATATTGCGCAATAATATTGCACGTCTATAGGCCGCTTAATTGAATGTGCAATATCATAATTATTACATAACTTTTAGCGAAATCGCGTGCGTGCGATGAACAATAGAACGAATACAATAGAACTTTTTTCATTGTACTGTCGAATACGATCGCGGGCAAATCAATCGTCATTGGTCGACGAGCTCGGTAGGGCGTATACGATTAAAGCGAAAATCGGACCAGATGTTTACGCAAAAGGTATGGATTTTGCAACGTCATATATTATTATCACATAACTTTTACCGAAATTGCGTGCGTGCGCGCTCCATTCCTCTTTCAATCATAGACACTGTGCCCACGTACTTACAATTATTAGTCAGTTATTTTTCATACTACAAAATTCACTAGAAACATATGGCAAAACAACGTTTTCCGGGGTCAGCTAGTTAAATAGAAATATCTGTACATCCCATAAAATATTAAAACAATACAATCAATGGAAGCTTTCCGGAAACTACGTCTCGTTTGAATTTCTATAGTACACATATTATATTATACGAGTATAATGTTCGAAAAGTACGACTATTTTTAACTCGTCGATAATCTAATTTTTTCAATGATTTTCTACTCGTTTGCGTTGTTTTAAACTCGACCATTTTTAGCGTATCGCTCGAAAACCCACGATACGAAATTTAGGAAATAATAATCGCGTGAAATCAGTTTATCGTCCAAACAGATGCAGCCCAAGACGTCCGAATAAGCAAACGAATTAAATCCGGTTGTTGTATTGTCGTTACGCCGCATTCTACCCGGCAAGACGTAATAATAGCACGTAATTAGACGTCGTCGTGTCCAAAGTTCGAACTAACGTACGCGTCATGAACCCGCTGCCCAGAAAGACACAACGGGGAAGACTCGGGGAAACGTAGACGACGCCGAGGTGAAATCCAATTTTCGTCGTTTCATTACGCGATCGAATAATTATGAAAAGAGACAAAAATTATATTCAGTGTATAACATAATAAATTCAACAGTTTCGTTTTCGATCGCTAGAAAAGCGTTTGGAAACGATTTGGAAACACGCGTACGATATTGGCGCGGTACAACTGTGCAAGACAAAGGTAATAAGACTTTTATTAAACTCCGTTGTATAGCGGCGACGACGGTAAATATATACGTGAGCTTTGACTCGGTACTAATGATGCAAAAAAAATAAAAAAATAACTAAAAAGAGACACAATACAATATTATTAGGGTTTAACAGCTCGCGCGCCGAGAACATAGTGACGTACACATTGATTAGATACGTATCTCGGAATTCCCGGTTGAATTATTTAGTCTGATCAAGAGACACGGTGTACAAGAGGATTCTCACCGGGAAAACGAAACTGTCAAACGGCCCGGATGTAATGTTTGTGTTACGATATAATAATAATGCACTCGTGTTGTGTGTATAGTGTAATATCCTGCGAATAAAAAAAGAAAAGAATACCCGCCGACTTTGGGGCTATTGTCGTTCGAACAAGAACCCAATCACGCGTACTTAAGGAGAGGAGAACTTCGGGGGTTTTTCGTACGTTGAAATGAAATACCATAGTGATTGGATAACACGGCGGAAGGAGACGTGCGGTTTGGCCGGAGAAGACAATCGATCGGAAAATGAAAATCCATCGACAAGAGGTCGAGCCGGAATAAATAGACTCCGCGGGACGAAATAGAAGTAAAAAAATAATAAGAGGAGAGATCGAAAAAAACGATACGCCAGTGGAGAAGACACTCGACAGACACGATCGACGGAGTCGTAAAACGGTAGCAGCCAAGTGAGTGACTCCGGGATCGCTAAGACGTTAATAATAATATTCGGGGCACTAAATTATAATAATATACGAGGACGACTGTTTATTTTATTTTTTTCAACGACTCGGACGACGGTTTTTTTCCCCCTGAAAAGTTTCTATTCGTTTTTTGTTTTTCCGATACGAGCATTTCTGTTATTTGAATTAGTTTTTTTTCTCCTTTGCCCGTTTTTTCTTTAAATATTACACAAGTGTTTACGACGACCACACGTGGTAATACGGTTTTAAGAATTTAAATACTTTGTATTATACATTTCTTTGAAAGATAAATCGGAGCGCGTCGTCGGTGCATTCGGGCATTCGGGCATTTGTGTTTTTAGTTTTTAAATCTAATTTTACTAGTGGCTTTTTAAACATTTTTCTGGACATCCTGGAGTTCCGGGGCTCCAATAACAACGATTGTGCCCGGACGCCGTCGAGAGAAAGCACTGTACGACACGGTGTAATTGAAGTGACGCGTCGTACATAAGAGGAGGAAAAACGAGTCGGTTTGATAAAAAAAAAAAAGGTCGAAAAATTCGCCTTTTCGGTGGCGGTCTCGTTTTGCGACAAAAGACGCACGCGGGACGCGGTAGAGCGCGCAGATAACGAAACCGTTGGAAATGTTTACGGCCGTCGTCGTCGTCGTCGTCGCGTAGTATATACGTGATGTTGTGAAATGATATTTATGCGTTTTCACGAGCGATAATAATTATTATTATTATATTGTTTCGGGCCGTTTTTTTTTAAAAGAGTAGCGTGACGTCACGTTATTCTCCTACTATCTCTCGGGACGACCGCGACGAGCCCATTGTGGTTTCTGCCGGTCCGGAGAGTATTATTGCGCCGCCACAAATCTCGCACGCCGCCGCGACCCAAACAATACAACGCGTATATTATTATTAGTAGTTTATCGTCGAAAGCGCAAACGTATTTATCCGCACAGACATTTTGTAATATCGCGTACGCGTTATTACCTGCGCGCGTTCGCGTCATGACGTGTGCCGTAGTAGTACTTATTACACACATATTCATGGGCATAGCCGACAGTTTCCCAGAATCTATGCTCCCGTGACTAAAACCCATAGGTCATCTTCTATGGTTTTTAAATTTTTACGTCGAATACAGTAAAATAAAAAACTCAAATATATTTAATAAACCGTATGTTTTTAAGCATTGACATATTTACGATAAACTAATCGTTTTATTTAGAAATAACTCGCACGTACTATATTATGTACGTGGTATTGGCGAGGAACCATAAGTCGGTGGTTTTTTTTGTTTTTTTGTTTTTTATTATTATCGAAGACTTTTTATTTTCTACTATTTTCTTTGTTTAAATACCGGCCTTAAATCGTCCCTTTTGATGAGAACATTTCCGGTGCCACTGCGCACATTCGTATCGTGCGATCGACGACGTAATACGGCGAAGGATACGACGCGCGTCGAGTTAGAAACAACCTATTACCCGCGTTACGTCGTCGTACGGTTTCCGGTCAATTCGTCGCGACGCCTCGTTGTTTGTGTCGGCGACCGTTGGTGTGAACGACTTTCGAAAATACGTAATCACCCACATGTGAGTGAATCGCTACAATTGTTTCGTGATGGATTTTCTTGTTTTTTTTCCAACGCTTTTCGAAACGCCCACTCGATGAAAAAATATCCCTATCGATCGCCTAGTCGACCCGAACGGGTCTATAAACGTTTTAGAGAAAACTTAATAGTGTCGGAAAATGAACGTGAAATTTATATACATATTATACTCGAATTGCAAACGCGATAATATTTACGCAGTGTCGACGACGGTTTGTTTATTTAGAATGTATTTAAAGCGAAAGATTCGATTGTTTTTTCGTGAAAAATTTACAAACGAATTAAGTGGTTTTCATCAAGACAAATATTATACTTTCCAAAATATTCACGAGTCTCGAATGGTTTTCCTCGTTTTTCATCGTATTTTTCTGCAGAAAACGCATTGATAATTAATTACTATTATACACGACGACGACGTTGCCATCATTTCTTCAAATATCTCGTTACTTTCCGGCGGAGACTTTTTGATTTTCCTTTTTTTTTTTTTCTATCCCGTAATGTTTTCTGGGAACAAAACCCTTTTTAAAATTAATATAACGCAATCAGTTTATCAGCAGGTACGTTTAATTAATACGGACCTCGTTTAAAAACGTTATACTTACGAGTATTTCCACGAAATAAATGAAATCGTACGAATGTTTTCATACAATTTAATATTCACGTAAACCAAAGTTGGCGTGTTACGTTACCGTGCTAATTTATAGTGATTCGAGCCCGTTGCAATGTAGCGAAAGAGTGGGATTTCCCCCCCCCCCTTTTCCGCTATTTATGAGTGTATAACCACTACTAACCTTTACTATGTAAATCAAGTTGGATAAATCTTGACGTGGGCCTAATGGGTACTGGGACGGGAGAGGAGAAAATTAAAAATTAACCCCATTATACAGTTGCAGTTTTTTTCGTACTTCCGTGCTGCTTTTGCCTTTCCGTTTAGTGTACACAACAGTACACTATTGTAATGTACGCGAGCTATTGCTGGAATTAAGTTTTGTTTTGTTTTGTTATGTTTTTTTCTTTTTTTTTTTTTAATCAAATAAAAAGTTAAAAAACTAATAAACTATTTTTTTTCTTTGTAAAAATAATATTACGCGTGTTATTTTTTATCGTTTGGCGAACTACGAGACGGATACATATAAAAAAAACGCCGCCGGACGCGATGATCACATTTCGCGATCGATTCGCATAACATAATGTCGAGACTAAACATTTCCACACGGTACGAAATAAACGCTGCAGCACTCCGTATTACACAACACTTCTACCCGAATAACTTACCGACGACGTGTTTTGGGTATGCGCCGTCAGATGTCTAAATCGCGTTTGATCTACACAACATGTACGACGCAATCAAGACGGCAGTGTTTACGTCTCTCTCGAAATATTATTATAATAATATATGATTTGTGAAAATATTTTGACGTTTGAAACGTTCAAACCGCCGCCGCGCCGCACGCCGGGGCCGCTCGGATTCTACGGGGGCCTTTGCTTAATCGTCCTAGAAAATAGAAATAAAAACGGCGGCGCGGACACAAGTTCGCAGAGTGAGCTGGAAATTTGTTTTTAGCCGACACGCGTTCCAAATTACAAATTTTATATCGCGCGCGTTTTAGCGTTCTAGATTTTCAAGCGCCGTTTCCGTTGTTACAACACGCATAGAATTCGATTTATTTACAAATATTATTATATACTCGTAAATCCGATAAAAATCGTAAAAGAAAGATAGACACTCTCGTGTCCGTTAAACGTCTCGTAAAACGATCGAATTATTCAAATTATTATTATCCGATGAATGCCAATGGTTTTTAATTTTTTTATCGGAAACAAAAAAAATCACGTCTAAAGGAACAATGGGTTTTCTCGCTATTTTTCATTGTTTTCGTGTCTAATATATAGCACACGATAATATTATATTATAGTTTATTTTAACGCGATCTCTGATTACAACAAACGAAATAATGTTAACAACGAAAACCGCAACGTTCGATTTTCGCTCGAATCGCTCTTCTGTTTACGAAACAAGTGTTTTAATATACTAATTAACCTTTTTCCGTCGCGTGTTAGTAGTTTCAACTTTTAAGTCGTGTAGAAACGTAAAAAATCGCAGTGACTTTACATAATGTCGAGCTCGTAGTAAGGTAGAAAAAAAAAATCCCACCTTTTCATATTTAAAATATAATTTTCCCCCGAGTCTAGTGCGATATTTCGAACACTTAATTTTTAACATAAACGTGTCACGCCGAGTAGGTGACCGATACTATATTATTATGTTTATTACATTAAAATATTAATTCAAAACTCGTTATTCGGGGAGGGGTCATTGGCCGGCGGCGTTAAAACAGAGTATATAGCATGACGCCAAAAACGTCCCTCAACACATCGTTTCGGTCGTCTAGAAAGATGTCCTGCGAAAGTCGTCGCGATTTTTCTAGTGCGCTACACGTGTTTTTGCCGGCTGCTCGTCGTATGACGTGGCTTCTGTGGCCGAACGTGTGTAGGCGTAGACGAAATACGAGTATTCGGTTACCGCGCAGAACGTTGCCGAATAGAAAAATCTATTCGCGCGCGCACTCGTGTTCCTCGAGTTTGTTCTCGGGGACGGACGGTGTGATTTTCGTTTTCCATCCAAGTTTCATAAAAATCGAAAACACATTTTACCATAATATTATTCTTCTTCGGGTGTCGCGCGTGTATGTACAAGAGACGACGCGCGTCGGTATTAACAACACGAAATACACGTGTTATCGACAAAACACTCTGCGTTGCTTGTGAAGCTGGCGGGCGCTGGCCCGCTGTTATCGTAAAACCGTGTTTGCTAATCGTTAAAAAAATAGTCGCCTCGAAACATTGGTTATCGGACCACTCAGAAAGCTAAACACACTGGAGAACGCGCGGGTTGCAGACACAACTTGCCAGCCGTGTTCAAGTAAACTCGCGAAACGTATAAGAAAAGCAAAAGGGCAAACATCACGACGTCGTCACAGTGACCTCAATTATCGGAAACCTTAGAGTCCGAAATGAACGAAGAAATACAAACTGTAAATATAATGTAAGTATACAAAACCGAGTGCAGAGAAAACATTCTGTTGAAATAATATTCAATTCGTTTTTGGATGGGAAAAAAATAAATATCAAATAGCAAAAGCAACTGCGTCATACGCGCGCGTATATGTCTTATATATAATATCAAGTGTGCGTGTGTGTGTGTAATAATCAAAACTTAAAACCGTTAGTGATACTCGGGGCTCGAAAGTCGTAGAATTTGCATATTTATCTTCCTAATTAGAGTAGGGCAATAAATCAATTTCATAAATAAATTATAGTTAAAAAACGATTAGTTTTGCGTGCATTAGTTTACATAGTTTGATCGTTTTTCGTTCAAAATTTCTATTGTTTTTTTTTTTATCATAATTATTTCATCTAACAAGACAAAAGATTTCGTTTCACAAAGAAGAAAAAAAGGTCTTTCTGAAACAAATAGTATTTACACGTGTGTTTTAAATGCTTAAATGATAATTCAATGTTAAATATGATTAGTAATAAATCTGTTTTTTAAAAACGGCTCCGAATTCGGTCGAATATCATGTTTGTTTTCGTTGATAACAATAACGATAATCGATCGTACGACTCGCACGTGTGCGGCGCCACCGGAACAACACCCCGTCGAACCGTCAGATCATTAAATAATAAGTGAAAATTTACTTACGAAATATTATTTTGCGAATTAAAAAAAAAAACGTAATGTCCTTAATATACTACAAAGCTCGGGTTTTTACCGAATCCGCGTTAAATCCTTTAAGTCCGATACAAATCCGTAAAAATAGCGGTCCTACAGGAGGTTGTTAAAAACTCCGGACCGTCCACTCGGACGCGAAACGTGATTTCGATCGGCATTTCGCGCACGAATATAATATTTTTGTAGTGTTTGCTGACCAATAACGAAGAGTAATATCGCAGATGAAACATAAATAGACGAGCGCACACCTACGTGTTTTTACGTAAGAATTCGTTTTGAAACGACACGAAACTCAACACAGTTGGAATCGAATTCAAACGTACACGTTCAGTCTGTTTTGCGGTTGCGACGCGAATAAGTCGTATGCAAAACGGTTTCTCTCGAACGGCCCCAACCGAAATCGATAATAGTTTTATAACGTGACAAAATAGTCGGGAGAAACGTCGTCGCGGGCCCGGTAGATCGGTCAAAATTGAAAACAAATTACGAACATTTTGAATGAACGTTTTTCGAAAGCATTTCATTTATCAAACCGATCGAATCGAATGATTTCACTTTGCGGCGCGAACGAATCGACGACGACGACGGAGGACAATTATTAATGATAATCATTTTTTTTTCTCGAAATATTATAACAACGTTTGAGTGTCACGCGGATAATTTCGTTTCGGCGAGTGTCGCGGGTGTTTCACGTGGTAAAACACGGACGTTCGAGGGGGGAAATACTGTGTTAAAACGCCATTTACGTCAAATTTTTCTTTTGTCCGCAGATGTTAGAGAGGTTATAAAAGTCATAAGAACGTTTCAGAGCACTTTGGACGGGGCGAAAACGTTTTCCGAGATTAAATCCACGTTCCACGCTAAGAATCTCAAATCAAAATGTCATCTTTTTTCGCTGCAACGCAGTGCGTATATGTTTATTTTCGTTTTGTTTTTTTTTTTTCAGAAGTTTGTATACCAGAGCATTAAACAACGGCAAAACTACTTATCCGAGAGGCTCAACCACAACAAACGATATCCGCGGGAAAAAAATAAAAAAATAATAGAAAAAAAAACCCACGTTCGTTTTGTTTTGTAAACATAAACGCCGTGTTTTTCTTAACGCGCAGTTTAGAAAAATAACAAAATCTGTTTGCGATTATTCGCAGTAATTATTTAAATCAAATATTATCCGAATTGGAATTTCACGGTGAACGAAATAATCAAAACTACACCCGAGTCGATTATGTGCCATTAAAACAGTAAATCCAATGATGCGCACAAAACGAAACGTAATTTTTTTTCTTTACAATTTTATATATATTCAAAGCTTGAAAAACAATTTGAAAACTTTTTTGCTTGAAAATTAAAAGGTTGAAAAACATTTTTGAAAAATGGATTATTTTTATTTTAACCGGGAGCTTCTGAAGTTTTTCGATCGCACTAAATGTCTAAACTTTTTTTTTTTTTCCATTAACGTTTTGAGTGTTTTAAAAATCAAATTTAAATATTCATGTAGAGTATATCCCGTTTTCCAAGAGTTCTGGACTTAAAAAAAAAATAAAATAAAAATAAAAATAAAAGTCCGTTAGTATATTATATAAAATAAAGTCAAACATTGATATGACACATTTTGAATATTAATACGTTTTTCGGAAGAAAAAAAATCAATTCCGACCGAACAGATATTAATTTTTTTTCCCCCTTTTTTTTTAATTTCTATATTGTTTTACAGACTATTTCCGATTTATATGATTTCAAATGAGGCAACCGTTTTGTTTTTTTTTTCATTTCGATCACTATATATTATATCTTCGAACGTACTTACCAATTTAATTTCGATCAAATCAAAACGACTCGCAAACGTCATTATTGCAGAATGCACACACACACACACACACTCGTTTGCCGTACGTCACGTATCACTGTATAGTACGTATTATACAAAATATTATCGTATTTTCTATTCGTACCAGAAAATATTTGATTTGATTTTCAAAGAAACAGTAGGTACTCTACGATTAGATCCGTGAGATATTATAATATCATCGTAACGACGTAATATTATTATATGATTATAAAACGTTTCGATATGATTTTAGTCGAGTACGTTTACGCTTTAACTATCGTTTTTTGAATTTTTTCAATAATCGTAATACAATTAATTAGTAATACATTACACACACACATATATATATCACACGTGAAATCGTCCTTTGTAATAGAATGCGAGAGTCGTCGGAGTAACATCGTGCGTTTTAAACTAATTGCAAAATCAATAGGTAATAATATATTATCTATAGCGATAGTAATAATATTATGCAGCAGCCGTTTCAAAGGTTTATTTACTATCTATTATTTTTAAAACGGTCGAGTATCATCCGACAACGTTAAGTTTAAATTAATTAAACGGAATTCAATCAAATCAATATATAGTACGTATCTATAAAGGCTGATATGAACGCACTCGTGTATAATGTACATTATACGTATTATGTTTTATGCGTACGCACACGAGACGACACACATAAGTGTGTTACGGGCCATTTCCACGGTGTTCTCGGGAAATCTAGTCTGCCGTCTATTAGACGCGTCGCGACGTTCGATATTATGACTTTGCGTCGAAAGAGAGGAATCATATTAGCGACCGATCGATGTCGCGCATAGTCGTCAGAAGAAGAGAAATACGATTTCAAAAAAAAGACAACAAGTGACATTTGAACGTCCGTAATAATTCGAGCAGGCATCGCATTTCAAATGCGTACACGCGCACCGCAATCTGTCTGATTTTCTTTTGTTTTGCATAATTTAATGCATGCGCAACGGTCGTAGAATATTTCATTTTTAAATATTTTTGTCTATAATCATATTTAAACATGCAAACGATTATTTAGGTTGCATTTTCGTTTTTTTTTTTTCTAACGATCATACATATATTATACTCGTACATTTAATATATTATAATATATATAATTTACAGTACGTAGTAGTATAAAACCGTAATTAAATCGTACGCAAAAGGGCAGTAGCAGCCTAAAAGACCCGGACCTAACCTCGTTCCGAGAAGTGTTATGAAAATAAATTAAGATTTTATGTTATTTATCATCCCCCGGTAACGGTGTAGTACAGTGCAGGTCTCTACGTTTATTTATGGTGTTTTTTATTTTCTATATAAATTTTTTATTTATATGATATTCGTGACTAGTAATATAAATGCGGAACGTTTTCAAACGGAAAATCGAAATTAGCAGCCACGGGAAAATAAATATAACTGAAATGTACGTGCCGCGCCGCCGTGTCGAATGAATACTTTTTGGCGTTCGTTCATACGTCACGTCTCTCTCTAGCTTCGGGGAAAAAAAAAAATAAAAAAACCTATTGCTAAATAAGTTTTCTTCGCTTTTGTGCGAATCCTTTGACGTTTGACAATTTGTTTTGCAAATAATTCGTTGAAATATGTTTTGAGACGGGCACAGATTAAAGGGAAAAATCAAATGTATTCCGAATAGGTATTTTTTGCGCTATCCAATCGAATAGCGAAAGGAAACAATAAAAATAAATACCAGGGAATAACAATTTAAATTGTCGTCCCGTCATATTGTATTATTATTCTCTTCGACGTTTTTAGAATTTCGAGAAGAAAAAAACCCCCGTCATCGTTCCGAATCATAAACGCCAAGTATACCGTTAGTTTGGTCGTTTCTCGAATCATTATCAAAACAAATATACAACGCGTGATATTTGATTTTCGTACGATTGCCATTTTGTAACGCGTAATTGTACATTAATTTCATAATTAAAGTTATAAGTATGTTTTTTATTGTCGTGTTCGATTTCACGAGTCTCACTCTTAGTCTCAACAATTATTACAGTAACGTGATAGATCGATAATTTACTCGAATAAATGAAATAATTCGTTCGTCGGCGACGGATACGTACGACCTGGCTGAAATCGAAGTAAAAAACAGTCCTATACAGTTTTCTCCAGAACCCAAACGAGAACTGAAACCTGATTTTTCTAGCGGTAGTTTTTCCGATTTCATCTTTTATTTAATTCGATCGGCATCGTAAGTGCATCATAAATGCATACGCGTACAAATATTCAGTAATCCACGAGACGACGAAACGTGAAATTATTCAAAACATCTATACCGAAAACGGGACCGGACGCTGTATCGCAATACTCGTTGAATCGAAACCGAAAGAATCATTGTAGTCACGAGGTTCGAATAATACAATACGTCGCCGCCGCCGCAGGACACGAGGTTTTCTCGAGTTTACAAAATAATACATAAACAGGAGCCCGAAACGTTCAGTCGACGACGTGTTCCATATTTTCCATATCGTATAGTTATTGTCGTACCGCGCGTCTACCATTCGATCATTATACGTCTGGTATCCTTTTGTGGTTATTGTTTTTCATACTTTACGCACAGCTAGGCTCGCGCGACGGCGTTTAGACTTGAAATTTTCGAGCAAAAAGAATAAAGCGGAATTATTAATGTCGATTCGACCGAATCTCATCGACGCACAGAGAAGAAGAGAAAAAAATAGAGAGAGAGGGAGAGGGAGAGAGAGAGAGTTTTAACGAGAAAAATAAAGAAAGATAATATAAGGGTTTCGAGATCATTAGTATGTCCTCCCCCCGCCCCCGAAAAAACGTATTATTATATCGTTCAATTATTTAGATTTTCTTTTTCCGTTTCGGCAATTCATTCGCCCGGTTCACGCTTTGAACGACGAAACTAAAACGCGTTTCGTAAGGTGTGTCGGCCGCGGCAACCGATAGACGAGAATAATTGAGCCAATAAAGCACGTAGACGCCGACGCGTACAGATATTACCGACGGGAATAGGAAAAGAAAACCGGCGACCGTGACAATAATAATATTATAATGCGCGATTTGAAACCGCGCGCGCCGCCGACCTGTTTACTCGCGCGAATTTCTGTGAACAAATCGCGCGCACGTGTGGCGCGACCCTTGATCGCGAAACATAATATTTCCTTCTCTATTCGTACTTTACCGGCTCCGAGGACGAGTGACGATCGTATTCTCGACTTGCGCTGTTTTTTTCGACCGATTTTTAAAAAGAAAAACACAACTCGACGCTGACTCGGCGATTGTTTTCAGAATAGCCGCCGTCGACGGTGTCAGCACCCGATTCCGCGAGTTTCGAAAACAATATTGTAAATGTCGTCATTTTCACCCAAAAGCAACACGATTCCGCACGAAAATCAACGCGACGGTGCCGATCGATGGATTTTTATAGATTTTGGTTTAATATTATTACACGAATCTCCATACCATTCGTTTAAACTATAATATTATAATAATGAAATTAAACTCGTACGGACCCGTTTTACTAGTTCGATTATTATAAAACCAATATCTCAATCCAATCATAAACAAACGACAAGGTTTCGCGTAAATCGCATAATGTGTTTTGCGGAATCGTGAAAGAGGAGGGCCAGCCATGCACGCGCGTTTTCGTTTTCATCGAAATTTCGGCCGGTCGTCGACTTTCTGTCGGATTTGTTTTTCTTTTCTCTTCGTCTTTTTTGCGATTTTTTTTTTCATTTTCTTTTCTATGCGCGCGTTTGATAATTAAATCGATCGTGACGCTATTAGATCCGCCGTCTTCCCGCGTCCCGCGACGACGTGTCTCGACGACACAATAGGTGTTTTCGACGAAAGTACCACTCGCGTTTCGTATTCTCGCGCGCTCACACACGTTGTCGACGTCGCGCGCCGTCGTCGTTAATAAGTCCGTATAAACGCGCCTTTACGCTCGATTGATTCGAAACGATCGGGTAGTCGACGAGCGCTGTCGGCCCGTGAAATCCGCTCGTTCGTAATATTCGTCACAATCGAATCGGAAATATTTCCCCTTCGAACCTATTGTGAGAAACGTCACGTGAACGGCGCTTAGCGATTCGCAAATATCGTAAATATTCGTTCGCAGATCGTTCATCAAGCGGATCACTTTTATTGCAGATCGAATTATATTGAATAATTCAAATAATTCGAGCCTTGGTTGAAAAATGGAAAAAAATCTAATTTAATTTTCGAGAATCACCCCCCTGCCCTACCTCGTGTGATTTTCGGATCCGACACTCAGTAGTACCATTGATTATAAATACTATAGATTGCTCACTGAGCGGTTTTTCGGTGGTCTACAATAAAACTCTCGGTAGATGGCGATAAGAGTCAACAACATTAATAAATTCGTATTTAATTTTTGTCGCTGTCGTTATCGCCGACTGTGGTGAGGGTATACAGGTTTTCAACGCGGCGTCGGTCGCGGTCGGTGCGATACGTATTTTGTTTCTTATCGCAGTCACTATCTTTTCTCCAGTTACAAATTAAATAATTGAAATTGATGTTACATCATACATCAAATAATGAATACTTATTTTACTTTTTACTTATTAAACTTTTATTACCTTTTTATTATTTTATTAAATACAAAAAAGAATTATATACAAATTAGTATTACAGATTAGTATTTATAATCAATGGTAGTACGTACTAAGCGTAGTCACGTCTTCGGCGCGTTTTCGAATAAACGATCGTTTTTCCAATTCATTCGCGGTACCAACCGCGTTGAATTATTTCGCGCGGTCTCTACGAGAATCCGACGGTAAATTATTGAGTCGTTCGCTCGTTGCCGAACACTTTGTCGTCTCGCCGCTGCGACGGCTCATCCGAACGCTGTTTTACCGTGTCGTACACGCGCGTACGCTGTCAAATATGACGCGTTGTCAAATGAATCAACTCACGGACCAAACTGTACAGTTTCCGCGCAGGAACTCGCTGTTCGCCCCCAAGAGCGACTGAACTCGACTCTCCGAACGTCTATAAATAATTTAATGAAACACCAAACTCGGACGAATATGACAAATATGGAATTCAGTACGCGGTCGGCGGACCGCGCTTCCGTCTCGTGTCCTCGTGTCTTCACTAAATATCAAAATTACTTATCGTGTAAAGTGTGATTTTAGTCGAACGAGTAAAGAAGAAAAGTAAAAGAAAAAAACGCGTGTAGATTTTGAAAATACAGATTCGAGTATAGTCGTGAAGCAAGTTGAAAAAAAATGAGTTAACGCCAAGTATAGTCGCTAACAGCACATATACTATTATAATTCTAAAATACATTTTCACACACGTAATTTTGTTATTGTTTCGTTATTATTTTTCAATTGAAAATATGTGTGTTTTCAAATGTACAATAATAATTTGGCGTTCAACTCTTCTTTTATGGCCCTATGCCTAATTAGGTTGTTGAATTGTATTGTTATTGTGTTTTGAAGTTGTAATTTGTTTGACGAGTCGCTCGATTGTTTTCTCTGTTCTATTGTTGCAAACGACCGTGTAAATAACTTCTTCGATTCGTTTGCGTGAAAAATATACATATCACTAATACTCATATATTATTATATTTGTTGTAGAAAAAAACCCTTTTTTTTTCTTACATTCAATAACGTGGCGAATTCGATCGAAACGTCGTCGCCAGAACACTGAGGTAGTATTTATCGAAAATCAATATTTATCTGTTTTACAACCCGTGTGACTATTTTTATTTTTTTTTACATTTATTTTATCGAACACTCGCGCCAGAAGTCTCGAAACGGGTTCGGAAAAAGGATCCGCGACACGGTTGCGGCGGCGGCGGCTCTTTTGGAGACAACTCTTTCGCGTGCGAACGATTAAAACTTTGGTGACATAAACAACGTACAAAACACTAAAGGTAAATTAATTCCCACTTGGTTTGTACGCCGCTGTCTCGTCTGCGCGTGACGTCGATAACGTTTTGCCGAATAAACATTGCGCGCGTGCCGATCGATTTTAAATCTCGCAAATGTTTTGGAAAATTGATTAGAACACCCGACGGCCGTGCGTTAATTATAAGCAAAAGGCGCGCGTGTTTTCGACTTTCGTCCGTCAGGCGATAAATTATGCAATCCCGCTGCCCGCAGTAGGTATACGTACGTATCTCTATACGCCGCAGTCACGAGGGCCACGATGTCCGTCGAGTAGGCGGATAGTTATGTTTTTCAGCCAACGGGTCAGGGGGTCTCGCGCGATCCGCGCCGCCGCCGGTTTCACGGTAATTACAATGCCGATAATAATATTGCCGCGGCGGCGGCAGCCGTTTAGCGTACACGTAACGATTACGATGCAATCGCCGTGCATATTATTTGTAGTATATAGTGGTAAAAAATGTATGATTGGCCGGTCCGCGAAAGCGCGGAAAAAATCATTATAAATTACATGACGTATCTAGCACGAGAAATCTTAGAAATATCGTAATAATATTATCATCGTCATCGTAACGGGAACAAAAACAAATAAACGATTCGAACGGGCGGTCGGGCGGGTGGTATTTATGTGGCAAAGTCGACGCGCTTAATTTATGTACAGAGGTTTCTATCGCGTCCCGCTCGTCGTTAGTCTCGCGGTTTTTCGTCGCGAGGATAAAAGGACGACGGGGGGGGGGGAGAGAAACGAATTTCAATAAACAATCGCAATGATAACGACGAACCGCCGCCGCGCCGCGTTTCCGGTCCGGCCGACTCGGAAAACGAACGGTTTGCGAATATTTCGCACGGTTCGGTGCGTTTTCATTAAACAGTTTTTTTTTTTTTTTTCTAAATCCAAGTCGATCAACGCGAACGCGATTCTGCAGCGGACACGGAGTGCTCCTCATTGCGGTCGCGTCGTTGCGGGCGAGGTTTTTTTTCGTTACGTTAAAACATTACGGACCGATAAATGATAATATAATATGGGATTTCGAAGAAAAGAAACAGAAAACACGTGTTTTTTCCCATTGTTCAAAAGCCATCTTTTTATGATAATATGTAAATTGTCAAATATTCAAAAAGGGCGAGAGAATAACTTACTTAAAAAAAAGCAATTTAAAAGTTTAATAAAACCGTATATACGTAGAACGTAAAAGAACCCGATGAGAAAATAGAACGTCGTCCACTAACGAAACGTCCGTCTTTTTTTATCGCACGTCGTTTTTGAGAATAATAATCCATCGAGTCCTGTTTTCCACTTTTTTTTTTTATCTCTCGATGTTAATGAAAAATCGCGAAAACATTTTTCATTGCACGTGACGACGATCCCAGCTGGCGACAACCTTTTGAAAATCTCACGGTCAATATGCGGTTACTGACGGTCGCAACGACGATCTCGAACCACTCGATAAGCATGGCCGATGCTCACGCCCACGTACGACTTAACGGTGTTAACTGCGCACATCCAACAGTTTTACGTAATATAACAAGGCAGACGGTAAACTCGGCGATTCCCTACCCCGTCAAAGTGTCGCTTTCGAGCGACGATCGTGTCGAAGCTTCATCACTAATGATGATGATGATAATTAGGGATGAGAAGTTATAGGAGCTAAAATAGACAAAATATGCATGCAAATATGCAAGGAAAACGTATGATATATGCAAAAAATATATTATAATATGCAATTTTTTCTATTAAAATATAAATAATTTTGAACTGAGTGGTAAAAAATTAATATTAGTTATAAATATGAGATGATAAATGATTGGTAGGTGTATTGATTATATATTGATAGTGTGGTGATTTAATCTAAAATTATAAAAATACAATTTTATAAGTTTTGTAATATATTTAATAATTATTTTACATAATATTATATTTTACATTGACAATTCTACAATAATTGTCAAATTTGCTATCTGCATTTTTATTTTATTGATTGTTGACTACAAACATATAAAATTCCATAAAGTAATACATTTTTCATGTCAATTGTATTAAAATCCACATAATTTTACTAAATATGCATTTTTATGCACAAAAAAAAAACACGAATATGCAACTTTTAAGAAAACTACCAATATATGCAAAAATATGCAAAAAATTTGAATACCAAATTTCAATTCATTAGGTTATAGAACAGATTTTTAGCTCACCTAGCTATAAATAGAAGATACAGACAAAAATATGCAAATCCTATAACTACTCATCCCTAATGATAATATAAACTTTGACGTGATAACACTGAACGTTCGAAAAAATAGACTCGTGTAATAATAAATTGTCGTCGATGCGAATTGGAAGCGAAACGCGTTGCGTGTGTAAATAATTACAAATCGTACAAAGAAAAGTATTGAAAATAAAAACAATGTTAAATTACAATTTGTCGTCTTGTCGGGACAGCCGCGATATGTCGGTAAGACCGGTTAAATCTGAGCTTTCACTCGGGTCGCCGTCGGTATTTTTATTTTTTAATTACAATCATAAAAAAAAAAACGACTTGCTGCACGAATGATGACTGCAATTCAAACGATCCGCCTGCATTTGATGGAAGAGGACGATTTTCACCGACGAAAATAGTAGATTTTGTTATAGAACTTATTTATTATTATTCCAAAGGTTGGCGAATTCGGTTTTTTCTTCTTTTTTTTTGTGCGCCGTCTACTGCGAGGCAAGATTGATCAGAAGAGGTGAAGTAAAATCGATTTCGGTGAAAATCTTTAGTCGGTTGTTTTAGCCGGTTGTTTTGTCAGTCGCTGTCGTCTCGCGTATAGAAAGTGGATTTAAATAAAAAAAATATTTATTCCTTTGTATACGAGTTTCTAAAACGACGTTTTTCAAACACTCGAAATCGATTGCGCGCGTCGTAGAATTTAAAAAAAAAAAAAAATCAAAATTTTATTTCACTTTTTCTCCTCGGTAGAGCGTACTATTATTATATTCTTTGTTTTTAACAGAGCGAGTTATTTTTATTATTTTTTTTTTTGATCAACTTCCAAGATGCTAAACGATATTCTCTCTAATTCCAAATTATTTATTATATTTTCTTCCGCGATCGATTCAAACTAATATCGTATTCGCGCGTGCGCGTCGGCTTTTCCGAAACGAGCGTATACGTATACTCGTATCTCACGTCATACACGTCAATTTCATAACACTGTAATTATTATTTAATTCTAAAGCCGATGTTGTTTTCGACTGCGTGAATTATAAACGATACCGCGCGATGCTTTATTCGAATAGTTTTGAAACGTAACCGTCATAAACACGCGGCTATACACGTATACACTACATACGTATACATGACGTGGCGCGCGTTATTTCGACAAAACATAAGAGGACTAATTAATGACATTTGACATTCAAAAAGCTTGGAAACTTTTAACCGAACGCCGCCACGCGTGCTCTCCGCGGCACTTTATAGTATTAACGCGGTTGAAATTATAAATTATTCTCTTCTATTAGCCGTGCCGATTACGTTAATGTTCGACGTAACACCGCGTATATTTTATTTAAACGCGTTTCGATTGATAACGCGCGCTGCGGTGACACTACAGTGACGGCGGCGCTTCTCGTCCGTGCGCGCGCGCGCGTGTGCCGGTGAGGTGACAGCGAGGCGTCGAAACAGTGAAAAAAAGGCGAATTCGCATTAGTTCGTCGAGACCGATAAAAAAATATTTTCGCTACTGGCACGGCGAACGTAGTTAGGCGATCCTATATCGGAAACTGTCTGACGAATACAATTTTATTTCGAAAAATGTGCGAGTGTTGTTGTTTCGAGCGAAAAGAAACAATAATTGAGAGTTATTTATCGATTCGTTCTCGCGGCCACGCGTTGACTAAACGTTGTTGCCAACTATACGCAAAGTGCCGTCGGCGTGATGGATTTGAACGACCTGTAGGACTACTCGGTGTTTCGGCTTGTTTTAGCACTCGATAAAGCGACGACGCGAGAAGGAAAACCGCAACGACATCATAATAATATCGAAGCCTACGTAAGATGCCAGAGCCGTCAGTACTCGAAAATCACTCCACGCGACGTATGTCGAACGAACTCGTAATAGATCGCGTCTTTTATTTATGATTTGACCATTGTTTGAAACCGGTATAAAATATGACGGTTTAAATGTTGAAATTCTATAAAAAAAAAATAATATGACCAGGATTTTAATCGTGTTGAGCCGCAACAAAGAGCCGTGAGACACTTACCGTGGATTCGCCAATAATATTATTAGGAACTAAATGTCCAGGATTAACAAAACAACACATTTTTTTTCCTTTCCACTATAACGTTTATTTTTGCAATATACCGCGTAAACTCTGTAATCCTGTGAGTTGGTAATTGGATCCTGGAGATATCGTAATTAGAAAATCACCGTAAAACACCTAATATATTTCGTTCGAATACGCGCGCAAACCTATACCGGATTTAATACATTTTCACATAATATGACTCCCCCCGTCACTGTTATTATCTGATATTTTTCGTTGGTTTTTTGCCTCTTTCATTCTTTCTTTCTCGTAAGTTTTAAATTGTATTTTTTGTTTTGTTACGGTCACGTTAACACGACTAATAATACGTGTATGCGTTTGAAATTATATTGAAATAACTTTGTTGGTACACTTGTAAAAATCGCCGCGCCGGGCGGCGGCGGTTAGTGTTTCTATTTATCTACGTGGTAATATCGCTGTTATTTGTCAGCCGCACTTGTAATATTTCTGCTTTTATTATAAATTATAAATGTGATTTTCGCGATAAGAGGAAACCGTGTTGGTATACTATATAATTATAAACGTGAAAATATAATCCATTAGGCACAACAGAGTGGTTTAATAGCCGGTCTTTGTTCGTATTATTATTTTTTTTTTATACATCAAAACGTCAAAAACGAAAGAAAAAAAAAAAACAAAACATTGAAAAAAACACCTAAAACGTTTTAAAATGTGTTTGTGTGATATCGACTCTTGTTTAACATCGACGTTAAACAGTAACTATACAAACACCACACCGAGACGACGACGCCGCGTTTTAAGAGACTTCAAACGACAGGTATCCGCCGCATCCTCCCTATTATATAGCGATCAAGTTTTAATCTTAAATCTATAATATCCTTAGGTACGTAATTTTTTTTTTATCGTGTCATCGCTAGCGCCCGGGCGCCGACCCAGTTGGCTCCGCTTTCGGGCAACCCAATACGTTCGACAATGTCGTCGTCCTCAATAATATCCTCAATAATAAACCGTTATAGTTGTCGACGTGTATTTTTTTTTCTCCCCCGACTGATACGAAACATTTAACCGTCGTCGTCGTTCGACGACTGTCTTTTTTTTAAACACGTCCTTTCGACAAGCTCGCCACAGATCGAAACAACGGTCGTCGATACGTATCGTCGTATACGCGATGTCGACGATGAATTTTGAAATTTACCTAATTTATTTTTATTTTTTTTGTCTAGTCGATTGAACATTTTACTGCCCGTTCGAAACACGGTTACGTTATATCGATCACCGACGTGAAAATACGATCCGACGTACGTATCGATTAATTAACGCACTTAAGACGTAATATTTTAATAACCTATTTTTCCAATCCATCTGCAGGCGTGAAAATAATTATTACAACGAGAAACACGCGATGTCATCAAGTTTTATAATTAACCATTGTTGTGTTGTAGTAAATCGAAACTGACCGAGAGGTATTGATTTTTCGACGATCAACGTGAGTAATCATAATATCGAAAGTCCGTTACCAATACTATGGATTACTACAATGGAATTTCGATGCGGTTAGTTAGTCAATATTCGTTTGGGTTTATATTTTTTGGAACAGAAAAACTGATAAAATTTCAAAAAAAACAATTATTATTTAAAAAATAGAAAATAAATAAATAAAGTAATTATATTAATATCTAATGGTTAATACTCATAAATAATAACAAAATATTATTAAATATATTAAATTATTTTAATACAAACTATTATACTCGTATATATATTTAAACAATAATAAAATAAAATAAAATTCTTGCCTTGAGTATTATAATAAAGAGTGCAAAAAAGTCACGACCGGTTTCGATTAAAAATCATCGTCGGTGTAATTATTATTTAAAAAAAATCGCTACTATTAAAATATAACGTTAGCTCTTATTATTTTTCATGAAACAATTAATATTTCGTTTTATGGCTTAGAAAAGCAATAACAGTAAACCATCACACCACCTACTCTTACAAAACAGAAAGATTCACACGACTCGAAGTTTTTTTGTTTTTTTTTAGAAAACCGCATAAAATATTATTTAAAATAATTAAAGCGGTTCATACGTATTATTATGAATCGTGGGCAACTCGAAGTTACTGCGAGGTCAATTTTTTAAACGCTCGCGGGCTACACCGGAAAATTATATAATTATTGTTTTTTTTTATCTCCATACATACGTAATATCGTAATTAATAGTTAATAATTCGCACGTAGGATCCGTTTATGTCAAACGTTAAATTATTGATATAATATTCTGGTTCAGCCTTGGCGTATTTATTTTCACATAAAACTCGCGTTATCGGTTGAAATGTTTTATGATTTTAGTAATCTAATTAATTGCGATTTAAACGGTGTGACGTCGTTCGACGTAACGGATAAGAATTTATATCTGCGCGTGTTTCGTTTCGATTTACGTACCCTACCGAATACAGCGTCAAATAATATAATGTAAGGTTTTCTCGAGTAGTTTTTAAAAATAATTAATTTCTTCTTATATAATATTATCACGAGACTTTGGTGGATTGGATTTCAAAAGGTATGGGACGGGCCAGATAAAATCTTCGAGCGGGCCGCCGACTGTTTTTTACGCACATTATTATTATTGTTTTTTTTTTGTTTTTAATACGTTAATTTGATATAAGCCTAATTGTGCGTTTCATTTCTTTGACACGAGCATATTATGTAAGATGAATTCTCGCGTGAATTCGTCTGCAACGCATATAATATAAGTAATAATAAATAAATAAATAATATTGTTTTCGACGATTGATCGATTCGTTTCGAATCGATACGCATAGCGCGCGCGGTCGCGTGGCCGAACCGACTGCCGACGAGATTTTCCAAGCGACGAAACAATCAAAAACTTCAATAATAATAATAATAATAATAATTATAGAACAGACACTCGCCGAGTAGTTTCATTTCAAACGCGAAAAAGAGAAACTTTAACAATTAAACGTTCGTTAAAAAAAAAAAAATAATAAAAACAAACCATCACCTCGCGGCGCGCAGTGCGCCGCCGCAACGACGTCGTCGGTCTTTGCGAATTCTATTTTCGAACATCGTCGTATTCTAAACGGACGACTGTTATTCGATTTAAACGTTGATATCACAAATTGGGGCCGTAATTTTTTTTTCGCGTCACCCGCGGCGGCGTGCGGTCGATTCGCTTGGGACTGGAGACGTGACTGCAGTACAACGCGCGTCGGATGTAACGCATTAAACACCTACCTAACGTGTAGCCCCGCAAAAGTGTTAATTTACATAAATATATAATATTATACGAGTACAACATCGCCGTTAAAATCGTTCGATTAATATAATATATATTATTAGAAATATATAGATAGAATATATTAGAAACTAGCTGAATAACCCGGCTTCGCCCGTGTGCAGTATAACTTTTTATTTTAATCAGTTTTTTTCATTTTTACCCCTTTTACCCCTTTTAACTCCGGTAGGTGTCGAATTTCGAAAAATCCTTTGCCATGGGGTCTCCACTATATAAAACGAAACTGTTGACCAAATTTCATACTTAAAGCTCCAGCAGTTCCGGCCAGGCGAATTTTTCTAGTTTCACCTTTTTTACCCCTTTTAACCCCCTTAGGGTTAATTTTCTTAATAATTCTCTACGTCAAAACCATCCTCATACTTCAAGGAATATTATAAAAAAAGAATTAGCGAAATCGGTTCAGGGGTTGTTGAGTTATGCGCTTACAACACATTTTGCGATTCATTTTTATATAATATAAGATTAATGTTTTTTTCCCCTAGCTTTCTAGCTGTCTACCAAACTCATTAACCTAACGATTTTTCAATAAATAAATTCGTCAGCATTCGGGTTTCTGGATATTATATTAAAACACCATTGTCGTGCGACGACTCTTTCAACGATTGACAATGATTTTAGAAAGCTTCGAATCTTTCGTTTTCGCCGTCGAGAAATCGCCGCCCCTAGAAATTTGTACACCCCCTTTGGCTCCGAGCTGCTGTCGGAGTTCGGGCCCCGACAGCGTCTCGACTTATTTAGCCGCAGCGGCTCGATCGACGTTACGTCGTTTCTGGTAATATCATCTGTAGACGAAAAATCGACACTCGTTCCGCTCTCGCCGCGCCGCGCCGTCGTCGTGGCGACGAAAATACGATTATTGCTGTAATATCGTATTATTGTTGTTGTTATTACGTCCGCGGGCGTCCTATCGGTTCGACGACATTCGAAACGGATGATTCGCACGACTCGCCGCCGGTATCGGTGACGAAATGACAATGTCTTGCGTTCCATATTATTATATTAATATCAACTTTCCAAAGGTTAACGCCGCCGTCGAGGAGCAAACTTGTCGACAGCGCCTATACATTATAATACACCAGACGTAAACGTTTCAATTTAGCGCAACACTTATATTACGCGCGTGTATCTACAATATATATGTACTGTGAAACAGTTTAACGGCCGTTTGTACTCGAGTTAATTGATACAACTTCCGAGTCACTTTACCGTAACTTGGTCGAAATATTTGGCGCGTTATTATTGTTATTATCGTATCATAACGCGCCGCCGCCGCGGCTGAACATTCCTCATTACCTTTGCCGCGGAAAACTCGCCGCGTACGTACCCGGATTAAGGGTCCCCGGCCCGGTATCGACACTCGACGTCTGTCAGTCGCGTGAATATTTCATTCGATACCGAGTGATTTCACCGACAGACCGAAATCGACGAAAAAGCAACGCGCGGTAATGATAACATAACGATACAGTAAAGGCGGAGACACACTATTATCACGTTACGTGAGCTCACGTGCTATTTCGTGAACTCACGTCACACAAATAATATGTGAAACCCATTAATGCATACTGTTTTAATATATCAGAAACGCATTAACTCACGTGATATTACAATATTTCATTGAACCTCACGTGACATTACGTTTTTATTTTTCTATCGTTCCAGATATTTGATATTACGTGATATCGCATTTTATTTCGATTTGGTGAAAATTGAAGCTTGACGTTTTAAACCAATAAATGTATAAACTATTTTATTAAACATGGAAGAAAAATCAATTGAACAATTCATGAAGTTTTATATAATTGTAAATTGACCAGCTATAGGGACCAAAATATCCGTCAGGAAGCTTGGGAAAAAAATCGGAAGGGAATTGCAAATGCCAGGTACATACACACACACACTTGTAATTTATAGATAAATTGAATGTGTTAAGTTTTTGTAAGTTTTATACTTTAATGATTTTGAAGAATAGTCATACACTAAGTGATGTGACGTGATAGCGTGATATTAGTGTGGCTATTTCCATACATACTCACGTAACGTAACGTGATAATAGTGTGTCTCCACCTTAAACCTTTTCGTCGCGACGAATACGATTTGTTACTGATTTTATTATTATTTTCCCCTTTCGAGTGAATCGAGGAATGTGTGTCGATTTCAAGAAATGACGAGTGCTTTGTTTGTTTATTTATTTTACACGTCTGTCTCTACTCGGTCTCGCGAACAGAAGAATTCGTTCCGATATTTTTACCTTCGCGGATCGTTTGTCGGTCGCTGTTTCGAAAATAACAACATTTATATGGCAAATCAAAAGCATACCGCGGATATATAATATAATATTTCATAGTATATTAAAAAGATTTTCAACTCCCTTATTATTATAAGCTTAGCTCGCGCTGCGTAGTTTTACTCAAGCTGCGATAAATTATATTTTAAATATCATAATATAATGCGCATTTCATACTTTCATTACGACGAACGTGAAATCTACGTTTTTACGAACAACATTAGTCCATTTACATCGTGGAATAAATAAATATCAATTTAAAGTGTTCTACATAAATTAATTTCTACCGAAACAGACCTTTTTAACTTTAATGTCAAACTGTTTGAAGAAAATAGATACATTTATATTAATATTATTTTCATCGGAACGTCGGGTTTCTCACAACACACACACACACATTAGTAATATTATTTCTACGTCTTTCAAAAGACAACATTACATTTTCGCTAAATAAATTCGTATTGTTGTTAAATAAATTTACTGTGAATTAAACACGATTAATATTTTCAAGCCTAAATATTATGAAAACAAACTTGAAGTATTCTTTAAAAAAAGAACACGACGTTTGTCCTGAAAAAATAACACCTTCATTAACTATTGATCGTACTTATGATAAATAATCATATTATTTTCCATATCGATATCGGATATAATATTACGACGGACGTTGTATAAAATGTATAAAAGTGTTGGTAGAAATTTTTTCTTTTGAATTATCTATAACTATTGTTTCGTTTAAGATTACAATCCAAGAGTAGGTAAGGCGTACAGGCTAATAAATATAATTTGAATTTTTTTCGAAACTAAATAATTCATCGAGTGTCCCACGCTACGAATCGCACACAGTCATTTATTACGTACAATCATTCTGTTTATAAATGCACGCCGTACATTCTCAAATTTGCTTCCGTTATCTCGGAATTAATATTAAATTACATATTTTATTTCGATTCAATTAAGTTTAATCCAAATAGGTTTTTATCAAACCGATCTTAATCTCTTTAACAGCGTTATTAGCATTTTCGTATATACGACGCATTTACGGTCTTATCGGCGGTTTATATAAAACAGTAGTATAATCGGCGTAACGAATTATTTCAGCACTGATATCGAGACTTAACGGACCATTAATAATATGTTATAATAATGAACAGAAGAGGTTCACAGTGCTTTTTATGAAACCGCGTGCGATTTCTAGTGGGGAGGGGGGAGGAGGGGCACTCGATGAATATTATTTACTTTAACTACTAGCGTTTCGTTAATAAAATAGGACTTTTAATGAATCAAACGTTTTTCCTCGTAACCCGATGTATTTTATTATGTTGAGTTACGGTTTTCGCTGTCAAGAACTATTTTTTTTTTTTTGTCATCTAAAAATAACCACAGAACCGCGGTGTTCGGAAAATCGTGGTCTAATCGAAATGGCTTTGGGGACCGGACGAGGCGAGCGAGGCGGCTGTGTTTTTCGAGAAAACAGTACTCTCTAGATAGTCATTTGATAATTTTACACCCGAGTGTTCGAGTTTTTTTGTTTTTTTAATTTCACTAATTTTAACGTATCGCCTAATTCGGCGACGCGAAACTTTGGGAAATAACAGTCGCGAAAACTTTGTTCGTCGTCCGCGACGACGAAATAAACGCGGCCGCGTTTAAAGTTCGAGTAAACAAAACCCCCGAATCCGTTTCTTATTGTCGCCGCTCCGCCTACTTCCTGGCACGACGATGGGGACCGCCGCCGCCACGCCGCGGTCAAAGTCCAAATAAACAAAACGAAACGCGTCGTTATCGCGTCACGCCGCCCACTACCTTGCAAAATACAACGGTGCGCCCGGAAACAGAGATAACGAGGCGAAATCGATCGGCGCGAAAATCATCGACTTCTCCGATCAATAACATGACGTGTCGTTTCAGTCTCGTTCGAATCGTCGTCGGATACGGTTGTCCGCGTATTTTGTTAATACGTTCGTCGCCGTCGTCGTTTTTATACATTTCATCGGGATTCAGTTTGTTTTCAGAACGTTAAACATTCAAATATTGAACAGCGCAACTCTGCCGAAGAATCCGCCGCAGTCGTATTGTCGCGAATTCCATTTCAAAATCCTAAGCCACGCGTATATAAGAACGAATCGATCCTCGCAAACAGGTAAACCTATTCTATTATTATACGTCGTATTATTAAGTTATACAAAAATTCAGCTAAAACTTCTCAAAAATATGCTCTCGTAGTTGGATAATTATTTACGATTAAATTTTAATTTAATGATTACGTAATCAATTTTTTTTTTTTATTGAAAATAATCAACGCGACTTACTTTTACGTACTTACGCGCGCGATCGCGTTTTTCGATAGTTAAATTGTTTCGAGACACTGCAATTCGTAACCGCAGGAAGTGGTTTTAAATGCAAATTAAATTTATTTTCGGGAGCTCTAGAACAATGTTTTTAATTACGGCGACGCGCGACGTTTGTTTTATATAATACATTATGAAATCAACAAAATTCGATTTAATTTTTACAATTTTAAATTAAATTTTTAATTCGTTTACAAAGGCGTATTTTAAGTTAACTTCCCAATTCATTGAAACACGTCGTGCTCTATGGTAATAACGTTATATTTTTTCCGACCCAAAGTGGTATAAAAATAGGTACAAACGATGGATTTTTCGTCGTCTACGTTACTCGATAAAAAAAAAAAAAAAAAATTATCGCTCTCTTAAATTTCATTTCAATTCGGGAGCAAGTCTCCATGTCACGTCATGGCGGTGAGAATATCCATAACGCGATTTGCTTTTAAGACTTAAACCGTTCATGCCACTCGGTGTGTGCGCGCGTGCGCATGCCGGCTGTTCGCCGTGCGTTTACACCGCAAGAAAATAACGCTTAAACACGACTCGTTTTAATAAAAATGCAAATCTAATTTCTGCGCAGGGGTAGCGAATAATAATAAACGTCGGTTTATCGGACCCCTTGATCGGCATCCCCGTGTATGCGCGCGGCCGCCGCAAGGTTCAGACACGCATAAATAAATAGTTCGCAATTGTCATTTCCGGCGAAATATTTAATTACAATCGTGATTGTTATAAGATTGATTATACGTACAACACGCCGTGTGACAAGCCAGGGATTTCGCGAGGTATAATATTACGTACGTGTTGCACTATAAGGCTCGGTGGGATTTTATGTGTGCATTGTTCAAACGGCAATTAATAAACAGCGGCGGAGGGAAACTATCAATCATATTTTATTTTTGGGGTTTTTTTTTTCAGCGCGCGCGCGCGCGTGTGTTTTGTGATACGGAAATTATTTACACTGCTTAGAAAACGCACATGGTTGTTCCGTTTGCTCGCGCGTATGTGTATATGCTGACACCGTCCCATACATCATTCGACTGCAACCGTTTCTCACACGGCCGGTCATTATCGTCGTACACTTTCCGTCGTCGGATGCGCGAGCGTCATCGTAATAAAAACAACTGTTTCGGCCACAAAAACGTACCGTCCGTCCGTTCTTTCCGACGTCGTCGTCGTCGCGACGAAGAAAAAATAAAATAAAAAAACTGCGCGGAGAAACTACAACGTATCCGCGACTACGGCACGGCGCGCGCGCGCGATAATAACGATACGAGTAAAAATTCAAACACAATAAATAACATCGTTATCGTCGGGAGGTGCGGTAAACAATATAATATACTAGTGCTTTACGTCGTCGTCGTGACGCCATCGATTATTATACGAAACAGATATTTCGTTATGACGATCGGTGTGGCAAATAAATTCGCAACTCTTGTGTATCGCTCGTTCGCTATACGACAACGACGTAACTCGAAAAACGTGAAACGAATTTTAAAATTGAATTTACAATAAGATAATATGATAAATCGTCAGTGGCGCAACTAGGATTTTTTCAAGGGGGGTAGTAGCCAGTAGCGTATACAGTATTTCCCCAATTCATTTCCAAATTTGTTAGTATATACTATGTACAAGTGACAGTCGTCACGACTACTATTAAATATTTACCTATTATATTATTGTTGTCGATAAACTATGGACAAAAGACTTATAATAGTAACATTTATCAGTTATAAATTATAACACTAGATTTAGATTTTAAAAAATATTGAACATTTTTTTTCAATGGTTATTGAATAAAATTAAATATAAATTTCCTATTATATGGTTCAAGGGGGGTGTCCAGACACCCAAAACACCCCCCTTGGTTGCGCCACTGTAAATCGTGTATAATATTGCTTTATAAACTTAATTTTTTAATGGAAACACACCGTATTCGTAAGCAAACAAGCGATAATATGATTTCGCGATCGATGCGAAAACTATCCGTTTCGTTCGACTGCGACGCGCCATTTTCGAGTCGTACGGGAAAACGTCGTTAACGCGACCTATACGGCGGTCTTTGTCGAACGCCGCGGGACGTCCCCCGTGGCGTGGTCGTCGGACACTTTTCGTTCGCGCGTTTACCCAGGCCGCCGCCGCCGGCGCGTTCTCGAAAAGGGTGAAAAATAAAAAACTATCCGAAATAACAATAATAATAAAAATAACTCGTTCGCCGCCGCCGCCGACGACGACGACGCCCGGAGACGAGAAAACACAGGAAACGTGTCGTCACGCGACGTCGTCGTGTGCGTGCGGCTCGATCGCGTGGGGAGTGTCAGTGTCAAGATTAATGTTTATACTCGGGTGGATAAACGGTCAATATAATATGGCGGAGGGGCGAAGGATTACGGCGAGGCCAAGTCTCCGGGATGACTCGGAGGCGATGACAAATCGAGGACCGCACACACGCGCGTCGCGCGCGCGCGAGAAGCGCCCGTCGATGTGACTATATCGTCGCTGTAATAACACCGTCGTCGTCGTACGCTCTGCCGCCACCCGTCCTGTGTCGGTCGTCCTGCGCTTTCTTTCTCCCGCGGCCGCCGTGATATTATTTCAGCGCGCGTTTCATATTTTCCACATCGGAATGTCTACGGAGATTTCAATTAAGATAGTCGCGTAACGTTGGCACTTGAAGTTTCCGCAAAATATTTATAATATGCGCCGTGTACCTCCTCCTGACACTCGGCCGTGCACACTGTGTAAACGGAAAAACTTTGTTTTATAATAATAATAATATAACGCGCGTGTATGTGTTTCTCCGCTTCGCGGTATACACGGCGGCGGCGGCGGCGGCGGCGGTTCCAGTAGTCGTTGTTACTAATATTATTATTTAACGATCGAAATTTCGTCGTACTACGACGACGGGTCGGATGTAAAATCTGGCGCGATACACGAACGTTCGAAATAATTCCGAAGCCATTCGCTCGCCAACACAATATCGACATTAGCGGCGGTTCAATGTACGAGGGACGTCGTCCAAAAACCAAGGTTCCAACATGTGTTAAAAATTGAAAAATGAATAATATATTTAAATGAAATTTACAAGATTAGTGTCAAAACGTGTCATTATTTCTCTACACAATCGCCATTAAGATCAATACATTTTTGAAGCCTAGGGACCAGTTTTTTTGTATACCCTCGTCGTCGTATCCTTCCGCTCCGCCTCCCGAAGCCAATTGTCGACAGCATCCTGGACCTCCTCGTCAATTGAAAATCGCTGTCCACCCAAAAACTCCTTCGATTTATTAGAAAAGATGATAATCATCCGATGGTGCCAGGTCCGGGGAGTAGGGTGGGCGAGTCACGATATCCCACCCAAATGAAACAAGCAGGTCCTGAGTGAGACGGGCGGTATGAGGTCTGAGCGTTGTCATGAAGGAGTGACACACCGCGAGTCAGCATTCCTCTCCTTTTGTCCTTGATTTTTTTTTTCAACTTCTTGAGTGCCTCACAGTATGCAGCTGCATTTATGGTGGTTCCTTTAGGCATAAAATCGACCAATAATAACCCTTTCCGGTCCCAAAAAAACAGATGCCGTGATCTTTCTCTCTGAAAATTGGACTTTGAATTTTTTGGTTGATGGTGAATGGGTGAATGGCGCCACTGTATCTGTGAACAACGGCGGCGGGCGTTTTTCAAATCGTTAAATCTACGTCGTCGCTTAAAATACGCCGGTATAATTCAATGTTCGCGCGCGTCGCGTTCAATCCTGACACTGAAAGGCAGAGTCGGACTTGCGAAGATAAATAATTTAATCTAGAAAATCTCGTACGCGCCTCGAAAACGTAAAAAATTCATTTAAAATACATAAATAATAAATGCATGATAATATATTGACTATTAATTAAACTCGAACCACGTATTTAACGAACTCGTATAATTGCATCGAAATAGTAGTTTACGCGTATAACACGCATAACACAAATAACCCAATGATTTTTTTTATAGATGACGTATCACGTGATATCAATACGACGAATTGAAAAGCCAATAGTGTTTTTATATTTGCGCAAATATATATTATGTTAAAAGACGGCTTTCAAACTAGCTGTCTCTCAACTGTCTCTCTGGTTTGTATACCATATACCATATACATATTACAAACAGAAAAACAAGTATGTGATTGGCATCATTTCTTTTTTTTTTTTTTCCAAACCCTTTTTAAATCTCAAAAAAGATATACATATTATATATATATATACATTTATTATACAAAAACATTTATCTGTTTTAAAATCCATTGACGTACTGATGTGTATATACTATATATATATATATTATAGACTACAAAAGTATCCCCAGATTTACAATGTCAGTATTGCGATCAAATGCCGTACCATTCATTTCGTTTAATTGAAAGAGTTTAAAATCGAATATAGTACGTGCACGTGTATATACGTACGTTTGAATCTATAAGTTTCTAATTTTTTATCAAAGTTAAATTCCATTGAAAACTTTTTTAATTTACAAAACTTCAAATTAACGTTTTGACCAACCACGATCGGCACGACGAAAACGTCTTGTTGATTTTTATATTATTCTACATTAATCAACCGATTATTATTGACTTAAAACGAGTTACATTTTACACCATAACAACTATAAAAAAAAGTATGAACTATTTGAATAAATAGCGAGTTCGTAATAAGTTCACTTATTCGAGGACGGCTGCCGGGTAAAGATTTCTGTTTGGGTTTTGCGAAATCGATCGATGAAACAGACTGCGCAAGTGGAAAAGAGAAGAGAAAAAAAAAATTACAGTTTATAATATTATTATTTTCATAAGATATTTGAATTGATTTTTTTTTTTTTGCTTAGTCTTCGAATCAAGTCTCGATGTCTCGAAAAGAAAAGAAATTATCTCTCCTACGCGTGTTTACGATTTAATGAAGAAATAATGAGAAACATTAGGATCTTAAACGAATCGACCGTGAACTCTCGTAGAATGATATAAGGCACATAAAAAGGGTCCGTTTTGTCTCGAAAATACGGTCTGTGGCGCAGCGTATTCTAAAATGTTTATTTAATAACAGCGCGCCGAAAGTTAAACTTTAAACTATTTAAAACCACACTGCCGGCTAAAAGTGATAATATTCTCAAGGAGCTTTGTCTAATGTTCCCGAGAAAGAGTAATTAATGCGTATTGTGTTTATTTTTATTCTTTTTCTTTTTTTTTTCACTCGGAATTAAAATACGAATTTCGCGTACACCGCGACGGTGCAATTGACTTAAATAAAATGATGGTGGGCCGGTTCCGTTGTTTGCGAATCAATAGTATTTTTTTTAGGAATATAATATGAAAATTTGGTTTTTAGTCGATAGTTGTTAAACCGTAGAATATCGAAAACTTTCTAAAAATCGCGAAAAAAAATTCGTTATTTATATTTTTCGAGCTTTTTCGAGGAAAGCATCGTCCGACAAAAAAACCTCCTAAATCCTGAATAACAGCATAAAAAAAAAATCGCATATTTTAAATGACATTAAATTAAATTTTCCAAATAATTATACGATTTACGATAAAATTGATAGTTAGCATTGTTTTCGATTGATATAGAAAAAAAAAATAGGTATTAAATTTCACTCGAGAAGTTAAAAAAATATTATATTCGATAAAACCTGGTTTTGTAAAATATTAGTATCGTTTTAACGACAGTTTTCGTCATACAAATTATAATATAATAATATTATTATATTTGATTTTGAAATCAGCGAATGCCGGCGAGTTAATAAAAAAAAAAAATTATATTATTAAATTGATATTCATTCGAAAGAAAAGCGCGTTATGATGTTTTGTGCAAACGTAGACACGTGCGTTTTTGTTAAAAACGAATAAACTTTTTACAACAGACAACGGTTTTCGCGACTAATATTGTCGACTTTACGACATGTTATATTATCGCAGAGAGCGTTTGACTATAACACTCGCGTGTTACGGACCGCTCAAAAATTGGAAACGTTAGGCCATTTCTCGAATGTTTTTCGGTGTATCAACTCGTATATTTCCGGTACGAAGGAAAACCGGGAAAAAAATCCCTCGGGGATAACGTTAAACTCCGTCCGACAAACGTTTACATTGCTCGTGATAAATCGAGTAATTTTGTGTTTTATGGCTTGGAAATTCAACGCGAGACTAATTTCGGCCTAATTTAATCATAAACTGTTTTTTTTTTTTCCCCCGAGTATTCTTCTCTTAAACACTGCGCGTTTGTACAACTATAATAAAATATAACGTTCCACGACGACGACCGGTGGTTTTCGTTAACGTTTTGTCACAAGAAAAAATGTACCACAAGTCACGTCTGCCCGTTTCGACGATGCCGTTTCGTCGACAAAATCGTGTGTAGCGAAAATTATTCTCGTCGGTCATTTTGAATAATATAATTATCTGTTATTAGGCGTGTGAAAAAACACAAAAGTCGGAAAATATCAAAAGTAAACAAAAAAAGCAGTGATATCGAGTGTAGTAGTATATGATACGAAGCGAAACACAATAAGGTATGTGATTTACGGTAAAACGTATAATTTTGTTATTTTCAAAGCGATATTTTAAGCAAATACGTAAGTTTTACGTGTGTCTTTTTGTCATTTTCGTTACGTCCGGCTCTAGACTTCGACACTATAATAATTGTTATCATCGAAATCGATTAGTTTTTTTTTTTTTTTATCAGTAAAATGACGTATTGAACGCGATACAGGTACATTACATATTATATAATTTTGTAATGTGGTATATTTTATTTTATTTCCCAAACGTACGTATGATATAATAGTGAACGTTATAATGCGTGCGAGATAACTAAGTTTACAGCCGACGAGGTACACACTCCTTGTTTTTGCCATAAAATCACCGACGAAAATAATTTACGAGTATACGTTTTACTTTTATCGCCAAAACGGTAGGGCCGAAACAGCATCGCCGAAAATGGCTGTCGTCGAAATAGCACAGACTCTCAAATGGCAATGCGGTATCGCCGAAAAATCCCATTCCCGAGAATCGTTCTTATATTTGAAACCGCAACGTACGAATGTTGTTTTACGAAAACGATTCCGATCGAAACACCATTGGTATACCATCGGTCTACATTTCTAAATAATTACTTGATCGAAATTCGTCGAGACGTCAGATTTTCAGAAAAAGTTTCGTTTTCAAACGCTCGAGTCAGTTTTTTTTTTTTTTCGGCGCTTTTCAGATAATTTTATATTATAATAACAACACAGAAATCTTTCCGTAAATATATTCGAGTTTTAAGTATCGAAATTGAAATTCGTATGCGTTTTTACAACGAAAAGACCACCCGTTATAGAGAAGTATTGTATAGAGTGATATTGTAATAACTGTCGTGTCGATAATAATACGAAACCGCGCAAAACACAGAACGAAAAAAATCACTACTACATGCGCGCGCGCGCGCGCGTGTAAGGATATAAGTTTTTACCGAACGACCGTATTATTCTCTTCTCTCGGAAACGGTCGACTCGGAGAATGTAAAAAAAAAACAAAAACAAAAACAAATACGGTATAGGTATATTTCCCGAGGGGAAACATTCATATCTCCTTAGCGCCGGACACAATATAAGGACTCGGGCGGCCATCGTTCGTTTTCATGTGAATTCTTTCTCCCGGAGGAGCGCAAAAGCAAATCGAAATTTTAAGTTCGTCCGATCTAATAAACGGCGCGCGGATACTCCCCCGCCCCGTCGCGGCCCGGAGCCACGCGAAACGGCCCGAGAAAATTTGTGTCGATGATCCCCTCCTACCCAGAAGGACCTCGTCCGATTTAATTTTAAAAATATCGCGCGAAATTAACGAGCCGACGACGGCGCGGCGTACGAATCGACTGAACCGTTTTAGAAAAGTAAACTTGAAAACCGACGCGGCCGTTCGATTGACGAAAAACGTTTTGTTTTCTTCGCCGTCTTTCATTCGTATAAAAAAAAATTAATATAATATATTTGTAAATGAAAACGAACGTGATTATTTTGTCCAATAACGCAGTGCGAAAACGCGTCCGAAAATGTCCAAGACACGAATCGATCGACAAATCGTCCAAATCGTCTGTTTCCGCGACGCGTTTAACAAGGCATATTTTGCACTCGAAAACAGATCGAATACCGCGGGATCGTAACTCTAAACGATTTCTCGCACGTAAAAACACTTAAAAATACGGTGGGAAAAAAATCGTTTCCATTTGATTCGGAGTTTGTTGAATTATACATGATAAACGCGAAGAAAAAATAACGGCGAGCGAAAAGAGTTAATTTTAAAATATATTGAAAAATAAATTAAATAAAGTTTGCGCGGCGGCCGTGTCAGGAGGGTGGGGGGAAGGAAGTTAAAATATGAGCGCTGTATCAAAGTTAATTCGGAACAAAAAAGGGAGACGCGTAAGGATATATTCATTAGGGCACGCTAGGGACCTATTCAATGAGCGCCGGAGAGCAGGGTATTTTGGATAAGCGCAGAAAAGACAATTATTATGGAAGAAACTTGACATTATTATTTTAGGCGTATTCTTCTGGTTTTATATTATTATTCTTTGTGTTGCCTTTTCAAAAGACACATAAAGATGATAATTTATTAAAGCCCGCCACTTACATTTCGCATTGTTGTGTGTGATAAGACTTCTGCCGAGACGTCTCCGCGCCGATACCATATGTGGCTGTTTACGATGTTTGTTTTGACTTTTATCATTGGTCGGCTGCCAGAGTGAAATTTATATTTTTTCGCCTAGAGATTGTCTACTAAACTCGCGTTTTGAGTGGTATCGTTTTTATATCCGTCGACGGTTCGCCCATGTTTGCATTGTCACACGAATAATTATTAATTTGCGACGCGCGAAACTAACGTTTTTATTTTCGATTTTTTTTTTTCACGATTATCTGAACGTCTATGATGACTTACCGGCAACACTTGGGTACTTGACAATCGTATTTTTTCGATTCCAAGTAAATCGTCGAGTAGCGAGGAACATCGAACGAGAACATGTCGTGTTTTATTCGTATTATAACTGCTGCAGTGTAGTATTACAATATTTTTAACGATATTTTTTTCTTCAATCTATGAAATCACCGAATGTTTTCGCAAACGGTTTTATTTTCGAAATCGAATATACGAAAAAAAAAATGTCCTCGATTTGACGAAACGGGTAAACTTTTAGCGTACGGAAAATACGCTTTTTTTCTCGCGCATTATAAAATCACGTGAGATAACAACACGGTCGTCGTGTACGCACGCGGCGTATACTGATCGAACTTTCGCTCGGAATCGTTATCCCAATCGCTTTCAAAACAACAACACTGTTCGACGGCTGTTGTTCTAACTTTTAATGGCCTGCGCAAAGCACGCGGTACAATAATCATGTCCTATATTATATAGGTACACACTTCCGCCGTCAGTTTTTCGTTCGAAAAATTGAAGCGTCCAAGGGGAAAAAAAAAACTCCCGAGGCGAGACAATACTAAACGATACGCCGCCGTCTGAGGTGGTTTTCTAAAAAAATTCCAATGTCGAGTTATTATATTAATTGTTGCTTTTTTTTTTTTCTCTTTTGTCACAGAGTTTACGTTCCGCGTGTACGTTCGAACGTCGTCGTCGTCGTGTCGCAGACCCAGAGAGACTAATGTACGAAGTGGGAAAAGAAATAAAACGAGACTTTTACGCGATCGTCGGAGGAACCGCGCGCGCGCGCGCGCGGTGAAAACTTGGAATGTTGGAAACTTCGATACAACTCTCGCGTCGCCCTAGGTACCTATAGGCCGGTTAGACGACAGCGAGCGACAACGATGAGCAGAGAGAGAGCGGCCGTAAGTAAATGTCAGGCGGAGAGATATTGACGTCGTCGTTCGTACGACGCCGACGACGAACATATAGTTTAGAACTGATTAAATTCGTTTGATTAACACGCGCGTGGCAGTTGCAGGTACACACTGATTACGAGCAACATAATTGCGTAGTGTTATTGAATTATTCGGCCATTTGTTCGGCTACGGGACTCGTCGACACTGTCAATTAACGCCATCTATATTCGTCGTGCGCCGGCGTACATCTAGACGTAAGTGTAATGTTTTAGTTTACGGTTTGTGTGATTTGAAAGTCGCCGGACGTTTGAAAGGTCCTCGACGGATGGACGACGCGCGGTTTTGACGATCGAATAACAAATATTTGTACGCTGTTACGCAGGACACGAAGGAAAACGGGTGGTTTCTTCGGTTCGGGGCTCCTGTGAATGACTCCTGAGTTTACTAATTCCACGTAAATTCATCGATATTTTTAAACATAGTCGAGTGTAGATCGAGAGGACATTCAATAAGTCGGGAAAAAATTCAAATCGTATTATCTTATCCTTTGTAATGGATCGCGATACTCGAGGCCAGGGCGTCGATGCCTTTTTTTAACGTCTTAAACGGTGCTCTCCTGACTAGAATGCGGGTTACATACGAATTGAAAAAATCAACTTTTATTTCGATTTTCGGCCTTTTTTTTTTTTAAATCTATTTTCGACATTCTAAGCTCTTTTCCTGTGACGTCGGGTGATTTTCCACTAATCGGTAGAACGACGTTGGCTCACAGTTAACAAGACGTCCCGATTAAAAACGCGTAAACTGTTGATATGACTTATTGAAAACTCGGATAGAACCGAATTATTATACATATAAAAAATTTTGTACTCGTGTGATTTCAATGTCGTAAGAAGTAACCCGCCGGAAAAACTCCCGAATCCGGTACCATATAGTTTTATCGTATGATATTACAATATCGAAACGAATACGATTTTTATTTACCTATTTAATTACCGACGGTGTAATCGGTTCGTTTTTCGAATACGGTGTTCGATAATAAAGTATTCTTATAGAATATTATTAGATTGGAAATCGGTTTGACAAAAAATTACGTTCTTTTTCAGGTGGTTCCGCGACTTTGACTGGACGAATTCACCCGGAACCTGAAACGTGCCGATTTAGCCGCCGCCGTCGTCGATGCCATATCGACCCGAAATCGCGGTTTCACGAGTGTTTGCCGTTACGCGTTCCAAACGCGATTAAACGGAGCTTATTAGCTCCCGCTACCCGCCTCTCTCTCTCTCTATCCCCGGAGGTTAAAAGTCGCGAAATCGATTATTTTTCTTGTCCGCTCCGCGAGGGAATAACGCGCCGTTCTCGAATCGCATGACTGTCGCGCTTAAACGCAACCGTGAAAATTATCGCGAAATTTGTGTCGTTGAAACAAAAAATGCGCCCAACATTTATGTACGTATATATAAGTTCATATTATAATTTTTGCAACGTGTAATTTAAGTGATTTAATGTGTACATACGTCATACACTGCACGTACCTGGGTACTTATCGTAATTCATGGTTTTAAAATGCAACAGATTTTACTTCGCACGCAATATCAGAGTTAACATTACGTTTTATTACACGGTTGCGGTCTTTGATTTCGTTTACGCCTGTTCGCCTAGGTCTCGGGACTTTATGCCTTCCCATTAACTAATTGCCACGTGTCGGAGCAAAGTCTAAAGATCGCCGCCGCGAGTGGCTATATCGTGTGTATTCGATGTCCGCCGGGAACGCGAGAAAAACACCGTCTCCATAGAGATCCGATAAGGAATGATCCATTACCCTCGCGGCCGCTTTCACTCCGGCCGTTAACGGTGTGGTCATTTTTCGCCTCGCAGTTTGTGAACGTGTGTGCACGCGTTGTCGGTGGAAAAAAAAAATAAAATAACCCCATTTAGATGTTTTGAAATTATACGCGTTGTTCGCAGCAGCGTCAAGTCGACGAACGGTTCAGAATTACAGCGACGACGTTTTACTCGATTTCGCCATGGTCGCGCGGAAAATTCGAAATCGATAATAAATAAATACGATTGTCTCCTCGAACGGCGTCGTTGCGTCTCGCGTGCGTTATCGACATTGCATTACACGAGTTGTCGCGCGAGTGATTTCGGAAGAAAACGAGTCGATTTTTGTTTTTCGAGCTGATCTTCGGCCGTCGAGACGTCGAGCAATCGACAGATGCCAGACGTTTCGCTCCGGACCAAACCAATATATCCAAATAATCCTCTGCAGCATTTCAAAAGATATTTATACACAAAGGACGTGCGGAATAAAATGAAATGATCGGGAGAAAACGTCATAAAAAAAAAAAGAAAAAGAAAAACCTAAGAAGAAGAAGAAAAAAAAAAAACGGCGAAATGAGAAAATAATTTATTGAATGCGCCCGGGCGTGTACGGACCGAACCGTTCACCTATTTAGGAAAATATATATTATTTTGTTTTTTACTTTACCCGCGGACGGAACAAACTTGCTCGAACACTTAATCAAAAAAAAAAAAAAGAAAAAAAAAAGAGAAAAAATTTAATTTAATTAACAGTTTGTATTAAAAACTATTATTCATAAAATCGTAAATTACGACGACGGGGGTCGCGCGATTCGCCCGACGCCGCCGCCGCCGCCGGGTCCGCGTTACGAAAATCCAACGCGCCCGGGTCGTGTTTACGAAAACTTTCGAAACGACATTCGGGGCGTAATAAAAACAAGCGAAGAGAAAGAGAGGGGAAAAAAAACTTGGACGCGGGCGCGAATTTCGTCACAATAACATAACCCCCGCGAGTTTTTTCGCCTTTATATATTTTCCGCGCGGAAAATTCGATTTCGATCTCTCTCGCGCCACCGCGCGATATACCTAATTGCAACGTCAACAACGACCGTTGCGGCGGCGAAGTCATCGAAACGCCGCTGATTCGTTTACGACACGATTTCCGCCAACTTTTCGGCGACCGTACGACGCGCGACGACGACGCGACTAAAACGGAAATTTTCATTACCCCCGGGACGTTGGCTCCGATTTAGCCGATAACAAACGCGTCGTCGTCGTCGTCGCGCGCGGGCAACAACAACGCCCATAGGTGTATCCATTAAACGAATAAATAAACAGACGGTTTCACTTTATCGGAACACGTGCCCTCCCCTACCCGCACGGTCGTCGTCTATCGCGATATCGACCGCGTCGTAAAATGATCACTTGTGCTTTCGATTTTACGCGCTTATTGGCACGTTAGTAAAGAGATTATTTGACGACTTTGATGTATACGCGATGTATATTATCTTCAACGCCGGACCGACGACGGATGGTTGACCATGGACTGGGGCTGTGAATTGAATGCACAATATCGAAAACCTCAAAACCCGTTTAAAATCTATGAAAAAATTCGTCGCGATAAACAACGCGCTGAAAAATAAAAACCAGTACTCGGGCAGCGTATACTTTTCTGCACCGAACGGATCCGATAAATTACTTCGTATCGTTCAACAGTGACCTAATATACTTGTAAATCATCTGTAAAAAATAGAAATGAATGTCGATTGACGGACGGTTTAAAAAAAATATCGCAAAACGAAAAGTAAAAAACCATCTGAAAAGGCCGGGAGTATAACGCGCTGCTATTCAATTAATCGCTAGGGCCGTATTCTCGACCGAGTACGGACTATTCGAATTTACAACATTACTTTGAGAATTTTCAAATTTCAACGAGTTTTTAAAACTTTTAAAAGCATTTCGCGGTGGAATTGAATTTTTATCCAATTACATTACACGATAGTAGTATATCGACTAAAAGTAATTATTATTTAAACAAGTATCGACCCAACTAAAAGTATCGATTAAAATTAATTTCGTTTCGGCGCGTTCCGGGAAATATTATCTATTAACAAATATTGCATAGTTGTACATTGTTTGATTTGTACGCCGCGAGTTTGTAGACCAATATATTATATAAAATAAACGAGTAAACTACGCGATCGGAACGATCGAATTGGACTCGCGTCGTCGCAGGTAGAACCTCCCCCGTCAACAGTGAGTTCTGAACCGGTATTCCTGGAATCGCTGTAAATAGCTCTGTAAGTAGCCGGGCGAGTGAAATGGATCTTTAGTTATTGAAATAATAACACGCGATTACGTTGTTTTAATCGAAGCTACGATATCGGTCTCTCGTTTGAACTATAATTAACAATCAAAAACAAATCCAGTGCAAACACGTTCGCCGCGTTTGTTTAGGCTATTAGATTTCCATTCGTAACCGTTCGAACGACGACGTGAATATAGTTTTTGTCTGTTTCCGGGGTTACTATTATGAATGAAGCCCTCTGTGCGCGCACACAAGTTTCATCGAGCGCGCTCATATTATTATGTATAGCATTTGGACGAGTAGATTTTTTTTTTTTAATTCTGTTCAACGCGCAATTACTCCCTCGCAATGATTCTGCCACACTCTCTTGGTATACGCCGCCGTATAATACGAAATAATGAAAAATAATATCTAATTAGCATTAATATGTGGTTTTTTTGATTTAAAACAAAGTTACTTTTTTCTCGGTCCCGCGTAATCTCGAAAACTATAAGGTCGATTTGCTCGCGGTCGTTTCACATTTAGTGGAAAACTGTTCGGACGTAGGCACGGTCGAGTTTGTAATTTTTCAACATGATAATATTGTTAACAATAACAACAATGAGAACGTAATACGATTCGACAAACCGTTGTGGATTAGTTCGCCGCCGCCGCCAGCGTGTATTATTTCCCTTTACCGAGGAAATATTATGAGCTTTTTCTTTCTTTTTATTTTTCCGGGGCAGTTAACGATCGTAAAGTATATTTATTTATAAAAAATAGAAAATAAATAAACAAAGTAATCATATTATTAATAATGGTTAATACTCGTAAATAATAACGAAATATTATGTATAAAATTATTTAAATACAAACTATTAAATAATATATTTAAACAATAATAAAATAAATGTCTTGCCTCGAGTATTATAATTATTGAGAGTGCAAAAACGTCGGTTTATTATGTTTATTTAATTTTTCGTGTCCGTTCGTTTTTCCTAGCGCTCGGTCTCGAAATGGGAATAACGAGATCTAGTCGTTTTAGTCCAATTGAGCCAGAAAGAAGCGTTATTGGGATTGCTCTCGGGTAATAAAGACAGAATCTTGCTTCTCATTACGATTCAATCGTTATAATAATAATCACAAGAGTGTAGACTTTAAATTCTATAAGAAATATAAAATAATATATTGATTTGACTGATATCGTCGTACGTTTCGCGGTACGTTTCACACCTCTACTAAGCGAAACTGGTCACGGACGAAGCCGGTTAATTCAGTGTATGTGCGCGCGCGCGCGTCTGTTTGTGACCGAAAGTAGATATAGCGGCCACGGACGTGTGTTATTTCGTTAAATCCCAGTTTTTAGTTGGAAAGTAGTAGTTTGTATATAAGACTTCCGAGTTGGCTCGATCCTATTTCAAAAGGATTAAGGATTCTTAAGTCGTTCGGCGGGTACGAGCACACACACACACACACACACACATATTTATATTACAATATAATATACGCGTAAATACTTCACATTCCAAAGCGACGCGCGACGCTCCACGACGTCCGATCGCCGGAACAATATAATGAAACGGTTCGAGCCTACGTTTATTTTTCAACGAGAAAAACTTGGAAATTATAAAAGAAAATATCATAGTTGAACGTTTTTTTTTTTCCGATTTCGATCAAATACACCGTCGTCGTCGTCGTGATATTATTATCATAGAAAAAACGAAATAAATTTAAAAAAATGTATTATTATTATAATAATATATCGGCGAATCGAAAAAAAAAAAATCAAAGCGTCATTGAGCGCGCGCGCGCGGATTTATTTATGAAAAAACGAGGTGGTGAAAAAAAAATGAAAAAAATAATAATCGACCGACGACGTGAAAACACCTCGCCGATACTACAAACGTATACAAAATCATAATAATAATAATAATAATATTATAATACGTATCAACAGAATAAATATTGTTATCCCGAAAAACCGTCGTCGAACAGCGGAACGTATTATAAAATATAACGTGTCTGTAAAACACGGAACACACTACAACGCGTTTCGCCATAAAACGCGTGTTATTATGGACCGCATAAATTATTTATTTGTTTGACTTTTAGGATAGGTTCATTATAATAATAAATTTAGCACGTATACCTAATGCCGACACGACCGCGGTAAAATATTATTTAGTATTCATTCGCTACGGAGTCTAATTAATTCCACCGACGGCTTAATATCTACACGTATACATACGGCGTATTGTATGTTGTTGAAATATCGAACGGACGGGGGATTATTCGCTCGCAGGATTTTAATCTGCCGGTCGTGTTTACTTCGTCGCGCGACCCCCGGTAACCGGTTCCAAGGGTGTTATTATTTTTCAGCGCCCTGTGGGTGACCAGCAGCTGTAGAGGTATTTCTCGCGACCGAAGCGACGCCCCCCCGTCATCGACGCGCGCGCACGATTCCTGCGAATTCGGCGCAGCAACTATACGTATACGTATATAAACGAGATTACGTTTTCAAAGTTATTACCGCGGGCGAGGTACCTTTCCGCGGTATTAAGCCGGACAGGGTTTCTAATGAGACGGTAAATATTTTAACAGGTCCTAAGAGCATCGCTATATCGTAGGCTCGCGAGAGAACGAATAACTCGGGGGGGGGGGGGAGCGGCCCGCGACGGTATATCCCGCAGCGTAGACATTGGTACGCGTCAGAAATCATATCATCGCGTGTTTTCGATCTGGAATGAGACATCTAACATCCGTCGTCGCCCGAACCGCGGGGGTGATTTTTCGACCACGTTCGATTTTCGTCGACGTCGTGCCGTTCGAACGGATTCCGTCCCGCGGGATAGTCGCTTTTTCACGTCCGATCGATCGGCAAACAACCGTACATAAAACAGCGCGTACAACAAACATTCCGCGCGCGCGCGCGCTCGCGTCTCTCGAGGTTTTCTGATGATTTGAAAATTTCTACCGACCGCGTTTGCCGCGCGGCGTTCAAAACGGAACCATGTTCTTAACATTACGATCGAAACTACAACTCCGGCGTCGCGATGTGCGAAACGTTTACGCGACGGATTGTACAACTTTGTTCGATACGACCTCACAAACGACGATCGCCAAACGTTCGTCCTCACAACAGTCAGATTTAATATCGATTGATACCTATCTATCGCTGCTCCTACCGATAAGTTGTGAGGACGTATGTGTCGAGCAACTGCAAGTTCGTGGCGTACGAATTGTCGGGGAAACGCTTAAGCCAAACAAATCGTGTTCGCGACGAATACGTGCCCCTACACTGCAGCTAGAGGCGGTTTGAATGTTACGCAAGCTCTATTTACGTGACCTTAACACGTGACGAAAATGGCCTGGCGCCCGGCAATCCGAGACGAGACGAGAACTTTCAGCAGACTAAACTTTCGGCGAGTACCTGTCGAACAGCTCACCACCGCCGGGCGCCAGACCTCGCGAAGTCTAAAGACCGACCGATGGCGTTCGGCGACCGTTACGTGCCAAAAATGGTCGCCACCTCACGCCCGAAAAGCGTTGCGTTCGAACGGCAACGAGCGCACAAATCGACTTGGTCGATGTTTTCGAACTCGGATACTATCGGACTGAACTATTAATATTGTTTATCAAACGATCCGGCGGCTTTTAATCGGTCGGTAAAACGTGCGCGACGACTGGCCCCGCATGATTGAAACACGTCGAGAAATAATCGGAAAGGGGGCGACGGTCTTTTATGCGGTCGTTACGAGACGTACGTATAACGATGACGTGTATATTATATTCGTCCTGCGGCGCGATCGCGAGAGGACGGGCGAGGGTGTCGCGTCGTCGCTCCTCGCGTAGCTATTTCTTTATCCCGCGTACGACTCACCCCTCTAGATAAACGTATATATTATTATGTAGATCGATGGAAAATTCTCGTATCGCGAGCAGTCGAAAACAAACAAGAAATCGAGAAGCGAACGTTGGTTAAAGACTCGAAGATTTTCTGAGACGAATGTCGCCGTTTGGTGCCTCCTTGCCGCCACCTCGATTTGAAAATCTCGTCGATCCACGATTCCTGGTCGCGTCGTGTTCTCACGCAATCGCGCACCGACGACGACAGCATATTAGCATAAATACAACACACGTCTGGACGTTTATGACATTACGCGTTATATTATGTATTGTCGAGAAAACGCGTCTACACCGCACAGCTGCTGCTCGTCGTTGTTCCCGACGGTTTTTGTTTTCTATTTTTCAAAAAACATATTATATTTTAAAACGTGAAACGCCTTTAGAATATTTCCGCAAATATCATAACCGTTGAAGAAATTCCAAACACAAATTGTTTTCACATGAAGTTTGATTTATGAAATGTTCTCGATCCGATTTTTGCAGTTTTTTTTTTATAATTCGGGGCAACCGAGAGACTTCAGATCGAGTTTAGTCCAAGATAACGGTCAGTTTACTGTGTTTTGAGTATTATGCAAATGTCAACTTTGCGTCGAAAAGTTTATGTAGTTTTAATTTTATCGGTTCGTTTCGAGATTTCCGTTTCCTTTTTTCGACTTGACTTGATAAAAAAAAAAAAAACGTAATTCTCTAGTTGTTTAATTTTTTTTTTTTTTGTCCCAACAGAAATTTCCCCACGCGTGCAAATCACAATTCAAAAAAAAAAAAAAAACAAAACAAAAGGGAAAAAACTGAAATCGAAAATTTTTTTTTCTCGCCAACATAACACAAAGGCAACGACGACGCAGGACGTACGTATTATATAATATACGTATACCTTTATGATATTATAATTTAACCCTCGCAGTATTGAACGTTTAATGAGACGGTTTCCCGTGTTTCCATCGCGCGGGTGGAAAACTTTCCCCCCCCCTCTCGGGTATAAATCACTCGGTTATTTTTCACGGTACAATTATTTTAAACACTGTTTGTGTACGCGCGTCACTTGCGCGCACGAGAATCGCACGGGTCTCTCTTTTTTTTTTCCCACATAATTCGTAACGAGACAATTGTGTGTGCGGTCTGTTGTTTGGGACAAAAACTAATTCCGTAAACCTTCCTTAACCGTATTGTTGCGAGCGCGCCGTTTAATCGAATGCCCAGGTACCCCCATTGACAGCAGACCGCGGCAGTGTCGGACGGACGTTTTTAATTAATCGGAAATTTATTTGCGCCCGCACGCGCGCGCGTAAAATTATCGCTTTGCGTAAACTCGTTCGAGGGCCCGCCCGCCCCGCTCGCCTCGGACGCGAAACGGCTGTAGGATGTCACGACTTTACCGACGAATCGAAACCATGTGTGGCTGTGATTTTTAAAAAAAAAAAAAAAACCGCGCGTCCGATTCGACGCGAACCCGTAGCCTTTGTCTACAATCACTGTCCGATCGACAATAATTACCACGTGGAAGTACTGCAGGTAATATTCTCGATCCTAAAAAACACTTGGATTGATGTTTTTCCTTATTTTTCATTCGAATACGCGTGAACTCAAAATATCCACAAAAACAACAAGTCTTAACGATTCGCCAATACTAATGTTCGTACTTTTTTATCGGACGAAATGTCTAAAGCTGTTAACCCTGCATATTATAATATCTCGTGTTGTACGTTCCGTGCAAACGGACTTTTGTGTATAATTATCAGGTACAGCTCGCTAGCGTTTAGTTTTTGTTTTTTTTTTTTTTTTTTGCGTTTATTAGTACGAAAGCGGCGATTTCGTTTTTCCACGGTGTCGCGAACTAGCGATACCATCGAGCAGCAAGACTATTACGTCGGGCGCCCACGTCGGACTATTAGTATTTCGGAAAAAATATACGCGTGTACGAGGTGTATTTTCCGGAACAACGTTTTGCCGTTCCGAAACGAGCGCACTTAACGAAACGGAGTGACCGACGCCGCGCCGCGCCGTTTCTCGCGAACGCGATTCGACATTCGCGTCACGTCCGGTTTCAAATAATAATAATTAGTGCGACGCGCTAAAATAACGCGCGCCGCGCAAACGTCGGCGGCGGAGCAAAAGAGTGTATATTAGGATTTTTTTTTCATTTCATTTCATTATTTGTATTATTATTTTATTTTTTATTTTTTTTATTTTTTTTTTTCCATTCGGCGTTTAACGGATCACTTACGGTCGTTAACTCGTTTAATTAAAATAGCACTACTAACCGGCGCGGCGGCGGCAAAAATGTAATCTAATTTTCACTTCTAATTTAACTGCGCGAATGTTTCTCGACACACAGACGCGATTGTAATACGTATTATTGTGCGCGGTTATTTATAATTTGTTGGCCGATTTTTGTGTTGTTTTTTTTTTTTCCACATTACGCAACAGACACAAATACGTATATATCATATTGTATACGCGCGCGCACAACGTTCGCAGTTTATGAAATAATAATATACAGTATATGTATACAAGCGACTGGCAGCGATAAACCAGAAAATCGCATTAGCGTCGTCGTTTAAAATATAAAAACCACGCGAGTCGTATTATTTCGCACGAACAGACATTATACAAAAGACCATAAACGTAAACACGGCGTACGTTCTAAACGCAAATGGATTTTGTGATATCTCATATTATTATTGTTGTTGTTCGTCGGGTATGATTTTTTACCAGTCATCGAAAGTGTACAATATAATAGACCCGTTCAATTATGTGGCGATTGCGTTTTGTCGCTTCGCCGCGGTGAAAAGTCAAGTGGCCGGTACGGTGATTTGTTCTTTTCTCGGAAAACACTTGCTGCCGAGAGCAAAACGAGTGGCGCCGCGATCGTCGTGGACTTTGGACTAATTTTCCGCAGGTCTAAATTAAAAAAAAACGCGAAGGGATTGTATTTTATTTTCGCTCCAACGTGCACGTATCTCTAGCCAAGCCGATTTATACCGACTACACGGACGACATTTTCTTTTACGTTTTGTTATTTTATAGACTATTATTGACGGGCGTACGAAAAAAAAAATTTAAAAAAAAATTATTTATTTCAATAGTGTAATACACGTACGTGTATTCCGTTCTGATTTATGGATAAAAAAAAAATGTAACACGCGTTTGAAAAAAAAAAAAACGAACGGATTATCTAAATTAATTCCTCGTCGTATGTATATTTTAAAACGTGATTTCACATAATTGATTCGATTTCACGTCGGCGTTTGAAATTCGTGACACACATTATTTTTCATAAGACCGATGTTTTGTTTTATATTCGATATTATTTTCAAAACGTTTCGAAAAAAAAAAAAAATGGAAAAATATCAATCGCGTATTCGCCCAATATTGCCATCGTCGCGACTAAAACTCTAAAATCGTATAAAGATTCGCGCACGAGTGTAAAATATTACACTCTCCTCGGCCATCCGACAAAAACGACATCTACAAACGCGATTTTCAAGACGAACCGTGCGCTTTGATTTTCAAACACCGTCTGTTTAGAGTGCAAGCCGCGCGTTTAACTCGCGTTCGAGCGCCTCGGAAAAAAAAAATTCGTACACGTCACGTAACTGTACGAATTAAAATCGTCTAAAGCTGCGGCCCCACTGAGAGCGATTTGCGTGTAGCGTGTAGTGTTGTTACACGCGCGATAATCGCTGAAAGAACAAAATAGTTTGATATTCGGCGATTAATCGCCGTCAAAATGTCTTCCGCGTCGGTTGTGTCCGAACAAATAGCTGCTGCAGCTGTCTTCGTACAGGAAGCTATTTGGAATCCTAGACACCTGAGATTCAAAAATTGTTTATTTATTTCGTGAACCCATAAACGGTTCTTAACCAAATTTACTTTAATATCTATTAAAGATAAGCACTTTTAGCCAGCAACATTTTTCTAGACGTCATCTCGGTCGAGAATCGAATAAACAAATGGAAAATACACGAACACGCGCGATGTGTAAAATCGCAGAAACGCTCGAAACGCAGAATCGCAGAATCGCTCCCAGCGGGGCCGCACCTTAAGCGCGCGACGAAAGGAGTGGAGATTTTTCTACGTTTTTTTCTCCCTCTCGCTCTCGGCGTGAATTCAATCGAAACGGATTTCAGATCTTTTCGTCGGCGCGCATCGAACTAGCTCGCTCGCGCCCGGCCGCGTCGGATTTATTTCACCCGTATTTGATCGCATCGGATAAATCGCGAGGAACTGAATTGTGCCCGCGATCGGCTCGGCCGTCTGGCAAAACGGTTCGCGTAAAAAATAAGCCGCGCGAATAATCCTCGGCGCTTGCCGCTCCTGCCGGGGATTAGCGCCAATCATTCGCGGGCGTCACGAGTCGTCGTTTCGACCGCGATTTGTTCGGCCTGCGGCGGCCGTGTCCTCCAGGAGGAATATTCGAAACAGGGCGGTCTTGATTTTCGTCCTTTTTATATTTCGCGTTTTGGCGTGTCTCTCTCCGACCAGGTCGTCCGATCGAAGTCGCCGCGCACACAATCGATCGGCCCGGAGAAATGTTGTTGTCTCGAATTCACCGTATCGCGCGCACTGTTAGCACAATATAATATATACGTATAAGACGTATTTGTTGTGATTATTTTATAAAGTGTTTGCCGGTGCGTGATTTATTTTTATAAATACGTCCGGCCCGACGCATAAATAACAAACTTTTATGCGTTCGGTATTATAATAATAATAATAATATAATAATATTTGTATCTACATAAATCTTCATAAAAAAAGAAAAAATCTCAGAACTTTTATTAAGCTATTAATAAAAGTTCTCGACCGTGTATACGCGGAGTTTACTTTGATTTAAAACGGTATAATGATTACGGAGTTCTCGCGGAGTGTATAACATTATTATTATTATTATACAGAGACGACAAGGGTTTTGTTTTGTTTTGGTTTGGTCGTGTTTTTTTTTCCCTCGCGATTGTAAAAAATGTTGTACGTTATATTATTATTATTATATATTGTTCAATGGGTTATCGCCGTCACACAATCCACGGGCATTAAGGTTTATGAATTAATATTATTATATTATATGGACCGTCCTTTAAGGCCATTGTGCGTACAGTTTAGTAGCGCCACGCCGCCGTTAAACAAACATTTCGCGATATTATTACAATCGCGAAAGTATACGTTTTCCTTTATTTTTCACTTTTCACATTCGCGCGTGAACTGACTCTTTATTTCTCTAATGCGTTTTGGATTTTTCGCTGAAATTATCGAATTTTTCACCGGTTATAGACGCCGCGCCGCGCCGTCGTGAAAGTGTTTTGATTTTTTCGAATTTTATTTCCGACGATTATAAATCATGTACGAGAACGACCCGACACAAAAACTAATAGCGTTGACTGCAGTAGGCCTACAATAACCGCCGTGTATACCTAGTGCGTATTATTATTATCGCAGCGTCTTACCATATTTTTTATTTTTATTTTTTTCAATTTTCCGCGTAAAAGCTTTTTAAAAACGATTAGACGAGCTTTTCAAACGACGATTAAATGTGAAGAAAAAAACCGAGCACCTATCTAAATAAATTTCTAAATGAAAATTCACTTTGCGTATTATACGATAATAATTATTATTATTCTCAGTTCTGTTGTCTCGTTTTCATCCGGACGGTTAGTTTTTATCTGCGCCCGACGACGCTGCGAGGGCGTGAATCTTCGTTATTATTTATTTTTTCTCTCTATTCCCGTAACGGACGCGACCGGGAAAAAATATTACAGTATAGAACTGTGCGTCGAAACCGCCGAGCCCGCACGTTGTTAACTGCGTGGTGCCGTCGTCGTCGTCTCGTCAAACGAACCCCGACGACACAATAACGGACGACGACGACTACGAATTATTATTATTATCGAATATTCTATTATCGTGGTCGACACGTGCAGTTACACGATCCGGCAGTGCTGTAATCTAAATTTTAACGAGGTCTTAATGAACGGGAATGCTCGTCGTGCGTTATTATTATTAATATTGACGCGTCGGTGGTTTATGGTCCGGTGACGTCTTTACGGCGCATATTTTCGACCCGTAGAATCGACACGACAAAGGACGTGCGGGTCACGCGATATTGTAATGTACAGCGTTTGACAATTGTTTTCAAAACCGCGTATATCTAATCGCGATTAATATTATTACGCTAAGCGCGGTCCGAGTGATTTCGACGCGAGTTTACGTGTCGGCGTTTTTTCAATAATAAGTTTTCGAAACGCGCGAGCGTCGTCGCGCGAATTCGTCGTGTAAAACACTATTTGATTCGACGGAGTTTGGAAAATATCACGCGAAAATTAAACTTGCAACCTATTATTCACTCGCGGACATTCACCCACTTCTTTCACCGCCCGCAACTACTCGTTTTCTCCCATTTTTTTTTTTTTTTTCAAGTACAAAACTTGAATATTTCTGTACCTACACCACGAGAGAGAGATTTATTAACGGTAACGACGATTCCGGTTCGCGGACACGATGGAAAATCACGAAAATACCATAAAATTAACAAAATATACAAAAAACGATTGTTCGCGTGGAATCGCATTACCCGAACGGGTCGTTTTCGAGTGTCACGGAGTTGCCGCCGCCGAGGTATTATTTTTCCACGGTCGGCCACGGTGCGTACGTTTCCGAGTAAAATCGAACAATTACGATTTCGTTCAACTCTCGTTGTCGTGTCCCAAAGGCATACTCAAGGGGTGTAACAGGAGTGGTCTTATCATCCTCACATTATCCTCGTGACTTTTATGTTTATTTATTTTCAGAACATAAGACAAATCCCGGCGGCGAGTTGAAAAAATCAAATTTACTAGTATCATTTATTTTAGTCTGATTTTGAAACGAAATATTATAAAAATATTATAAACGGCCGGGAAGTTCGTAGCGATTTGTCCGAACCAAAGAAATCCGACAAAATGCCAGTTCTGAGAGTAAGTCGTATTTATTTTTACGTGTTGATTTGTGAGTAAACATTTTGAGTGATTAAAATTTGAAAAATTATTTCTAGAGAAGACGAGGTCGAGAGTAATACGTATACAAACTCGTGTCGTCGCGGCGAGAAATTATAACCATCCGAAAACGATTAAAACGACGAAAATTCCATTTTACCATATTATTTTGAAATTAGCACGTTTACGTAAAACATATTGGCATCGGATATTTGTATATCTGGCGCGGCACAAACGATGAATATTTCGGCGTTCGATAAGTGGCAGGTGTTGATTGCAAGCTAAACGCGCGGCTTTGCGCGGACGGAGGTTTTTGTTTTTACTTTTGGGAATTCAATACATTATTTAGTACGATATTGAAATCGATATCTCTCCTGTCTCACGTTTGAAAATGCTAAGCTGTGCGTTTGATCCTTCGGACAATCCGCGCGTTTTAACAATGTTTACGGAGCCCCAATCTTTTGACCCAAATCAGGTTTATTTCATGGACTCGCGAGAAACCTAAAAACCGATAGAAATGTAAACCTTCTCAAAGCGAACCAATTCGAACTTTGGACGATTTCAAATTCACAACAAATAAACTGTAGTTTGTCCGATGTTGGATTTATCCATCAGGGTTGATCGACATTTTTCTGAACAACAAATAGAATTTAAACGGCGATAAGGGTGACGAACGCGTATTACGTAAAGTTAAATGTAAAAATATCAAAAAGCGATGCAAAACTCGGATAAGATTCGAGTGACGGGTGATTGACGTTGGCCAATCGTTCTTGTACCTGCGTTATTTTCGACTATTGTTTCAGAAAAACTTTTCCGAAACAAACCGGTCAAATACGATATTCGGTTGGAATTTAAAACCACTACAAAATGGTTTGTCCTATTTTACTATCAGATAAACGATATTGCGGACGGTGAAAGCGCGTATTGTACGACGCTTATCTCCCGCGACGGTCGACGAACACACACGCGAACACGTCCATTCCGAAACGCACTGTCCGTCGTCGAAGGGACGACCGCGTCTCATTGTCGCCCCGGACGAACGAAACAAAAGCTACTGCGGACGGCGCGGCGGCGCTATTTATCGCGATAATAATATTACACAATAACATCGTGATATAACACAGGGCGTCGGGAAATTCTCGGCCGCAGGTGTCCGCGGGCGAGCATGCGGCAGGTAAGCGCGCGCTTTTTTTGTCTTTTTTTCTAAACCGGGGAAATGACCGTAGCGGCCGGTTCTTTTCGTCTGTGGGAAGGTCCGATACGCGAGCGACGTCGACGGTGTGAAAAAAAAAAAATGTCCCTCTCACACCTGTCGACGTCGCCGCCGCCGCCGAGTGGATGTTTTCGTCTCTCACCGATTTACATATTACGTTTTCTGAACGATCTTGTGGGAAAACGAAAAAAAGATTAGCGATCTCTGACGCGCGCACCCGTCCGACCGCGTGAAAACCATGAATAAACTACGCCCGCACACGCCGATATCGCAACGTCGCGCGTTATGACGATGTGACGTGTGGCCGCGGACGGTTTTCTCACGTGAAAAATACGATTTACTAAACGGACGGACCAGGCCGCGGACGAGAGATAAAACAAACCCGTGTTACGGTCGTCGTTTCGGACACGATTATTCTCCCGAGTCGCGCGGGCTCTACGTGCGGCGGCGTCGCGTGAACGTGTATTTTTACTTTTTCGATCGGCCCGAACGATTTCGGGTGTAAAAATATTTATTTTTTTCCACTCGCTCGCCGAGCAGTCCGCTTGAAATTTTCGTCGTTACTGTCGACGCTATTGAGTGGTGAGCGCCTCGTTTTTTTTTTTTTATCATAACTTCTATTATAACGTATAATAAAACGTAGAACATTATTGACAACGACGCCAAAGTATTGAAATATTTTACAATATTAATTATCAAACCGTTTTTCTTGATTATAAATATTTCGAACGATAAAAAGCGCAACGCTCACTTTACGGATACCACAACGATGTCACACGTCGATATCTTACCCAAGATTATTTATAAAATAAATTATTAAATTGACAAAAGTATACTTGCATGTGATGGTGTTAATAATATGAGAAAAATCGAGAAAAAATTTAAAAAGTGGTCCTCAAATTAATACCGACGAGCTGAGCACCGCGTTTTTAAAAGAAAGTTTTATTTATTTCATATATCATTGGATACCTTATATGTCGATTTTAATTCGGTGTGATAAATCTAATGTGATAAATTTATAAATATAAATAAATAATTTAAGCAATTTAATTTCTATATTATAAATGCATTCGAATATTTCACACGAAAAAACTGTGATTTATATTTAATTTTATATTTAATCAAAATATATCGTAGGACGGCAAAAAGGTCGATTTCGTTTACATGCGACGAGAGTCGAAAACAAAACTATCGGAAAGGTTCTTTCGGTCGGAAACTATTCGTTCTAGAGACGGTCGTCGTATTATTATTAGATATCATGGAACGCGTTCGAATTAATTCGTCTTATCGGTTATAGCGACGCACCATTACACCGCTCTGTGCGCGTAAATAGAACGTTCTCGCTCTCTAAAACGGTTTTGTATTGTTATTAGACGGAACTTTTCCGTTCTAAATTATGTATTATTAAGTTTGTGAAAGTTCTGACCGACGGCGGGACCGCGTTTGCATTTTGACGATTTTCGTCGTCGTTTCCACTAGCTGTGTTTTTTCTCCTTTTTTTTTTTTTTTCTATTAGCGCGATACACGTTTTCCGCTCGAAATTCGTCTCTGGAACGATCGTCGACCGAAAATAAAATTCTACTCTTCAACGAATCAGATTTATAGAACCATTCCGTTCTAACCCGGCGGCGGCGGCGGCGTCGTCGATATATATGTGTGTGTGTGTGTGTGTGTGTGTATGCGCCGGCATCTCGAACTCGGGGAACTTTGACGCGGAAACCATTTCAAACGCTCGCAGGTATCCGACCTCACCACAAATCACATGCCCGTATAACACACGCACACACGCACACGCACACTACTACACCTCTCGCGCCTTTATTGCTCCCGAGATTTTAACGAGTGTATTTTACCGGGCGCGTAATAGCGTTTCATTGTTCTCGCTCTCGACTCCAAACACATAACGACGTACCGTATCACACTAATCAGATTAATCGGGCGGACCACCACTGGTTCGATCGCCACACTTGAATATCATATTTATCGGCACGCGCCGTTTACGTCATCGATTCACACGCGGGCTTTCCGACGTCCTCCTCTAGCGGCCGTTTTCACTCCAATGGCAACTCGAACGTCACCCCGTTCGCCGTAACGGCACGGTCGCGGTTTTTTCTCTTCTTCTCGTCTGCCCGTCGTCGTCGTGTGTTACGGACACAACGCCCGCAGCACGCGCGGCGAATCGATGTTTTCGTTTCGACACTGTTTGTTACGAAAACAAACGTCGTCGTTTCAACGAATCTGGAAAACTTTATTTTCGGTATTTGCGTGCTCTCTATCGATCCGGCCGCGAAATCGGAATAAACAAAACGAGACGGGAAAACTATCCCAAACACTCGACTTCACCGTACCGAATAATAATAATTATAACAGTAACAATAACATGTTTGTTAAGACTAATTGGAAATGTGAAAGTTTTGTCGATTCTCTCGGCGTTTATATAATTATTATGAGTATAGATACGGTGAAAACTGTCTTAGACAGAATCGCACGGGACCCAAAGAAGTGTTGTGTTTTAGACGAGTTTTCGGCGTATCCATTACACGGCGCGCACAGCGCAATATTCGTGGTCGAGACCTAAATATAATATTTCCAACGTATCTAATTCGGTTGTCCGTATCAGGCCTCTGCATTCGCGCCGCGCGTTCATCCTATTCGAGCGTCTAATCGGACGGCGCGGCGCGTTAATAAGACGCGGTTTAAAAACAATTCTACGGCTACGACGACGACGTGAGGCGTCTGAACGTTTTTCAGATGACGTTTGAACAAACAGTATTGGAGTAGACGGTCTAGAGCAGGTGCGTGCATTTAAATTCGTTTTCGCGTGCCCGCGGAAAACGTACCGATAAGTCAGCGAGGGCTGTTTACTTTGCTCGGCCCCCTTTTACAGCCTCCCAAAACCAGATGAAATAAAAAAAAATAAAAATAATGTGGTAATTTTATTTCATACGAAATTGTTAAGATATTGTATACTATTAATGTTACGTAATTATTATATTATTTATCGTCAAATGCACGATAAGAGCGGACTGTGGCCGACTATCAATCGGGTATATTGTCGTATCGTCGTCAGTCTCTCGGTCGCCACCGTCCGAATCGTTCGGCGCGTATAATTTGTGTTTGATAAATAAAACCATACTTATAAATATTATATATATATATTCTTTTTTTTTTGTGAGAGTGTGCCACCATAAACATTATCCACGTCTTTACCAACCGACATTATTATTATCATTATTATTATATAAAATAAAGTAAATAAGAGGTTACTAGAATAATTTCAATTTTTTACCGTTTTCAAGTTACACATCGTAAAAACGTCGATCGATTAAATTCCAAATTATCTGATTTTGATTTCACCGTTTTATTGATATTTCATTCTATTTTAGTAGAACCGTTTCGGCAAAACCTTTTTGATCGAATGAAAAACGAAAATATACAAATCAGTAAGCGTCGATTTCTCGCGTGCAAAATAAAACATGAAATATATAATATACGAATGATATTTCAATTGATCTGTCGGATGAGTCGCAAAAAAAAAAACAATAAAAAAATAGAAAGCGGTTTTGCGAACGCGACCTAAAAGTTGACGTGGGCGGACGCTATACAGCGAGGAAAACAGTACGCCGGAAACGAGTGAAGGAATCAGTGCGTTCACAACGGCGACACCGTGAACACACGCTCTGAAAATGAATACTACGACGACGTCGCGAATAATGGAAATTTTACGATTGTAATAATAATATAATATCAATCGGACGTTACACAGAAAACGATCGGGTGCGTCGTCGATACTCCTCGCCGTTTTCCTTATTTCACCAAATACAAATCGTTGGGAGTCGGCGTTGGTAAAACAACCGTCCGAAAAGGTTTCCGAAACGAATTTTCGTTTTAAATGTGCGTAGTCGTGCTCGGATCGAAACGACGTCGTTTACAATACATAATATGTACAGAGATATCGAGAAAGAAATTGTCGACGCGAAAATCAAATCGTCGGCGTTCGCGGATCCCAAAAGCCTCGACAAATAAAAACAGGACCCGATCGAGTGGTCGAAAAAAAAAAAAAAACCACACACACGGGGCGTGCCCGGGGCGCGTGTATCGAGTCGCGTTGAACGCGATTGATCGTCGTCGGACGTGTTATTACGCCGCGCGTATATTATGGTACATATAAATAGATTATAAATTGTAAAGTTTACGTCCGCCCGGGTCAGGTCGAGTGATAATTAGAAAAAAAAAGGGAAAAATCGGGTCAGCGATTATTTCAACAACAACAACAACTACTGCTGTTCCCGCAGTCGCGCCGCCGCCGCCGCGCCGCGCGCGCGCACAACACGCGTTCGTTTTGGATAGCATTTACAGAAGAAAAAAAAAAAAAAACAACGAGCTATTATAAAATGCTCGGAACATTATTAACATAAATATGAAATTAATGGCGGAAAAGCGAATCGTCTGCATTTAGAATGGCTTTAAATGTCAATTAGAAAAGGGTAAGATCGCATAATAAAGTAATATACCGTACACCGGAATGACCGGATAGGTACGTACCTATATACACACCGCATTATAGCTAGTAATGATACGCGGAGTCTCCACGTTAGAGAATAATAATATGCAAATGCGAGAGAGAGAGAGGGGGGGGGATAACAATGTTATTATTTTCTCTTTTTTTCTTTCTAAACAAACCTACGAGCGTCGCCTATGCCCGCCGCCGCGCCGACGGGAATTAATATCGGTGGTTTTTATAATATGTATAATATTACATTTCGTCGTATAGCTACGTCGCGTCGTTCGAACGACGACGTTCGTATTCGTTAATAATATCAATTAAAATTAATTGGCGTATTCGAATTAATATGTTTAACCGTCGGAAGCGTAACGATAATACGTATAGCGTACTATTTTATCATAGTTTTTGATCGCGTGTTCGAACGCGCGAGAATTTCAACGGTTTTTTTTTTTTCTGTGTCGTCCCGAAAAGTACGGATACTGTAATGCAGCGGTTCCCAAACTTTTTCAGCCTCGGAGCCTTTTTTTAAGGAGAAGTTTCTCGTGGAGCCGCCCCGAGAAATATTTAACGTTAATTTGCGTTTGCCTGTGTTCCATGAAGCATAATCAACACGAACTGTATACATACGGACAACAAAGGAAACAATAGTTTTAAAAGAACTGGAGAAAATATTGTTTATTATTGAAATCAACAAAATTAGAATAAAACTAGTTGAAAATATTTAAAAATAATACAACGTCACATGTATACATCTTGATAAAAAATTTCAAAATATTAATTTCTTGTGTAATAATGAACGGAGGAGCCCTTGGGAAACCATTTGTGCGAGCACAGTTTGGGAAACACAGTCCCCGCTATAGTGTTGTATATTCGCGGTAATCCGTCCGACGACGACGGTTTAAAATTAAACGCGCAGCAGCGTTTGCCCCGCGAGAAAATTCGTATATCGGATATACTTTATTCCTTTCATAACAAATAATAATGGACCGAGAGGCGCGCTTCGAACGGGGTAATACGTATATTATCGAATGTTACGGGGGAACAAAAATACAGGGCACAAAGGTCGAACAGATTGAATGTTAAAAGCAGGGACTGGAACCGAACCGAAAAGAACCGGTTCTAGAACCGGAACCTTGGCCAAATTATAGAACCTTAACCTTTAAAAAACCTTTAATTAAAATTTTAAAGAACCCAAACCTGAACCGGAACCTCGATCAAAAAAGTGTTATTACTTTCGGTTCTAAACGGTTCTTTTCGGTTCTTAGGACATATTATTATGTATTTCATATTTCAAAAGAAATAATATGTTACACTATTTGTATTTCTCCTACAAAATTGTATTTATTTTGGTCAACGTCGATAATGATTGCGATAACACCTATTACGGACGGCGAGACGCGTCTCATTGCGTATAATTAGTAAACCCCTGACTATTGCAATATGTTTATAAATACATTGTGTAGGAATAGCAGGAAGTCATACTAATTTTTTCGATAAATATTATTAAAGAAAATGGTTTTTCCAAAAAGTGCGGTGTAAACACCGCTGGCGCGACCGCTAGAAGGTTAAGAATTCTATAACTGTACAACGAAAAACCGATTTTAACAATTACAACAATATAAAAACATACATAATAATGAATGACGTTCAAATTTGTAAATATTTACAAAACAAAATTATTTGTCTCGTGTTCTAATTTCTAAGTATAATTTTTACCAGATATTTTGATTTTTTAATAAGAATGTGTGATATTTTAAATTAAAATGCATGTTATATACTTTTTTCCATGTTATCAAAAAAAAATTTGAACCGGTTATAACCCTTATTAACCGAAACCGGAACCGAAACCCTAATTTTGTATTTTTAAGTACCGAAACCCAAACCGGAACCGAGATTTTAAATATTAAAGAACCGGAACCGAAACCAGAACCCTTAAAATCGTAAAGGTTCCAGTCCCTGGTTAAAAGTACTGAAAAAATAAAACGTAAAACATAATGTTCCGAGATAATATTATATAATACGTACGTATAACGTAACGTATAATAAGTTCCGTTTGACATTAAAATAAAAATCACTCTGTGCACGAGACGACATGTGAGTACGAGAAAATCGTATCAGTTTTCGTTTTTTTCCCCCCCTCCCCGCGACGCACATTATAAGAGACGAGCTCTTTTGTCGTACTCGATCCGCTCCTAATCCGGATCGAGCGGTGAATAATAATAATAATAATAACTCGAATGAAATTACGATCGACGCGCCCGCCCGCGGTAATCAATCGTACTTTTTACGCGGCGATAAAACGTGAAAAACGTAAACATAATTTTCTTCGTGTCCGTTTACGAAAAGACGCGCGCGCGCACACGCACATCACAGCCCGAACCACGATGTTCCGTGTATATAATATAATATGTGTACGTTCTCTAGCCGATAAATCGCGCGTTTATTTTTAATTGAAGCGTGAAATTCCAGGCAAGGCTTGTACCGGTCGAAGGAAATCGAAATAATATCGCGGGCGATGGCAAAAGGACACGCTGTCGTATAACTATGGCCGGGCACTTAACTCATAGAAAATAAATAAAGTAATTATATTAATATTTAAAATATAATTACACCCGATGATGATGTTTTTGAATCGAAACCGGTCGTGACTTTTTTTTATTATTTAATAATAAACTTGTTAAGTTATTAAGTTAAGCTTATTTAATAACTTAAAGTTTTTTTTCCTTGTCGACGACACCCGTTCAATTAATCCTTACTCTCATCGGAACACGTTCAGTAATTATTGGAAAATTTCAATTTGACGTTTTATGAAACAACAACACTGTTATTTTATTCCGTACCGTATTGAAAATCTATGATCGACAACACGGATATTAATTGGAAAAAAAAAAAAAAAAAAACATTCGTATCAAATTCATATCGCCGCGATATTAATAATTCTACGAAAAATCGTTTTCACGTGCCGTTTTTCAATTTTCTAAACAAACAGCGGCGGCGAACACAAAAACAATAATAATATACTGAAACGTAATTAATTTTTTTTTTGTTTTTCGGAAAAATCGTAATTATTATTATAAAATACCACGCGTCGTCGTATCGTTTTCCTGTGGATAAAAATCTATTACACCGTTACCATCCTGCAGTCGGAGTTGGTTCTATTTTAGAGTCCGTTTGTTGCGATAAAAAAAATCGCACCGTAATGTTATTAATAATATCGTTACCGATATCCTGCAGACCGTCCGTACGATTCTAATAATTAATTATTAAGCTTTTGACGGCAGGTACAATGACGTATTGCCCGATAAATTCCGACGGAATTTATGCCGCGGAGCACGGAACGATGTGATATCAAACGCCCACATTATAATATAACGTTTGAAATTTCCCGCGGGTCATCACAATCCGACGACGCGATAAAAAAAAACAAAAAAACAACCGCCGCCGCGTTAAAATTTATGTGTACGAAAAACGCGAGTTACGAGACTCGGGACGAGCGATCGACTTCGGAGAGAATATTGTTTTCACAATAAATATTATTATTCTCGTCGTTCCGAATAGCAATAACTGTTCCGAGCGACAGAACGATATCTCTATTATTTCCTGCAAACCGTCGAAATATCCGATTCCGTCACGCTGTGAAAATACTCTTGTTGTGATTATGATTTTTCAGGCGCGTGTTATTTCTCTCGTCTTTTTTTTTCGAGTCGCGGCGCAAAAATACCGTAGAAAACCGGTACAGACATTCGACGAATCTCACCGTTTTGTGTCGCGACGTTGTCGAAAATCGTACTTCTTTCGCGCGGCGACAACATTATTGCTACCCCGAAAACCGTCCTCGGAGCTAATAATTCTCGCACGCACACACACACACACACTCGCGAGTCATAGTTTAATGAATACACACATTCCTCGTTTCGCTCGGAATCTAATATTGTCGCGATTTCAATGCGATCGTTTCGGCGATTTTAAACGCGCGATTAATATCCCCGAACGTCAAACCATTTCGACAGAAAGCGTTACGGGGCGCGTCCCGCCGCCGCCGTCGAAACGCAATACCGAATGCACGTGCCTACCGTATTTTTTTACTCGATCGAGCGAATGGAAAAAACGCGAATCGCTTTGGCCGTTAAAATACAATAGTCGTGGACGCGCGAAAGACTCGTGTGCGTAATTCACGTGATTTCATATCGCACTCGAACGTATTTATTATGTGATTTTTTGGTCAAAATACGATACGATCGAATGGAGTATAGTATACTATCAAGCCCGGATTAACACTATCGTAGTGTTAATAGCACAGTGCCTATTTATTTCCCATTGTGCTACGGCGGTCCTGGTGTACCTACAGTATTAAAATGATAAAAAAAACCTTATGTTTGGGAGAGGTTCAGAGGTAGTGTTGAATCTCAGTGTTAAGCCTTTAAATCAAAAACGTTTACAACATAAAAATCTTAACTTTTATTATTTATTTTATAATTGATAACAATATTTTAACACATCCTAAAAACATTTGATTTTACTCTAAATATATTTAATAATTATTATTAATATTAAAGTATTTAATTTTAGCAACTTTTTTGTATACAATTTTCAATTTTGCATATTTCTTCCCCGTATACAAAAAAATCGTAGCCTCACATTTTATTTTTGTAGGCCCTACAATGTTCGTAGGCCCTAGGCACAGTGCCTATTGTGCCTATGCCCTAATACGGCCCTGTATACTATTATCGTTCTGACATGCGATTCGAACAGTTAAACGACCGACAAGACGATCGACCGTAATATCGTTGTACGCGTCGTGTTTAGAATTCGATGCTCACCAACGTTCGTGTAAAACTCTTTTCAAAATTAATAATAATCTCTCGGGCGCGCGGTCGAGTGTCGTTTTACCGCGCGAAAAGTCGGCCGTGCGTATAAATATTATATAAAGAGAAAAATCGTTCCGCTTAGAAAACAGTAATCTATCGTGTAATAACAAAAAATGGTCTTAACAACCTGAAAATATTTACAGACAACTGCCGTACGGTATTTCACAAAAATCGACAAATTCAATAACTTACTGTCTTTTCGTTGTTTCTTAATCGACGTGGCGCATAATTATTATTATTGTCATTGTTATAATATAGTTCGTAATGTTACCCTCGTAAGATTATTATTAGAAGAAGAAAAATAGTGTTTTTCTCGGTCGATAAATCAAGCGTCGCGCGTCATCCGTAACGATTTCGGCCGTGTTGGTTTTTGAATTGATTGTTTTCAAGGAATTTTCGTTTGGCGTTAATGGTCTTATGGATAATACTCTGCGACGCCTTCATTATGTTTGATACGAGCGATTGTGACTTAAAATAATTGAACAATTGTGAAAAATAGAGAATTTTCCCGTTCGCGATATCCGATCGACTCTATATTTTCGTGACACTTTTTATATCTACAAAAAAATAAAAATAATCACTGTTGTAGCGGTTTTTCTCTCTCCGAAAGATTAGAAATAAATCGTATTTAATTATTTTTTCCACAACAGTAAATGTAATAGTCGTAATATCGATTTCGACGTATAGACGTTGTCCTTTGCGATTTTATTTTATTTTTCTTTTTTTGCAAAATCTCAACATAACACGTTTTTCCGACGCCGCCCCGCCGTACGGTTATTTTTTCCCCCTTCTAAGGGCCGTCTAATCGGTCTTATTAGAGTTTCGGTCGATGTAGACTTTTTTCTATTTTCCTTTTTCTATTGGTCTTCTGTGAAATTGTATCGGCTATAAACTCCTTCCGTCGTCGTTCTAGGTCAGATGCGCACATCTGAAATAGATTTTACAAATCGGCGTATTCACACGACATGTGATTTTTTTTTTTTTTTAACCGTTTTCCGACCGTTTTCAATCGGTCTACCGGATTTCTTTCGATTCAAACGCGTATTTTTTTCATTTTTCACGTGCGAAATTCTAACGGTCCTCCGTATGAATTCGAAATGTGAACGCATTAATATTTGAACGCCACGAGTCTGCCGCGACGGCTCGTAATTTCATCTCGTAGTATATTTGATTTAACGGGTCGGGTTTTAATCCGAACGATCAGAGAGCACCGCGAGGTCACTGCGTCCCGCGTCAGAAATAATTATCGTTCACATTGTATTTTTTCCACCGACCGTAATATTATGACTCGTACTCGAGAGTGTATCACGTCCTGCGGAAACTTTACGGTTAAGAATTTTAAATTTTATTCAACAGTCGTCTCGGCAATTTTTCGATTATTACAGACCGGCGCGGCGGCGGCGTAGATAAAATCTCGGGCGGATGTTTTTTTTTTTTCGAGCAATTTTGGATTCCGAGATATACCGCGGCGGCTCGTCGGTCGGATAAACGATTTCCCCCCGACGACACGTAAATATTTGTCTTTCGATTTAACGATCGGGCGGCGGCGGCGCGGTGTACGTGCGTGTTGTTTCCTCGGCGATCGGCGGGAAAATGTCTTTTTTTTTTCGCTAGAGAAAAAAAATCAACGCTGCGAGATTAGCGTTCTCGGTTCGCGAGCGGATCGATCGGCCCGGGGCGGTGTTCCGATCTCGCGATTGTCGGTAACCGACGAGAGGGGACTGGAAGCCGTGCGCGTGGCGTAAAACACCATCGTCACGCCGCGAGAACGCGGATATAAAAAGTCGGCGCGCAACGTGTCGCTCGATCGATATGCGAACCGGTCACGACGCGTGCAGGCCGTGTCCCCGGCCGAACGAAACGCGCCGGCACGCGATCGGGGGCACACTCGCGTTCGAATAAACCGCACGAGTCGAGAACGTTTTCGAGTGACGTTTTCGCGTGCTCGTCGGACGATTTGTCGAAAAAAAATACTTTTGGATTTTCGAACCCGCGGAATCGCGCTCGGAAGAATAGTGTTGCGGGGTTTACTAGGCTACAAAGTCTTCTTGTTGTAGACAAATGCGTTGACGTTTTCCGGTCGGACAACAATTTTAAACGACCGACGAACTGTCTGTTGTTTTTCGCATCGCGAAGTCGGAGACGATCGTCGTCGCTGTCTCCTTGTTCAAGATTTCACTTTACACTATCTCGGCGCAAAGATAAATCTATAATAATATAGTGATATTATATTCTCGCGTCTCTCGATCGTTTTAAAAGTGAAAATATATAGCGATTCTCCCGCTAGCTTCCCGCCATTGTAGTCGGCGACCACAAGACGGACAAACACTCGAGGCTCTTTTAACATTTCGCAAAACTTTCTGCCACTTTTCAGTCCATTAGCATATCGAAGAAACCGGCTATCGCGTTACCCCCCGCCACGACGACAAGTAGATAATATATTGAGTTGTAAATTCGACAAAGGATAGAAACGCGTGGCGATAAAATCTAAATGGACGCCCGACGGACACTTATTAAGACTATATACAATCGAATAACCCCGAGAGATCTGCCTCAGCCAGTGTGGTTTACAGTGGCGGACGGGTGAGAATTCAAAAACTTTTTACCACCGTGATAACGTCAAACGTTCCGCGGCGACGATAAATCTGAAGTCGTAGTTTTTTTTTTTCTTATCGAGCGTAAATTATGAAAACCGAAATACATGTGAATATATGTGAAAATGATTAAAATATCCGCCGGAAACCAATGAACATTAATTCGCGAACCCATTAATCGACTGTTAATTAAAAACAACTACTCATATTGTTTTTTTTTTTCTCGCACAATGCGTAAACTCAAAACTGTCGAGACGTATTCGTTTGAATATTTAAGGCTTTGAATCAAGAGCAAAAACATAATGAAACGACAACTCTCACTTTTCGAAATCGATATTGTACTCGTAGTGATACCAGCTGGTATAATATGGCTCTCGTTGATCGTACTAAAAAAACCGATTTTTATGGACGTCGCGAGATCGTAAAGCGTCGATTCATTATGAAGAACGATTTGATTTTTATCGTCTAAATACACGTTGTCATTACAACACGAACGATTCAAATGATAACAATAAATCCGGCTGAATAACGCGCGTCATCAAAGCGGCGTGACGCGTCGTATTTTTTCGCAATAAAGTTTATCGTCGCCAATATTTATAATATAGGCTATACATTGGACGATTAATATTAGTGAGCACGAACGCCAGATTCTAATCGGTACCCAAGTTTTCCGATCCACCGTATATAATACCGATGACGGCGGACGGGGAGGAGGGGGTGGGGAGTGCTAAGATGTAAAACACAATCTTCAATTTAGCACTATAACGATTTGAAATCGTACGAAATAATACGAACTTTTTTTTTTCAAACTGTAAGTCGACAGTTTTTTTTTTTTTTTTTTTACCATTCTCATTCCGTTGTTTATCATATTATTTATACTGATAAAAAACGCGTTCCGCGAGTACACGTCATACGAGAAAATATAATAATCGTAATACGTCGGAAAGTGCCGCGGGCATCGAGTCGTCTCGCAAATGTATTGTTCTTTTTCTCGCGGTATCATATTATTATTATAAACGGGGCGGCAAACCGTGTGCGCGGGCGGTTTCGGATATTGTCGCGAAAAAACGTGTTTATTTAAATTAAGGTAGTTGAAAATACCTATTTGTGAGACGTTTCATATTATAATATTACCTTACATATTATTATATTAATTATATTGTTATGTTTTGGCGTACAGAGACGGTTTTTAATCGATTTCGATTGTGAAAAAATTCTTTTGTTCCGAAATCACGTGCCCGCTAAAGTCCTAACCCGACACGACCGTAAACCGGAGACTTTTGAATTGTACGCTCATATCGTATTATTATAATTTCAAACGCTTCACGCGGTCACGGTGTATTTTTCCGGCGAATCGTCCGATTGATCGTCCGTTTTAAATAATATCCCGTTACAGGTGTGTATAAATTCGGGCACAGCGTGCCGCCGCCGACGGGTTTGTTTTATTTATCGTCACGTCATTACGACGGTAATAATAGTAATACTAATACTAATAATAGCGATAGTATAATATTTTAGCGTTTACGACACGAGCGCCGGAAGATTCAAAACGTTCGTCGCGGCACAATACCAACAATAACGCGATGAGATGATAACGATACGGTAATACGCGCGCTGTTATCGTCCGAACATCTTCGGCTGCAATCTACGGCGGCGCGTTGTTTATCGCGAGCAAAACGTCGTGCGACGCGGATGTTGCGATCTTCGGCGTTCAATTTCCGAGCATAAAAGGGGGAGCAAACACTCTCTACACCAGAATGTGCCTATGCGGCAGCGGCACATTGTCGCGTGAGAATTTACCGTTTTAAACGATCGCAAACGACGACAACTCTATTTCCCATAACGCGCGTGGTTCTTGAATATAATATTATTATTATCTCGCAGCGTGTATTGTCGCGCGGACACGGTCGGTAGTGCGAAAAACCGTACTCTGCAGACAATTTTGTTTGACGAGATAATATCGAAAGGGGTTCTAAAATAATTACTCCTCGGGCCGGCAGGAGGCCCCCGTCAAAAGTAAAACAAACGAAATACGAATCGTTAAAACGTTTTGCGCAATGAATTAATGTTCGTAAACGTCCGTTTACGCGTCGTCGTCGGGAACATTATTCACGGAAGATCGTCGTCGTCGTCTGGTTTTTTTTCATTTTCGTTTTCTCGTATCAATCGAACGAAAAATAAAACAGATACTCGTATAATCGAATAGGTAATATTTATCGCGCCCTGGTTAAAAGTTAAACTATGACAACGGAGAGTCGAGTTCAAACTCGAGCTTTTAACTTTGAACTACCACATCAATTAATTTCTCTTCTCGGTATATTTCATAATGTACTCGAATGTTTCACAACTCGTATCATGCACTGCGCGCGACCGCCAAAGTTAAAAGCTTGTTGAAAATAATTTGACACTATACACACACACAACAACATTTGATAAACAGCGTGCGTTATAATAATTTAAATAATAATTATAGCGATGGCGTTTCCGAGAAATACATTCGAATTGAAACATCGCGAAAGCGCCCGTATCGGTGTAACGTCGTTATGATGTACCTGCGCGCGCGCGCGAACAACACGAGTGTTGTTGTGTTTAATTTATTAACAACGGGATCGACGTAAGACAATGCGTACGACTTATGAAACGCGGGGAAAACGCAACGCTCGAAACGTACCTCGCGTGAACAATTAAATAATAATTCGTTTTCGTTGCCCGAGACGCGCGCGCCGACGAACGGGATTTTTATTATTTTCTCCCGACAAAACAAAACCAGTCGACGGTAATTTGTTAGCATTTGACACGCGTTAACTTTCGTTGGGAAACGAAAGGGGAACAACGAGGATAACACGGTATTGATTAAAAGGAGTATCAAACCTAGATCCTACCACAGAAATTTCAGGAAAATTATCTAGGCGGTTTCACACGCGCAGCAAACGTTCACCGCGAATGAATAATCGTCGCGAACGTTCGCTCGAAATTAAACACTTATATTTTGGATGTCGAACATGAATATTTATAGAAATCATACAACATCGATGTTGGCGGCGATCGTTAATAAATTTCCAACACCGTCTCGAAAATTTATTCTAGTATGAAAATTTATTTATTTTCGCGTTTACTCGTTTATTCTTTTGTTTAAATACGCGTTTTTTTTGTTTTTATCTTTTTTAATTACGAACGTTTTTTCGACGTTTTGCTTTGAGACTATATTATATACGTAATAACATTAATGTTTCTCAATCGAGAAACAAATAATCCCACAATATTTACATTATGTGTAAACTTCCAGTCATTACGAATACGTACCACCTTTCACCCTCCCCCCGATATCATTACGCGGCTTATTGAAAAGTCGTAAATGAAGTCTTCGGATTTTAAACGATCGACACAATCGCACAAGTGCTGTATAATCGTAATCGGACGAATTTTTTCTCGCGCGTCCTTCGAGAGAGTGATAGGGAGAAAAGGTAGCGAACAAACAAGCGTTTGCAGCGAAAGCGAAAAAAGGGAAAACGCCGAATACGTTTTTATTGTAAAATACGTCCCGTAGCAGCCGCGCCGCGCCGCGCCGCCGGGATTCTGAAACGACGCGGGCGCCTCGTAACACTTACGTCGTGCGGTTCACCCGAGGTACTTGATCAATGACGTGCGCGTTTGCGTATAATCATTTTAATTACCCGCGAGTAATATACCGACGTCTAACGTATACATATACTTAAAATAATTACACCGGCTGCACTCGCGCGCCCGCACGTGTACGGCTTGCGGCGACGAGACTTTCCGTACAAATATAATAACGGACGGGACCGTTTTCCGAGGATTCCGCGAGACGAACGAGCGTTTCAGCCGTCGCGCGTCGCCAACTTTCGCGTCCTATCTTCGATATAGAGTCACTGCGGCGCGAGGGACTCGGACGAGCTCGAGCGGTGAGAAAACGGTACGCGCGAAATACGTATAATAATCGAAAAACAACGACGGCCAGAGCTTTTTGAAGCAAAACGCGTGCGCGAGAAACGGCTGCGTTATGTTTTCGAGATTTTTCGTCCGATCGAAATTATTTCGTCGACGTTTCACGCGGAAAAGAGGCTTCGAAAACTCGAAATTTCAAACATCTATAAATGGTGGAGAAAGAAAAAATATCGAAATCTTTCGAAAACCGTATTTATTACTTTCTGAGTTACGATTTTTCACGATTGTTTCGAAAACGATCGATGGAATTTTTAAAATTGACCCGAAACCACCGACGACGGGCCAACATTTTCTAACCGTTCCCAAAAGTCGACGATTCATAAAACAAAAAAAAAAACACGCGACAGTAAAATCAATACGTTCCTGCCGCTCGATTTACGAATTTTTTTTTTTCGATTTTCCCCTCGAGCCTGGAACAATAATTCGTCCTGAATATCAAGTAACATCTCGTGTCCTGTTTTACCGGTCCACGCCTGTAGAGGCACGATAAAAATTTACCGGCGCGGCGTCGTCGGTACATCGTCTGAGAAAATACGGTCTGTCGCGGGAAATCGATATGACACCGCCGCCGTATTTTATTAATAATAATTATTGTCGAACGTCCGTCGACTCCGGAAATCGATACGAATCTCGCCGTAATAACATAATACAATGAAGGCTGTCGCGCGCGCGCCGCCGCCGCCGCGAGCTCGCGTTCCGGTCAACGGAGTAATGCGATTTTCTATCTCCGCGTAATTAATAAAATTATAGTTGTTGTTGTTAATTTTTTTTCTCTCTCTCCCGTCGTCGTCGTCGTCGTCGTCGCGGTTATTAATGTTTTGCCGCTGGAAACCAGTCGCGGGGTGCGTCTATTGAATTTTTAAACTCGCGGTCGAACCACACACAGAGCGGTAATTTAATATTAATCATTATTAGCCTTATTACCCTTAAAATGCTTAATTCCCCGTTGCCGCCGGAATTGACCGCATTACTTTAACCTCGGAGTTAAAAGTTTACGCGTCTCGCCGCGCACCGCCCACGTACGTACGTATCAATGTTTTATGGATCTCTCGACGTAACAACGTAATTCGGTTAATTAGAGAGAGAGCTTCGCGCGTCGTACGCGAAAACGTTACACGAGACAACCGCGCGCGGAACACGATGATGGAAATGAATTTTATTCGATGCGAGCTTCGTACGTACAATTTATCGTTAGCGAGTGCACGGGACGCGCCACCATTATTCTTCCTTAAATATGAATTTGTTAAATAGGAGACCGCATCATACATTACGTCATCTTGTCGGAGCGTAAACAATAATATATATATACGTTCTCTGTAACGGAACAGTAAACAATACCTGAAACGCATTAATTTGATAAAAAAAAAAAACCGTCGAGATCGGAATCTATAAAGCGAACGACGACGCGTCTATAATATGCTATTGCGCCGAAACGTAAATCCATTCGTTATACCTATGAATATGTGTGTTGAAACATCGTCGAGACCGGAGTGTTTGTTACGGTGACGATGTCTTATTAACGGCTTGTACGAGGTTACCGAGTGTAAACGCGGAACGAAATAATATATTATTATTATTACTCGAATTTCACTTAACCTGCAGTTAAAACAGTTTGCCATCGTTGCTCCGTTGATGTCACGAGTGTTGTTTGTTGCGCCAAGACGTGTTCATTATTACGTGTAATACACGGCCACAGGTTAAACTTATTAAACAACACGAGTGACGCGTGTTTTTTAACTACTTCCGGGGAGGGTTTTTTTTTTTTTTGTCGTCTTTGATCAAAGTATTTCGAGTAGACGAGTACGTTTCTACGAGTGAGCTAAAGTCTTCTCTCGTCGATTATGCGTGGTGGAAAAAAAAAAACTGTTAAAAAACGCTTTGATTTGCAAATAACGTTACGTTCTACCGTGGGACACTATAATAAACGTATAAACCGTACTAATAGGATATTATGTATTATTCACGTTATTATCGCATTGAGATTTCGCGTGGTCTGTATTTGTTATTTTATAGTTAAATTAATTTATCTCGAACACGTTACGCGGGACAGTTGACGGTTATGCGATTTTGTAAAACAAAGTGGGCTTCCGCGCGTGTCACCGGTAACTTTATGGGTACGTCAAACGACGACGACTGCAATATTTCACTCGAAACCGTTGGGTTTTCGGGAAAAGCTTTCGATTTCACGACGAATTCGTCGTCGAGCACAGTGAAAGTGTTTTCTCAATTTTTTTTACGATTGTAAAATCGTTACATAATAATATGTAAGTATATTAATTTTTATTTTAATAATCAAAATATGTCTTTTTAACAGTTCAACACGAACGACTAGTAAATAAGTGGTCTAAAATTAAACGAGCACTTTTTTTTCGACTCGATTTTAGTATTAGAAAACACAAAAAAACACCATAACGTGACGTGACGTAAAACTATATCATTTTTTTTTTTTTTAATCTGTTCGCTCTAATCGCGACGAGTCCCCCGAAAATCGATTGCCGTTGTTCAAGTATTTTTTTTATAAAAATCGACCGTCGTCGTCGGGATAAACCAAAAAACTACCGCGTTATCCGTTCAGAAACTGAAAAAAAATCACGCCCGTGTTAGAGCTTGACGAGCGTATGGAGTGGATTTGTAGGGCCTCGGACGGATAGCAATGATATCGATGACAAGACGTGCTGAACGAGGGATTGAGGCTGGTCGTGACAATATAACCGGACAAAGTGCAGTGGAGTGCAGTAAAGTCAGCGGATACAGGAGTGTCTCTGAGCGTTGAGCGCATTATAATAATTCCAGTGGACAAGTGTTGCCGACCTCGAGCAGTCGTCTTTATATCGTTTAATGAGCAATAGTGGCATTTATGGCGTTTCGCCCGAGATAAATTATTATTATTGAGGTTTCGAGGTATCCGAGGTATGGAGGTGAACGGCCCGAAATTTCTTTTGAACATTTTCATTTCATATTATATTTCGATAATCTGAAAAACTCAGCAAAGGAATACTGTTTCCCACACAAAGTTTACTAAAATATGTCGTACTTCCTCGTAGAATCGATGAATGTACGGCGACAACGGAAACACGTAAACGCTGATATTTCAAATTATAAATTAAGATTTTTTTTTTTTTTATTATTATTCGAAATCGAATCTACTCACTGGGCCTGACTTTGTCACTGTCGTTACGTTACAGCCGTGTGATAGATAACACGTCCCTGACTAGCACAAAAAATTATATTATGATAATCGATAAAATATATGCCTAAACGACGCGAAAGCTGCGTTTTAATTATTAGAATAAATCGTTTGTCGTTATTATAACGAGATTTTGTTTGATCTCGCAAAAAATTAAGCGTGAAAGTAAGACACGTCGAGTCGGCGGCGCAAAAACAATTTGATCGAATCGTAGTGTAGTGCGGCGCGTATCTACTCGGAGAGACCGATTGGAAATCGTAGTCATTGATCGAATGTGTTTCTTTTCGGAGAGAAATAGGAAGAGAAACGTCGTCGTCGTCGTCGTCGTCGAATTCGGTCGTTTGAAGACATTTTTTTCGTTTTTGTTTACGACCGTCGGCCCGTGGCCGCGAAACCCGCGTTCAACGACGGCCTACGCGTTCACACCGTAAACGAGAAAATATTACAATATTGCTCGACATGTGTCGTCGTCACAGTCACTGTACGATGTTTAAAGAGTCGAACGGTTTACCTACATTCGGTCGAGTGGTTTTTCGTACGCGTTCGATTGTTTGAGACGTCACGACGCCGCCGTCGTCGCGTGTCGATGAGAAATGTCTACAGTTCGGCACGCGGTATATATTTCACCGGGGCGGCGGCAGCGCGCGGCCGAGGAGAAACGAGAAAAAGTCGCGTTCCGTTCGGCGAGCCCGGCGCGCCATTTGATCAAACGTTTTTAATTAAATCGTCGGAGAAAAATGGCGTGACGTCGCGTATTCTCGTGTCGTGTACAAATACGCGCGTGGATCGTAATCCGCCGACGGACGACGTGAAACGATTGAGCACTGTCGTGTTCGGCGAGTATTCCGTACATCGGCCGTAACGTAAAGTATAGAAACCGACGAATCGGCGGGAAACCGGGAGCCGAAACCGAGAGAAAAATCGGAAAAAAATAAAAACCGCCGACCGTCTGTAATCACGATAGTTTTATAAATTCCACGTCGTCGGCAGAACGGCGGAAAAGGACGTTTCTAGCATATCTTGACGTGAACGTTTATCGGAAAACTAGGACCGCGGCGGCGGCGTTGGCGATTTCGATCGGTAGAGACCGGAGAAGGAAAACTTTCGGCACTCTTGTGCGATAAATCGAACGAATTGAAGAACTACGCGGTCGTCGTCGTCGAGACGGATTGCTCGGCGTGAAAACTCGGGCGAAGGATCGCGAAACTCGGCGAGCTACTCCGGCGATGGCACTCGTAGACTTTCCTAACCGTCGAATAAATTGTGTTCGGCGAATCGTTGGGATTTTACTCTCGACTTTTGTTGAACTTTGAGTTCGGTCGTATTGAAATTTCAGCTTTGCGCTGTCATCTTCACGCCGGCGGCGGCGGCGGCGGCGGCGCAAATATTTGTCGGACCGTTCTTCGCGGACTCGAGTTAAAACTTCTCGGCTTCTTTATCAACCGTACACCTGGATGCGTGCGATATTTTTCGAGATAATTAATCGTAATAATGTTGTTTTCCAGTCGTATTATTTGTTGTTTGGCTTTTGCGAGTAAACAACGAGTAGGTAACAACTACGGGGAAAAACGTACGCGCGTACGTTTGAAAATCCGCCAACGCCCGCCTCGCCGCGGCGCGTTTAAACGTATTAAATATCCTTATATCAAGGACGCGTCTCCGGGCCGGCCGTCCGCGCACCGTTCGGAATCATATTATTACGTATTATTATCATCATCATCGTCATCGTCTTTCGCGCGGCCACATGTGGTTTGTCATCGTTGCCTTTCAATTTAAAATATACGAGCTACACTACGTCGCGCAGAATGTCGCCGAGGCGAACCAAGTCCGAAATCCAATTACTGCGTTTTATTAGATTTTTATTTATTTAGGTACGCGCAGAAACGCACGCTCGACATATTTTCGCTCACGTCCGCGTATGACGGGTTTTCATTCGATCGGTTTGATTATTGCACCGGCGGAAACAATCTTAACGCATTATAACAATACTGACCCGACCCAACGACGCCCCTCGGGTGCACCGCGTACAGCAGTTCGACGGACATAATCAATATTAACAAGGCGTTATTAAAAAATATAAAATAATTCACTAATAAACAATAGAAATAAAAATAGGTTTCGCCCTGGAGAGTATTTATAATGAAAAAAAAATATCAATACGAGCGGTTTCGTATAAAATCCATCGTCGTTTATTTTTATTTATATTATTATTCATTATATTTTTTTTAGTTTTTAATAGATTAAATAAGAAAATTAAATAAGACTGTGTTAAATTTATGTTGTAGTAGACTTTTAGACTTCAATAACTACCATAATAATAACAATTTTCTTTTTCGCACTGGATAAAGGGAATATAATTTCAATATATCGTTTGTGTCTCGTCGGTCGGGTTCGCAGCGCGATCGAAAAAAAAAAGGAAAAATCGAAAATTTCAAAACGCCCGCGAAAGGACGTTGGAAAAACAGCCGACAATATAATACGGACGCGAATTATTCACCCCCCCCCCCGAACGCGATGCGATTCGGTAGGAAGGAGACGTCTCGACGGCCAAAGTTTTGAATAAGTTGCCGTCGCACGTTTTGTCAAATCAAAGACGACTTTTTTTCTCCCCCGCCACGAGTTGTGGAGGGTTCGCCTCTCGCATTAGCGACTCGTTTGAATAATAAGTCGGATGAATATACAATGCAATTAGAGGAAAACAATAACATTATTATTATTTATAAGCACCGCGTCGATTATTGTGTCGGATAGGTGTCTAAACTTTTATGCGTTTCGACCCGCGGCGGCGGCGGCGGTCGCCTGTCAATTACGGGACTATAAAGAAACAACACCGAAAACGAAATAAATATTCAACGGGGCGACGCGGAACACAACGCGTGTACATTTATTATTAATTTTTTTTTCCCCAACTCCGATCGATAACCGTTGTAACGGATAATAATATTGTACACGACGTCCCCGACGAATTAAACGCGCGGATCCTTTTGGACGGACGCCGCCGCGCCGCCACGGGTGCACCGACGTGGAATAAAAATTATTTCGCAAAACGAAGAAAAACATAATAATAACAATAATACGGGTGGAAAATAACGATTCGCGTCTGAACGCGCGATGATTACTACATACGAGTATACTCGTACACTCGTACGCGACAACGGGCTGCGTTACGACGCGACGCCGCATTGTGTCATGTCAAAGCGCAATGATATTTAATCTACACAAAGGACACGACGTTTCTAATGCATGCGCGCTCGCGTTGTCATGTGGACACGTGCTTGTGCGTATACGTATTTATAGTGACAAAGATATATTTCTTTAATCTAGTAATGGAGTCGCGTGGTCGATACAGTGACCGACAAAGGGACAATATCAATTTGTCCGTTCACTGGTCATTTCATTAAATAATGTCTGTACCTGGATCCCGCGTCATCAATAATGAAATAGGACAGTCCGAACGACCGCACGCACACGCACACGTTTTGATTTAAAAGAAAGAAGAGACTTATCATTATTATACTGGACGAAAACAAAGCAGCGCGAAAGAGGAGAATGCGTAAATGACTTTTGCGTCTGCTGAAAACCATTTTCTTCTGCATAAAAATATATATATATATGGTTGAGCGTTGTAATTGTTTTTTTTTTTTCCCCCGTCAAAAGAGATTCTCTTTTTTCCAATATATATTTTTCCGTCCTCGGTGTTCGCCACCGTTTATTATTGGATCGTTTCGCGGCTAGGACTATCAGACGACGACCGAAACGTTTGCGCAAAAACCCACGACGATTTCGGACGATCTCCGAGGTTATAATTTTTCTTCCGCAAACCGAATATTGACTACTTACTTGTACACACCGCGGCAACGCGCGTTTTATAAATGATATCCGCCAAAAGTAGTCAAACGATATTAACAGTAAAGCGTGTAACGCAATACAGTATCGAACGCGTGAAACATTCATTCGACTGTTATTTATAATAATCGTTCTCAACGTGAATGATAAAATATGAAAACGATACGAATAACACGTAGCTGCGGTTATTTTCGATTATTTATTAGCCGAGCGGTTTTCAGACGAAGAAAAAAGGTGATAAAATCAACTGTACTCCGCCCCGCCGCCCCCCCCCCCCCCGTCCAATATTATACAGTCTGAGATCTTCGGCTTGTATTCGTAACTTGAAAGACTATAACGTTCGTATTTATTGTAAACGTTACGATATCAACTTTCGCGGAACCTTTTAGTGTTTATTTTGTTCGCATCATACGATTTGAGGCGTTTAAAAATGTATCGTGCTTTCGAATTACTTTGCCGAAAACGTCAAAAACAACTTTAAGTATTAACTACGGTTAAACTATTTACTATTAATTTTTAATTAAAAAAACTAACAGTGATCAATTATTGTTTAGAAAGAAGTTTATATAAGCCTTCTTTTTTCTAGACTTTTTTCCGAGACATTTGAAAATAAATAAACGCTACTAAATGTTTCATTACCCGAGATATAGTCGAGTCTTCTGACGCGCGAAAAATAAATAAAACACACCGTTTTTGAAAAAAAAAAAAAAAACAATTAATCGAGATCGGAAAGTCGAAAAACCCCGCGCGTTTATTCCAGGGTAACGTTTTTTTTTTATTTATCACACGTTTGGTGTAAAACCTAATGCATATTAACGAACTAAATATTTACAAACATAAAGTGTAAACACTTTAGACACTATTGAAAAATAAAACGCGATGAACTTTACAAAACGCGCGCGTCGGATGCTGAAAAGTCGAGCTAAAATCGATCGGATTGGATTGATTAAAAATAACGATTTTAAAATGCACATGAAACGGTGCAAGGAGATTCTGATCGTATTGGTGTGACAATTTTTTCATTTTTGTCTTTTTCCTAAATCTGTAAAAAATAAATGAAGCCGGAAGTGAGAGAAAAAAGTAAGAAAATTTCCATAACTAATACGTCCGTCGGGGAATTATAAAAAAAAAGAATATGGTAAATTACTCGATTCGAGAACTCTTCTAGAGATCGGCGAAAAATTGAAAAATAAATTCCACGACGTATTGTTTTCGTCGTTTATTTCTCGTTTTTAAAACGTCTGTACCTAATGCGATTACGTTACGAAGATTTGTGACGAATTATTCAAACACAATTATATTTAAACAATAATAAAATTAAGGTCTTCGAGTATTATAATTGAGAGTGCAAAAAAGTCAATAGTTTGATTAAAATTATAATAGTTTGTATTGAAATAATTTTATAGATTTAATAATATTTCGTTATTATTTTATGAGTAGGGCTGGGATTTCGATGCACTTTGCATTGTTTTCCATAGCTTACTGTGCAATGCTCGTCTTGTCACAAATTCGTTTCATGTACATTTGAATGAGAATAAGAAAGTTTATTTTGCATTTTTTGGCATTTTTTAGTTTTTAGGTCATTTTCTTAATTTTTTAGGGCATTTTAGAGTTTTCGGAGCATTTTTTGAGTTTTTTTAAACCAAGTGTATGAATTTGAAATTTTATTCTAAGATTTTTACACCAACATGGTTTTTAAATAAATATAACAGATTATAAGTAGGTATTCGTAATTCGTATTATATAATTGGCTTATCGACTTTTTATTGTAATTTATACTAAAATTATTAAAAAAAAAAAAAAATTTTTAGATAATAAAAGCATTTTTTTAGGGCATTTTTCGTGGTTTTTTAGGGCATTATTTAGAGTTTTAAGGTCATAAAAGCATTTTTTTTTTTAGGACATTTTTCGGGGTTTTTTAGGGCATAAAATTCCCAGCCCTATTTATGAGTATTAATATAATTACTTTGTTTATTTATTTTTTATAATATAATATAATAATTGTTTGGTCGACAACATTTTTTACATCACGACAGCTCATTACGCTCTCCTCGCGAACGCGTATGGAATCGATAGAATGCAGCTCGATCGGTTTCGAATCGTAACCCAAGTCGTTACGGCGTACTGTTATTAATGCACGCCTGCAATCGTTTCGGGAGCTATCCGATCGTCTACGACGACGGTGTTCGTGCACGACAGTATGTGTATTGGCTAACGCGTCAATGAAACGAAAGTAACGGAGTGATTCTGTTTCGAGTTAATGCGATTCCATTGGAATGTTATACCCAAGTCGTAATGGTAATATTGCCGTTTGAATAAGTAATTCCGTCGCTACATCGGAAATTCGTCGAGAAAACGTTGAATGGTTTTAAACCGACCGGTTTTCGTTAATTATCATACGGTTTCCATTGTTTGAGATTTCGAAACGGTTATTAGAAGTAAATAATAAACTGTCGCCATAAAAGACAATAATTTATAATATACCTTATGAGGTATATTATAAATATTTTACAGAAATTGTCGAAGCTTATTTTAATAATTTACAACGTTAAAACCTTAAATAGGTCTTCTCCGTATAACAAAAAAAAAAATTAAGTCCATTTTATAATATTATTATTTTTTCCACGACTAACAATAGACATCCCGTTTAAAAATCATTTCTTATCATATTGACTACTTATAGCGATCGAGTTATTGTCATAGTATCGATGAGATTTTAAATGACGGTAAAACGACGGTTTTTCTCATTCAAAAGACGAGTGAATTCATAATTTGCGTATACTAAGCGCCGCAGGAATAAGGTGTAACTCGATTATTTTTTTTTTTCTATCATAAACAAAAATATATTGCAGTTGATTCTCAAGTAGCTACTGCACCGTCGCGTTATTGTCGCTCGCGGCGTGCAACTATTGACATGTGATCGTAGCGTGCTCCTTTGTACTGCTCGATATATTTCAGCCTGGTTGATGCGGCGCGGCGCGCGATAGGGTCATCTTTGTAGACGTCTCATCAGACCGGCCTGCAATAATAATAATAATTGGAACTTAATTAAAATACAGTGTTGTGCGAGCAGTATAGTAGTGATTATAGATCGTATGAAAACGATCGTCAACGTGTTTTTTTTTATTAAATTCGCTGACCCGTTTGACGCGAAATCGTTTGTGTTTTTTTTTAAAGAAAAACAAGGGTTTTATAAACGCGAGTTTTTGTTCGGGACACGTTGCCGTCGTCCGGCAAAAGTGAAAAGTCTATAAGGAAGATAAAAAAAAAGGTGGAATTACAATTATTCAAACCTTCGGAGACTAACGAAACGGACGATATTATCGCGCGGAAATCGGTATACACACGCGGTAACGCCAAAGACAAAGGATAATTTTTATCGAAATAATAATTGCTGCGCGTTCGGACGTGATCCTGCGGTTCTCGCGCCCTACGGATTTCGGATATTATATTTTGAGGACTCGAAGTTTAATACAAATAAAATTATATTATATTATTCAAATATTTCATTAGGTTCCCCATTCGAGTCTACTCGAACTTTTGTTGGTTTATTGGAGCCATAAATCTTTGAAGATTTTATACGAATCATTTTCAGTTCTTAACTAAATATTGCGTTGGAGCACATTGCATTTAATTTCGTATCCAATTACTTAATTGGAAATTATTTATACTTTGCGTCGTCGACGGTTGTTCTACTATTGCTACTTGTTATTTGTACTCGTATCTTTGCTAAGACGGCTTACTACGGCGTAATGAAAAATGCAGCGATAAAATTTATAATTAAATCGTCTTGTCTTCGATTTATTTTCACGAGATAATATGAATAGCATATATTATATTATATCATCGAACAAACAACACCCTCGAATAGATAAAAAAAATACTCAATAAAATCCGAAACAAAAACATTGCCCCCGGAATACACGAACTATTCCGATGTTTGAAATCCGAAAACCTGCACGACTCGTTCGAGCAATCGGATTACAATAATAGTAACATTTCGTTATAATAACTACGCTATTTTGAAATAAATTTACTATAGTTGTTGTCGTCTGGTGTGTTATACTCGAGTCAGAAATTACGCGCGCGAGAGAAAGAAAACCAAACGAACACAAATATGCTTCCGTTTAATACGCGTGAAAAATATCGTGTAAATGAGACCGTATTTTTCATACCTCGCGAGATGTACAAAACAAAGGAAACCATAAGCCACCTCTATTCGAACGTTATTACTTTAGCGTGTTTTAAGTTTTCATTGTTATTATTTTTGCTAATCGTTATTGACCGTATCATTATTGTGTACACGTATCTGGGCGATTTCACTTTTGGAAAACATCCGACGACGACGAAGTTTAAAAGTAAATCGTCGTTGGTTGGTAGAGAGTGCGCCGCCGTCAAACGTATGCAAATTTCTCGTGCACTTTGCCCGCGACACAACACATACATATTATTATTATAATAATATAATATTCGTTCTCTAATGACAACTATGGCGGTGACGTCAAAATCGTCCGACTGTTTCACAGGTACGATAACATTATGACATCGGATTTTCTCGGGTGGATTTCAGTAGACACGACCGTGTGTACTCATACGTCGCACACGACGGCAATGTGTACACACGCGTTAATATGTTGTTTTCTGGAAATCGACGATAAAACCGAAACGATCCGCGTGGCTCGGAGAGAATCAATTATTAAGTTACTACGTAATGTTTTGAAATCGATCCGATATCGTATATAATATTCTGACGGGCATGTCGCGTGTACGATAGGCGGCTCTGTATGACACTTTGATGTACCCCGGTATATGATTTACCATCTCCTCGTCCGTTTCAAACGACATTAGCCTGATGACGATATGGCGAATATTATAATTATTTTCACGATTCGTTGACGCACGCGAATTTCCACCGACCGAACCGAGTTCGCGTGCGTTAGCTACGAAAAAAGTCTATTTTCGTACAGCCGACGACGTGCGTTTTTTTTTTCGTCGCTTTAAAAACAACAAAACGTCGCCCGATCCCGATAAGTACACACACTCAAAGTGTTTGGCGAGTATTAAAAGAGCGTTTCAAAAGCTTTCGGTGTTTGAACGTCCGCCACGCGCGCGCGCGTCTTCTAATCTATCGAGGCGCCGCGGCGAAGAGAAATCGCATCGCGGTTTTGCATCAGGGGGCGAGTCGTCGCGATATCGGTGTGAATCGGAAATGAAAAACGCCGCGGCGTTGTACGCGAGCCGTCGTCGTGTTCTCACCAGAACTCTCTGGCAGACGAAGTGTCGCCGATATTTCGAGTGGAAGTTTGTCCGGATTCTTATTTCGACGGCGGCGCGTTCGTAAATCAAAAATAATTAGTTCGCTTATTGTTGGGATCGGTGGAATTGAAAAAAACCGACTACAGCGCGACGTTTCGAAACCGTCTCCGGACCCCGCGCGTAATAAATAATATCGCACGGACAAGGGCGCGTGTTTTTTTTTTTTTTTTTTTGTTGTTCGAACGCGCAGAGTATAATAATAATAATAATAATATATCGTCGCGTTTGTTATTTGACGTTATCGGCGGCGGGCGTTACCGACTCTGGCGCGGGGTAGGAGGCGGGCAGCTCGTCCTCGCCCGAAGGAAATATACACTACACACTCGGCGTGGTCCCAGGTGAGCGGCGGCGCAGGGACCGGCGGCGCGGCGTGTGTGAAACGCGCCGTTTCGCCGAAACGCTCCTCTCGCGTCGTCTCGCGCGTGTGCACGCGGATAAAAATGTAGAAACGATAAATCAACCGATATTTCATACGTATTTTACTGGCCCGCGGTGCTAGAGCGCGCGATCACGCCCCGGGTCTACGATTACAAAAGGATTTAATTTGTTGCGCCCGTCTCGACGACGATAACAACGTATCATTATCGTATCTGTCGTTGGGAGAAAAAGAAAATCCATTCGTTAATAATAATTATACGTCGACGTTTATTTATATTTTTTTTTCGTTTACAAATCCGGTTGTTTAAAAAACGTAAAACGATTTTACGCGATGATATTACGTATTTCAATAATCGTTATACCTCGCGTGACGACGACGACGCGCGACGACGGCCCGATGAACCGTTTAAAGTCGGTGTTGAGAAAAATTCATATTTTGTTTCGCAAGAGGATAAATAATTATTTTAATTATTATCATTGTAAAGAAAAAAACCGACATAATGTAGTAAACGCACAAAAGAAAAACCGACGAGGTTTCCTGAAAATTTAATTGGGTCCTTATAGTAATAATACGACGACGGTCCTACGCCCCCAGGGTCTTATTGTCTCGTAGTTGTATATTAATTATTATTATACATCGATTCGAGTGTTTTACGTGCGACAATGTACGACAGTCGAAATTTCGTCGATACAGAGTTTTGTTATTGATGTTATTGAAAAAAAAAAAAAAAATCAAAAACGGCGTTGAAACGAAAAATAAAAATCACCGCGGTGAGTATTGTTTTTTTTTTTTTTTTCAAGACTCGGATCGACAGCGTATAGGACACTAAAACGAAGTTTGAGGACAGATTTTGAGTTGCGAACAAAGCGGTTTCAATGTTCGTCGCGAAAAGACGACACTCGTTTGGGATGATGGCGAGTTGAGTTATCTTTTCTTTTTTTTTTTTAATTGTCGAATTGGGCATCAGAAAAAATAGAAAAACTCCCATCGCCGAAAGCACAATCGCGATTTCTTCGACGGACGCGCCGCCGAGTGGACGACGACGGAAAAAAATTAAAAAAAAAAAACCGTAAATAATTCGATAATTCCGTCGGCCGCAGCGGGTCCCGGGGACCCGACGAAAATTCTCACGTCCCCGCGATGTCCTTTTCGAATTTGCCGCGCCAGTGGTCGCCAGTAGTCTTGAATTCGACCCGAAATTCGTAATCCCGGCGTGTCGCGTCCGCGCGCCCGTACCGTAACACCTACGTATACCGTATTAATTCTCCTGCGGCGCGGCGGCGGTCGGAAAATTAACCGAATTCGCGGTCGACCGATCCGTAATATTGTATCACGGGGGAAACGTCCGGATCCGATTAGGTCGTATATATATATATATAGATAAATAAATAGTGTATATTATAATATTATTATGTGAATCGAGTGGCCGCGATAACGTTCTCTCTAGACACGGGCGCGCGATCGATTCTCCGGAAATCGCTACTATGACGCGCGCGATGAGCCGAAAGAGTCCTCCGCCATGTCTCGGCGCGCGTCCGTCCGATCGAATTTATTATTATTATTATCGGCCCGTAGCAGTCGTCGTCGTCGTCGTCGTCGCCGAGACGATAACAATAACAATACTCGTATATTATATACCTGCGCCATAAGATTGCATATATATATATATATATATATATATGTAATATATACATAAACGCACAAAGGATCGGTCCTGCGCGGCAATATAATGGGTATGGGGCGTTTCACTGTTTACCCGATTTCTCGGCCGACTGCCGAGGACACGGGCGTGCGGGAAGAGCGTATTATTATTTTCCGTTTTTATAACGAGGCACGGCGCGGCGGCGCGCGTGTATACGGTCGCGAGAGCGTTAAGAGAGCGTCGCGCGTTTTGTTTCGTCTAGCGCACGACCTAGCCGGCCGAGTACGATTCGCGTTTTTCGAGAGCGCTTGCGAGTATTATTTTATTTTTCTTTAAACGTTTTTCTCTCCATACGTTCGTTCTGCGGGTTCGCGTCACAGAGATCTCCAAGTCTTTGGTTTGCGATACGCGTGGAAAAACCGTGCGCGCACCGAAAAATATCGAAAGAACGACGATTTTCTAAAATCCCGTCGCGTTTTTTCTTTTTCGACTGTTACTACGCTATAAAAATAACAAACATCGTCCGCGGCCGGTTAGGTATAACACGCGTCGTCGGTCTTTCGGAGAGAGTTAAAATATTCCCGGCGCTTAATTGTACAGTAGAGTAATGGAACTCGGAAGGCAAGAGATATTTTTATATATTAATTTCGCCCTCGGGCGGACAGGCGTCCCTATAAATACTGCACCGCGGCCTCGTCTTGCCCCGACCGACTATATTGCACTATATTGGCGCGCGTGCATTTTTCTGCGCACAAATTTTAGACGTGTTCGTGTAATCGTCGTCGTCGTCGTCGTCGTCGTTTCTTTCAAATCGTTTCCCGTAAACAACCGACCTTTTTTTTTTTTTTACTAAAGACGAGATAAAAAACTATTCTCGACAGTGTTGTCGTTCATCGCGGTCGATATTTCGATGTGAACTCGAGTCGTAATGAACCGCTCTTCGATTTTATAAGTGTCGCCACGAACGACAGAAAACCAGAGAGATTAATAAAACACCTCGTTCGAAAAATAAAAACTTTTTTTTTTTTTTTTTTTACCGTCGTCCACGCCGAACCAGTGCCGATAAGTATTATTTTCAACACGCGCGCAATACACACGTTTTATGCATTTACACGCGATAATAAAACGTCACGAGAGGACAGCCCGCGCGAGTGCATTGTTCGGTCATCGATAATACGGTGATTATGTTATTGACTGTGACGGCTAGAAATTGCGCACGGAAAGGTCGACACACGCGGCGGGCCCGTGTCAGTCGAGTTACGGTCGTACTATATGCTCACGTGTACGGCAAATCGGTCCGACAGAATTTATCGAATAATAAAAAAACCGCCGCCGTTGACTTTTTCGACGTTGTTGGGTTTTTGAAATCGTCACATTTCTCACGGCGAACGACACCGACGCCCGTCCGCGGGTGCTCTGCCGTATTCCAATACATACACGCGTATTGTTTTAGCAATTTCGAAACGCGTTAAAAACGCGACGTCCAGTCCATTTCTTGATTAAAACATAACGAAAAAAAAAACTACTACCTAACCGTCCGAGTAAACGAAAATAACGTGACACTTACGGGCAAAGTCGCGGCGGAACCGACAGAATTCTCGATCGACACGCGTCCTTCGTATTTTCGACGTTTATACGTACGAAGTAAAACGATTTGTAACGCAGCGTTACGTCTGATTTTTTAGAAATTTTCCCCGGAAAATCTATCTAACCACCCACGTGGTTTTTTACGTTTACACGATGATAAAAAGTAGTTGCAAAAAAAAAACCAAATCTATATATTACTTTTATTACCCACTAAATTCGTTTATAATGAGTATAAATTTACAATTGTATTTTCAACAACGAGGCGTGTGGTGTGTGTGTGTGTGTGTGGAGTTTGCGCTTTATAAAAAAAATTATAAATTTAACTACAACACGTAAATTTCTTGGAATCGGCGCAATTAAAAATAAAAAAAAACAACTCCTCCCAGCGGCCGGTCGCGACACGTAGTTTGAGAAACGCTGTAATGTAACGTATTACTCACGAACACGTTTAACTGGTTACACTCATTTGTTCGTCGAGTTTACGCGATAAATACGTTTGCGACGCGTTCCGGAGGCAAACCCGATGTCGTCGTCCGATCGAGAATCATTGATATTTGCAGAAATATCGCGCGAAAATCAACGAAAACAAAATATACGATTTAAACGAAAATCCAATAACTCTTGCACAATTTTTTCCCACAGACGGTTAGATACGTTATAAAAACGAATACCGTATATTATTTACTTTTTATTTTTTTTCGACAACACGTCTATAGGCACTTTTGCGCGTTTTCAAAGCTATAAAACAATTACCGTCCGACGCGACGGCTGCGTATACGTAGTCTGTTTTTTTTTTCTCCATGACAATCGAATTTAAAACGAGAAATTTTCGCGAATCGTTAATAATAGAAAACGACTAAACAACGTTTATTTCCTTCGGAATTTTCGGTTTGTTTGGCAAAACGCGGTGTCCTCTGCTATCGTCCAGGGCGTTTTCCGTATTTAAATTTATACGTTTATGCGCCGTTTATATGGTTTTCAAAGTCCAAATAATAATCATATTCTGCGTTCGGTCGTTCGTGCCACCTCATACTTTACTCGGTGCCGCGCGTCTTTAAGCGACAGTCATCGCTAACCTGCCCCGCTCCCCCGCACCGCAACAGGTGATTCCGCCTAAACCACCCCTAATGACGCTACGTCCGCTCGTTAGCCTCAGAAAACGCGCGATTTCCCGCAAACGTTTTCCTTTTTTCCTTTATCGATATTTAGACGGCAGCGATGACACTTTGCGTGCGACGCCAGCGACGTTGTTGCCGGGAAAAAAAATGTCAACGAATACAACGCATCCCTCGCGAAGCTCACCTTAACACGTGCACATATATATATATGCGTATCGCGAACCGTGGAGAAAATACAGTATAATAATAATACACACGCGCGGCATTGTTATTATTATGTCTATGCGGCAAAACGCTGCGAAAACGACGTCGATATCTACCGATTTCGAAACTCTCGTAATGCCACGATGTGATATACTGTTTCGAGGTGTGTAAGTCGAATTCAAAACCGTGATGTCTACGTCGCGACGTCTTCCATCCGAATATTATATCTGCGCGGAAAACTATGCGGATAACTGCATTCTGCGCCGTATACACGCGACCCATACTCGCAGCCATTACAACGCAATTTAATTTTCTCGACTGTCGACGAGACGATTGTTTCAAGCGCGCATGCGAAACGGGCGGCAACGATTACGGCGAACGAATTTAAGGGATCGACGCAAACGTTTTCGAAAAGCATCGACCGGCTGAAACGTTTCGAATTTCTAACGGCCCGAGTACGATATCACAACGACTTTAACTGGGTTAGGTCAAACCCAACCCCGTGTACAAACTGTAGCGCAAGCCATAAAACACGAAATGACTACATACATGTTTTATCGAAAGAAAATATAAAAATAAATCTCTCACCGGACGAAATTTGACGTTGTCTCGGAGTTTTTCTTTTTTTTCTCTATCGTTTCGGGAAAACTACAGAGATAATCGAAAAGTGACCTCGAAAGCGAAGCGTACCGCCGTGCTTGCTCCTAGGACTTGCGCGAATCAAACAGTATTGTCGCGTAGAGCTTCGGGGCAGATTTACTACCGAAAGTTTGATCACAGATGTATGGAAAAAAAAAAAAAAAAAAAGGGAGAAAAACCATATAAACTACAACGCGTACGTGACAACAACAAAAAACTTTATCGTCGTCAGCCGTCGTCGATCGCAACTACTTAGAGTACACGCAGTGTAGTGTTATTGTTGCGACCGATCGACGACGTGTTTTTAATTTTTTTATTTTTTCCCCCTCTCCCGAACCCGTATCATTATATCGTAATAATGATTTTTGGAAAAAAAGCAACGAGGATTGTTTTATTTTATCGTCATAATATCGCGCGCGATGCCCCGTCGTATTTGTCGACGATAACGCGACACGCGCGAATTCGATTTTCGAGGCCAGATCGATGGACGGACTCGGTATGAAAATCCGTCGACCAAAAGAATAATGTGTCACAGAATTCGACACGTCACTTCGGCAACGATATAACGCGATATATTTTGATCTCTTATATTATCACATAATAATAATATTACGTTTCAAAATCTACACACATTGGTCTTGAGAAATCTGGTCAGAATCCGTAAGTATTGCCATTACGCGTGCCAGGGGCGCAAACGGGATTTTTTTTTGGAGGGGGGGGCTCAATAAAATTATCGTTTAAAGCAGCGGTTCTTAACCTTTTGTAGGACACGGACCCCCAATGAAAGATTTTTACAAATCGCGGACCCCCTACCAATTTTTTGTCGAATTTTATAATTTTATATGAAAATAAAAATAATAATCCAAAAATATTGTAACAATGCACTCATGTCACGTATTGACTTATGTTAGGTGTTAAGGCTGCCACGGACCCCCGACAAGAGTATTGCGGACCCTCAGGGGGCCGCGGAGCACAGGTTAAGAACCACTGGTTTAAAGTAGCATGTTTTTCGAATCGCTTCGACTTTACCAATCGATTAACCCTACTGTCAACAACCGGGTACCCGGGTACCCATTTCAATTTCAAACAAGATTTTTTAATTTTTCCGAAAGTGTATGCCTATATCATTCTGGATCCTCATCTTATAGATATATTTATACTCAATTGTGCAAATAAATACAATTCCATTGATATCTAGTGTCTATTTTTCCAGGTTGAATTTAACAACACGGTTGTTCAACAACCGGCTACCCGGGTACCCATAGCATTAAAATGTTAAGTGTTCATGACTGTTCCGTCAATAAAACCATTGTAGTATTTATAAATATATAAATAACATAATTGTAAAACAAAACTGTAGAAATCAAATTTTTACAAAGACGTATTGGAAATGCCCACACTATTCGTAAACACGCTGCTGATTGATTACTGATGAACAAACACGAATATACTCTATCTATAATAAAGATTATGTACCCAATAAAAGTTGAAAATATAAGAACTATTCCTCATAATCGATTATTTTCGCTCGGTGACGAAAACCAGGTACCCCGGTTGTTGAACAACGTAGAACATTTTGGTTGTTGACAGTAGGGTTAAGTGCGCGATTAGTTACCAGCATATGAAGGGGCAAATAAGACACACGTCTTACAATAGACACTATATTTTCTAATTTAGAACACGCCAACCATTTATATTTCCGAAATCGATTGAATTTTCGAGAGTCTCGACGAGTTCGATATGATAAATTAGCGCGTGTTTATACTCGTATATTACATATAACGAACGCGGGGAGACACTGGGCCGCGTCGCGTTTTAAACGAATCAACCCGTATTTTATGTAAGTCCATCATGGGCGTGCGATTTACTGTACGACCTGCGCGCGTTTCGTACGCTCTAATCGTAAACACTCTTACCGCGCACGGCGGCTACAGCAGCTATTTATCCATTTTTATCGTATCGTTATTGCCACCGCCGCGCCGGCGAACCGTCGCGGTTCGCGTTGTAAATTTCACTAATGGACTGCCATCGCGTCTTTCGTCCGCCGCGCGCCGCCGGCCCGTCGATTAGTCCGACGACACGGGGCAGCAAAGCACGAAGAAAAAAAAAAAAAAACCCCACGCCTTTCTTCGTCGGCGAAACAAAAACGAATAATATATAATTTCGCGAAACCCGACGAAACGTTTAGCCGAACGAGCCGTGGCGATCGCGGGAACTCGCGGAGGCTTAGTCGAATAGTTCTCGAGCCCACCGCCACCTTTGCACCGACGAATCATTATTTCAAAATGTTTTCATTTTCACGCGTTTGCGAGACTTGACGTAGTATCACTCCGATTGTTTCGAGTACTTGTAACGAGTAATTATTGCGTTATTATTTTGAAGTTTTATTCTGTTTTGATCTGTTTTAAGAGCCGATTATGAAATTCTAGCTTAAAAAAAGAAGCACCCTACAATTCGAGTAAATTTAATTGGATAAAATGTCTTACATTCAATCTGCGAGTCGGCGAACGAGTTGCGACTATTATTACATGATGTTTCATATAATACGATTATTTCAATGATAACCTAACCTCGGGTCGATTTATGGGGAAAACTATTTTTTGCGTGCGATTTAATTCCCGTCGGGACAGTTTTTACGAGATATTATTTTCTTTTTTCTTTTTCACACTCGAAATACGTAGTTCCGTCGCGTCAACTACGAGTATAATATAATAACTCTCATTTCATACTCTCTTGAACAGATAACGTTTTTTCTCGAAATATTGATACGCACCTACTCAAATCTATCAAACGGTTTATCCGTTATAATTCCTTAAAAGGAGCAAGAGGAAACTTTTTTATCTATTTTTATAGAAAAAAAAAAAAAAATAAAATAAAAAAACATCCGAGTTATACGTAATAAAAAGAAATCGTTATTCGAGAGGTTTGCGAGAGATATAAACCATATAGATTAGTCGGTCGAGTAGAAGGCATTTTCCGACAAAAGCATACGGTCGGGTTATAAAATAAAAAAAAAAACCTAAATCAATATACTGTATTGTTCCGCGTCGTCGTTCGGAATGTGGAACGCACGACGGCTGTGACTCTTAATGTGACCGTAGCTTTTCTTACCGTTCCGAGAACGTCAGCTTATCAATAATAATTATTAAACCAACCGCCCCCCTCGTCGGCCGCGGCGAAAACATTTTGCACTCGAGACGGAATTCTCGTATCGGCGCGACGATAATAATATTATTGTTGCGAAACAACAGTGCGCGCCGATATTACGGCGAATCATTTATATAAACACGCGTTGAAACATTTTATAAATTTCCATTGGTCGCGCGGTGTCAATATTAATAAATGGAACGCTCGGTAAAACGCGTTGCGCGCGGGCCGTCGCGTTTTCTACGCTTTATAGTCGATAAAAAAAATGGTACAAAAGTAAAATCTGACGTTTGCGCGATGGCGTTCTTTTTCGTTGCGAAACGACGTCGCTTCGGACGGTGGAAAATCGCCCGCACCGGGATAACTCGTCGAATTTCCCAAAAACCGTTTTATCGATATTCAAATGGAAACCATCATTCGAAACCCGTCGAAAACACTATATATTTATATCAGTTTTATCGTTGTGCAACGCAGAAACCGTCGCGGTCGTGTAAAAAGCCCGCGTGGTCCGAACGACAGCTTCGGCCGACACGAACCGTTAAACCTGAAAATAACCGAACTCGCGTCGAAAGTGTCGATTCGGGTAGCTCGGCCCCATTGTGTATTATATCGTTATTGTAATAGGATTCGAACGGCGCGGCGGCGGCGGCGGCGGCGGCGTAGTGCTCCGAGGCAAAATAATATTTCGCCACGAATAGAAATATTAAACTCTTTGTCATTCGAACAGTGCCGCGCGGCTGTAATTACGAGAACTATACACAGGCTATACCCGGCGCCAAATCGAAAACTATTTCGATTTAATTGTTGTCTTTTCGCGCGCGACGAACCATCTACACGTCGATTTGAAATGTCCGTCACAGAGTATTCGCTCTGATCGTCAACGGGATCGCGATTCAAAAACGATTTAGCGCGAAAAGTAAATGATGAAAAAACGAAATCTTACTTACTCAACTGTTGTAGGTGGGGTTGGAGTGTTCGCCCAGGGCGTCGATACTCGGAAATTCGATCACTTCTTATTTGATTGAAAAAAGAAAAGAAAAAAAGTTTTAAATTATATAAAAGAAGATTTACCATTTACAAAAAATGCAATACGAAACCTAACCCGTGCATACGTTTGTTTTATTTACGTCCAACACGTGTTCACGAAACACTTGATGTACCGCAATTAGTCTGCCGAATACTTGACAACAACCGGCACCCTTATCACACGTGTAGGCAAAAAATAAACTCAATTTGCAACCCGAGGCGACTGCGTTTATTGCTCGTCGTCGTCGTCGTCGGATTCGAACGTGATCTCGAGAACAAATATCATCGCGTTTATCGTCCATCGTCAACATATTTGAAATGTTTGACGTCGTCGTCAAATATTTGAAAGATTAGAAACTATTGTTTAAGCTCAAACGTATGATATAACAGTAATAATAATAATAATAATAGTATTATACTTTCGACGGCGAAATAATATCGTTTCGAATACGTGACGATGGGTTTTATAACCGCATTAATTATGACGTGTGCAGTGAGTGCGGTGCATTCGCAGGAGCTTATATGTACATATAATATATATATATACGACATCATAAACACGACGAAATAAATAATAAATCCGACGGGATATAAAATAATAATATTTAATATATGCGCACGCGAAAGACGTTTCGTCGTCATAATAATAATAATAACGCGTATATTATAATACCGACGACGACGTTGTTATTAATACGCCGCGATGATAATGTTTCGGAGGTTTTAGGGTATAATAAGGAAAAAACAAAGAAAAAAACGGCGGATTTCAACGGCGGCGGCGCGGCGGCGTAAGTCGAGTATAAAATTGGATGTGAAAAACGAAAATTTCTAACGGATATCAACCGCTTTTTCGACTGTATCGCGCGATCGAAACGGACGGCGATGCCGAGAGAATCGTCGACGATAAATTTGTCGAGCAGAGACAGACGGGACGAGGAACGATCGGCGTTTCGGTAGTTCATCGCGCGTTCATCCGATCGCGCGCGCCTCGCGATTAAAATCGGAGCCGGGACTTTTTTTTATTTTTTGCGCGACGACGGTTTGCTCAGTTAAAAATGTGTTTCCATAACGTAGCAATCTCGACAACTCATTTTTTTTTATATTTTTATTTAACATTTTATGCTCGCGATTCGTCATTTTATACCCCGTTTTTCTCTAACCGAGAATAGCTGTTCGCGAACATTAATTACTCAATTATTTTCTGAATATTATTTCACACGTATTTAAAGTTTCTCCATCCGTTATCCTTATCGACATCTTTACAGTTTAGCACGTTACTAATTAAATTCGTTATTTTCGAAATCGAAATTTCCATTTTCAACAATAGAGATCGTTTGTTTTTTCAGGTCGCTTATGGAATTATTTTTTCTTAGACGTCCAAGTCTTGATTATAATAATAATTGTACTACTCATAACGTTCGTATAGTTTTTGTATGATTTTGTCTTCGAAACAAACGGGAAAATCTTTTGGAAATAGTACTAACAAGAAAAATTAATAATTATATTATTATTATGACGCGCGGTCGTTCCTATACGAGCGCGCCGGCGCGGCGGCCGCGGGCAAAGGGGTAAAATAAACCGACCAACTCGGGCGGTTGGTTTCGATTTTATTTATTTTTTAATTATTGCGCTCGTGTCAGTTCCATTCGCGATCTAATTTAATGGATTTGCTATTTTATCGGTCGTCGCCAGAATCGACCTTTTCTCGTTTTCCACCGCGCGCGCGACGACGATCGGGATACGATCTAGTGTAAACGTTTCTCGACTCGCATGCAGACGATTCTAATGTCCCGGTGAGCCGGAGAGAGTCGATTTCGTATTTGACGCCCACGGAAAACGGAAAGGACGAAAACTCGTTCTGTTTCTACGTATTTTATAATATAATAATATCGTACATTATCGAAAGTAAATTGTTTTTGAAAAACGCGCGTTAAACATTGTATCTAATTGCTAGTCGAACGCGCGCCGAGGTCGCGCGACCGTTATACGGTTATATTCGAAACACAATAATACGATTAAATACGAACTCTACGCGAAAAGCCACGGATTCTAACTAAATTTCTAAACTTCTCAAAATCTAACTAAAAACTATATTATCGATGGTCGAAAGCGTACGAATGAAAATCGTTCACCTACCCTCCTACGAGCGATGACTTTTGAATACAATGATTTAGATCTGTTCGCGCGATCGGCATCGTTTTTCTCCTCGGACCGCGATGGACCTGAACAAACCCGCGTTCCCTACGTCTTTGTGTTTCGTCCGAACTGATGATCTTCGCGCTATGAAATCGCTCCGTATGATTTTCGACGGTTTTGCACACGCGTGTTCGAACTTCCACTCGGCGGCGGCGGTCGCGAACGCTTCTGATTCTTAAAACGAATTTGTAGTTTCAAGTGCGAATTCTTTGCGATTTCCACGAAAAACGGTGTGAAAATCGACCCCACACGACACGGCCGATACGCGACTTCGCCTACCGACGATTTCGTCCTGCCAGTTTTTAATATACAATCCTCGGATACTGTCGCCGCGTAACTATATATACTGCAATATCGATAGTGATATTGCTCCGAAGGGGTTTTTTTATTTTTTATTTTATTAGGGACGACGAGGACGGACCGTTATTATTATTATTATTATTATTGCAAATATTGTATATTGCGTTTCGCGCGGCGGAATACATTTATTTCTAGACGTCGCGTGACGGGGAAAGTTTTTCCCATAGAAATACGGCGGTGAAAAATTCGCGAAATATACGAAAGTAAATATACATTAAGAAACCGTATATATACGGTTTGATTAATATCGTCTGCACACAACTCTATCGGGACGTCAAACAAGTGCCGCCAGACGTGCTGATCTATCTTAAATGTCACATAATATTATATTATTCTTTTGCCCCGACAGTTCTTCGAAAGCAATTTCCAATTCCACCCGGTTCCTCGCGACGACGATTCCCCGTATAAAGAGAATGGAAGTCAATCGTCGGGCGCAAATGTATATATATTATATACATATTACACACACACACACACACATATATATTATAAATAAATATATTTAAACGTTTTTCGGACTGATTGAAAATTGTAGAAATTGTAAAGTTTCCCATTAGTGAAACGGTGTACTTGAAACCGTTTTATAGATAAACACTTTCGATATGGTGATTTGCACGCGCGATTTTCGACGAGACAAAGTCGCGTTAGATGTAGTTTTTATCCGACGACAGCGACGAATTATTGTTAAATCGCGTTTGAAGGATTAAATCGAAAACCGTTTGCGTGAAAAAAAAAATTCTGGCGAAAACGTGTGACGTCGAGAACTTGCCGTAAAAAAAAAAAAAGTACCCAATAGAATGTCGACAAATCGTCGGCACGCGTAGACTGTAGATTTTAATACCCGAAATCTATGCGTATGGGAAAATCGCGACGGCCGATTTTTTCGTCCGTCGAATAGTGTATACGATATGAATAATTTAAAAATAAAAAATGATATAAAAAGTGGTGCAAAATAAGGGAGAAAAAAGTCGGTATGTACGGTGGACATTATGTTGTAGAAACTATATTAACGATAATGAAAATTTTCTTTGTGCTCAAATCTTACACGTCACGATATATGCTGTATATTAGTTGTTTGAATTCTGATCAACAAAATCGCGAAAATCTTCAAATATTTTATAATTAAAATAGAAATTTCAATATAAAAGCGTTGGAAAAGTGTAATACCACGTTCTTGACGAGTTAGTATTTTTTTATCGATTTAAAAAAAATATAGTATAATACAAAAAATACAATTTTAACTAAGTCGACGATATTATATTCCATTCAACGATTTAGAAATAAAGGTTGATCCATGATCGTCGTCGTCGTCTTTCGCTTAGAATCGTTTTTCTAAAGCAATGGTACATTAGTTTCAAATTTATTTTTCGATTGTTTAATCGTCTAATGTTGCGTATGAACTGATTTACAGTAAATGCGGAAAGCCAACGGATTTTTAGTACTCGGAGTATATATTATAGCGAAAAGGTGACAACAATCATCGACGTGACCTAGGTAGATTCGGAGTCCGCGGACTTTCTCTCCCCTCTCGGATATCGTATAAATATTTAAAAAAAAAAAAAAAAAAAACCGTCGATTGTTTTGTTATGTTTTTAAGTGCCGATCGGTTTTCTTATTTTACTCGATTAGAGACCTTCATAACCTTGTTGAAAACTATGACGATATTTTAACAGAGGTTAAAGAATGGCATCGATTTTCAAATGAAAATAATATCAAACCCTGCCCCGGTTACGCGTTGCGGATAAATACGTAAACGAAATTTGTTTTATTTTTCTTAAAAATAAACTTTCCTTTTTTTTTTTTCATTCAAAGTCTTGAATTCCGTATAAATCATAAACCGTTTTATTTTCCGACACTTATTATAATATGATGTTATGCGACATTGGGTATCTCCGAGTTACTTTTCGTAAAAGTTTAGAATTTCGTTTTGAAAAAAAAAAAATTCAGATTAGAAAGCTGTTATACAAGTAAATTTAATATCGTTATAAACGGATATTTCTTTTCGCAGAAATTGGATTTTTTTCACACGTCAACGGTCGAACGCCATACACGCGAGACGGCCGTTTGAACGACTCGCAGTGCAGTCGATTTGCCGCCGCCGCCGCCGCCGCCGCCGCCGTTGTCGTATTGTCACGAGATAAGCTCGCCGAGTAGGGCGCGTTTAATTTCAACCCTTTGAACCGAATATTATAGTATAGTGTGTGCATTCCGGGGGAAACGACTGCGGCGGCACAAAAACATTCCGGCAGGACTAAGTATTCGGCGCGACGAATGAAGTCGTCGTTTGAGGTCTCGTCGTATCGTCTTTATGTGATAATATATTTTATGGACCCGCTCGACTATCATCGACAGCGACAGGTGGGGGCGCGCGACGACATGTACAAATGAAATGACTAATAACTCGCAAAGCGGATTGATAAAGTATTTTTCCCGGACGAGACGGAACAAATAAAAATACGTAAAAACACGCGGGTGACTAAACATAAAAAATCGTACTAAATCGAAACAATATTGTCGGCGCCAACACACGAGAACGAAACTCGTTTAGATCGTGCGAAAAACATAGAGATTCGGATTAAAGCGACCTCGAATGCGAAAGCTCTATTATAATATACTCTCTTATAGCCGATTCGGAGGACCTACTGAAAAGTCGACTGGTTCGAAAGAAACGACGAAATCAGACGAAATCCAAACGTTTGCCAGAGCGAGACGACGCTCGACGACCAGTCCGAGGACACCGGACATGCAAACCGTACGACTCGGTCCTAAGAATTTGGATCGCCGTCAGTGCGACTCGATCCCCTCGTGTCTATAATCGCGGAGAACGATTACTAAACGAACATTTTTTTTTTTTTTTTTAAAGACCTTTGGGTCGTTAAGATAATAAAGTACATTTAAAAAAAAAAAAAGGTAATAATAATGCGAATAAAACGTAACGTCGTCGTCGGTTGTTGTGCACGTCTGTTTCGTACACGAACGGGAAAAACGGGTCGCCGCCGCCGCCGCGCCGGTCTGATACGAGCGCGTACGTATATTATTATATCAATAACACACAGAACGCGCGCAGCGTGTTAACGTGCAGTTTTACGAGATCGTTTGAGGGGTACCCCATATATATACGTACGGTGCGGAGTTTTTAAATTAGCGAAAACTTTCCGCCATAATAGCTTGTTATTCCTTCGAAACGTTGCAGACGATACGTTGCGCGCGCGTTACGCGGATTATAAACGAGCGTCGTTTTGTAATCGTATACGTACGACGTATATACTCGCCGCGAGCTATCCGGCTGGCTGCCACGACGCGGAATCTGGAACGCGTTGTATATCGTGCACGTCAAAATCCTATTTTACAAACGTTGCGATAGGTAATCGGCGGCGGCGCGGCGAAAACGTTTCGTCGTTATTTTATTTTCGACGGTATTTCGTCGTCGACGAATCGTTTCGATAGCGCTTGCTTGACCGGTATGCGCGTCCAGGTCCGTCGAGTCGATTCGTCTCCCGGTATATTGGAGAAAGTGAAATCGCAGGTTTTTAGAACGAAAGCGCGGCGGTAGGCAGTCATTTCCGAAATGAAAAAAAAAAAAAGTGAGATCAAAAGCGAGAAAAGTATATCATCGTCCGCGTATAGACACACAAATCGTATCGGAAATAATATTATTAATGAAAAAAAAAAAAAAAAAACCGTCGAGTTCAAATAGGAAAAACGACAAATTTCACCGAAATCCTGCGATTTCCAAAAAAGATTATTATTGCTTTCATTTTTATTTATTTAATATATAGAAGGCCATTTGTAATTTTCTAAGAAATACTCGTACGGTACAGATAAGAGAAGCAAAAAAAAACGTTATTAAAAAAAAAAAATCATTTAAAAACGTATTACAGTTAATTTTAACGTAATTCGAAAATAATAATAATAATAATAATCTCGGAAACGTAAAAAATGTTTCGTTTTCGTTTATGAATGCGATTTGTTATACTATTATAATTGGACTTAAAAACGAATTATGAAAAAAAAAACTTGTTGCGTATTTTTATTTTACTTTTTTTTTTTATTCGAATATAAATTAATAATCGTATCTATTGTCTACAGCCGTGTTGTTGCGGTTCTTATTGGATTGAATTTAATTAAAAACGTACGCTCGCCTCAAACGTAGACTGTTATAATTAAAATAATTCAACGTTGGTTTTCTGGGACGAGCGTCGAGAGAGATTCAAAGGAAACAATCAAAATATCAAAGAGCCGCTTTGGTTCAGAGAAGGGTTCTAATCATCGCCGGTTTGACCCGGGCCTCGTTCCCGTTCCAAAACAATTAACATAATAGTGTTCAATTTCAGGTATAAACGGCGTAGTAACTGTACTCATCCATTTGACGTCGACTAATACAGAAACGACGTGGATTTTTCACACTCTCGTCTCCGGGCGACGATTTCACGCGTCGAAATCGAGAATTTTATTCATTCGCGGCCGTAAGACGGTTTTTCGATTTTTTTTGCCGTCGCGACGCGTCGGTCGAATAGAAAATGATGCTCGAAAAAGACACGAATATTCGATATATTTTGACGCGAAAACGTCATCGTAAACGCCCGCGGATAATATTAATATTCCGCGAAAAAAGGAAACGCAACGGAAATACGTCCTGCGATCACTTTACACCACGACCACGAACACCATCCTGACCGGCCGACGACGGTCAGTTTTTTTTTTTTTTCGCGCCTTAGATTTTTCGCGACCTACTTTTTCGCGAGACATTTTAATATTACAGTCTGAGGTGATCACCACATTGTCGCGGGCCTGCAAATGCTCAAACGCGACATAATCCGCCTTTCGAACGGACAATTTTCCCGAAGATATTATACGTATTATGTGTAATTTATACTACGTTTCAAAGATCCGACGAAACGGGTTGTGGAAAAAAAAAAATTATCGATAATAGAATACAGTCGCATATACGTACAGTTGATTCGCCCGGTCGACGTTAGTTAATATTATGTAAATATTAGATATATTATTATGCAACGGCGTTGGTAAATTATTATTAAACGGGATTAACGAGAAATCGTTAAAATTTATTGCAAACGGTTGTGTTGAAAATAATTTTCGAATTAACAGATAAAGCGTCATTATATTATGTCATACACGAAAGGTCTAATAGAATAAAATAACTAATTGCAAAAGCCTTTTATTAACGTAACGAGGTCTCTTCCACTGTGTTATTACATAAAGGACAGTTGTGAAATTTCACGTTGTTTGCGTATAAAAGTTCACATGCGAGAGAGACCTTTTGATTAGAAGACCCGCCGCCGCCGCCGCCGCCGCCGCCACTCGGTAAAAATATCAAACGGCAATCTAAAACGTTCGCTATTTCCTTTGTGGTAGGTACCCGCCAACTTGTTATATTATAATATATACGAGTTATAGTTTTGTAGTAATTCTATTATTTGTTTCGTAAGTTTAATAAACGCGGAGCTGTCCAAGCATATATATTGCTGTATTATTATTGTATTCAAAATAGGGTGAAAAAACGGGTGAGTAATAATATTTTCAAGTAGAAAACATAAGTTTAATCTTCAAAATCCGATCGACCGAACGAGACGCGTATGACATTTGAGCGGTGACTTTTCGAGAACGATAAATAAAAAAAAAGAGAATTTTTTTAACTTAATTTTTTAAACGCACTGTAATTAAATGTTTACGATTATCGTGTGTGCGAATATAAATTTTTTACGGCATAGACGCGTAGACGATAAAAGCTTCGAGTCGATGGCGACGTTTAATAATTATCGATTAGACGTTACGATTGATTTTTATTTTTTTTTTATATATACGTATACTCTTCACGAATGACAGGATAATTTTTATTCTCCGGACCCTATTTATCCACAGTCTACGAGGAATAATGTCCGGACCCAGAGCCGAGGGATTTGTATGATTCGATAGCCTCGCGCGATGATTATTATGACTAGAAGGTTTGAGAGTAGGTATTTTATTTCTCGGCCGAGTTCCACGACGTGATTTTATTAATTTTAACCAAACAACAACGCGTTTTTAATATAATATAATATCATTGCACAAATAAAATTCGAAAAACTCGACGGGGTAATGATTTTTCCCCGCCTTCGCGGCCGAGCTCGCGTCCCGCAGGTGAATATTACACATCAAAATTAAATTAGTCGTCTATTAATATTCGTTACGATGTCGGGGCGTTTATCGCGCGCAGAGTGTGATTTGACGAAAGGCGAAAATTGCGGATTACGCGCAGACTTTTGAAACGTCGATATTTCGCTCGCGAATATGGTTAGAATAACCGATGTACTACGTACGTATACGCGCCGAACGCTACACGAACGACGACGTATTCGATTAATCGAATATTCGGAAACGTCCTGTTTCCTACGCATCACGCGTACTTTCGTATAATTATTTAAATTGTCATTCGACACCGAAACCCCTCTGCGTCTTCCGACTCACTGCGGCGACGACGACCGCGGGAGTGGCGTACGCGGAATCCCCGATACATATCTATAAAACGCGATTACCGTGTTTTTTCATTTATGCTGCGTTTAATATACGTCGTCGGGAAAAAAAAACCGTGGGTATGTTATAACAACGAATTACAACCTGATTAGTAAAACCCGCCGTCGTCGCCGCCGCCGAGCTGTCGATAGCCTCGTATTATATTATACGGTTTTTTTTTTTCTTTTTCATCGATATAACGACGCGGTCGCTCTCGTGTGGGCCGTGTGTTTCGAACACCCGTCCGCGCGCGTATATAAATTATATCGAACGGTTAATAAATACGTTTTAAGTACGAGCGCGTGTCAATTATTAACTCGCGCGCGCGCGCGCACGGTCGTTAGTGTGACATAAATTACGATCGCGCGGTGCCCGGACGACGACGGACGGCCGTCGAATAAGCGCGACAATAATAATAATATTACACTGTTATTGCGGCAGCGATACGACGACGCACGCGCGCGAGGAAGATTTACGGAGAGAAATCGTCGATCGCCCACCGAAACGTAAAAACATATCCTTCGTCCGTCGCGATGTGGACCGCGCTCGAGCGCCTCTTATTGTCGTTGTCGTATTTCGCGTTCTTCTTCCTTGTACAGACCGAATTGAAACGACGACGTTGTTTTCGATAAATTACCGCCTCGTTTGGATACCGGACGGTCGTGAGCGTCAGTATTATTTGTTTTCGATCTGAACAGTTTACCAGCATATTATGCGTATACGGGTCGTTTTTCGATTGTGTGCAAGTATGTTTACGGTGAAACCTCTCTGAACGGACACTTCTGACGGTAATATTATAATTATTGGGGGACGTGTTGTGTTAGAAAAGCGATTCGACGCACGCGTGCGAGGAAGATTTACGGAGAGAAATCGTAGATTAGGTACCCAAAAACGTAAAAACATTTATCCTTCGTCCGTCGCGATGTGGATTCGAGAGCTCCGCGCTCGAGCGTCTCTTGTCGTTGTATTTTATGTTCTTCTTCCTTGTACGGTATTGCATAATACGACTGAATTGAAACGACTTCGATTTTCGTAAAATTACCGCCTCGTTTGGATATCGGCCGGTCGTGAGCGTCAGTATTATTTGTTTTCGATCTGAACAGTTTACCAGCATATGCGTAAACGGGTCGTTTTTCGATTGTGTGCAAGTATGTTTACGGTGAAACCTCTCTGAACGGACACTTCTGACGGTAATATTATAATTATTGGGGGACGTGTTGTGTAAGCACAGCGATTCGACGCACGCGTGCGAGGAAGATTGCGAGGAGAGAAATCTTAGACTAGGTACCACCGAGAAACGTAAGGACACCGGATCCTGCTCCTTTCCCCGGTCGCCGAGTCCGCGGGCTACGCGATATGGGCATTCGAGAGCGCTCACTCGCGCGTGTTGAAAAACAGCGTTGATTATTTTTACGCGCACGAGGCGCCACGCACCGTCGTCGTACCATCGGAAAACCTCGACGAGATCGATACGCGCGCGCGGCGCGAAATCCGTTCGCGAGCGCTTTATTCGTTCGTCCTGGAAATGTCTCCCCTTTAAATCGAAATTTTTTTTTTCCCTCCGTATTATTTGTTTGTACGCGCGCGTATAAAGTTTTCAATAAAAATTTATAAAACAATTTTATAATGTAAACTCTATGAAACTCCGTTTATATTTATGACTCGAATCGAATTTCCCAGAACCTATTGGAAAACGTTGAAAGTCACGAGAGAATATTTTCATTAATAATACAATTCGACTTGGATTCCGGGCGGAGTGAGAATCTATAATTTATTTCGCAACGACGACGGCCGAACGATGGCGAATGTGTTTCATTATTATTTATTACTTGGTTTTTTTTTTTTTTTTTGAGGTTAAGTTTTTGGTCAAACAGAATTCACACATAGATTAGGATGTAATGTTATGTACAGCTCTAATAATTCAAAATCTAGCACGGATAAAGTATGTACTCGAAATCCATAAAGATGGATTAAATACCCAAATGAAAATTACCCAAAAGGAAAACCAATAGAATAATTCATTGTATTATTATTACGATATTTTACTAAACAAAAGCGTGAAATTTCTAAGAAAGCCTGTTTAGAATTAATCTATTTACTATATTGTGTCGTAATGAAAATTAAACAATCCGCGGTGGTACTCATTGCTGTTTTTGAACAATTATTCGTTTCAACTTTAGAGACTTTACGGCTTAACTAGAAATATTATACATTACATCAATTCATTATTACGACGTTATTTTGCGTTCACGAATTTGTTATTATTTTTTGTCGAAACAACAATATATTTATTCATAGGAAAGTGTACAATCACGTTGTAAAATTGGATTTCACGTATAGAGTTGTAATATTATCATACGATATCTATATTTCATACGAGGAAATAGTTTTGCGGAACTGTCATACTTTTTCTCATTTTCTAAGCGAACTTATTAGAAGTATATTATTCAAAGGTATTATCGCGCACCAAGAACTCATTTTGAAATTTTTAAATAAAAACAATAGAAAAATGCTATTCTCAGTAATTTATGTCATTTCGCCAATGCATCTTATTAATAATTTAAACGACCAACTGTTAAGTCACCAAAGAACCTACGAGCTTTGAAGTGCAGTCCCGGTGCACTTCACGTATTTCCGATGCGTCCGGGGCACTGCACGCTGTCCAAACTCAACTCGACCCATACCCACATTTAATGTAATTGAATGAATCTCAAGACGTATCATAATAATATTGCAATATCGCTCAGACGGAGTGAGTCAAGTAGTACAAGTAATAATTATTTACCTTTTTCTTCGCGATCCAGTGTCGTTTTCGCTGTTTTCCTATTTCGCATTCGACGCCGTGTAGGTACGGTCGTATATTGTTCGGCTTTGGATTTCTAGTCACAGGTTTCAGATTTCTATTTTCAAACGTCGCCCGAGCACAGAACAACTAAAACCAATCGAAATAAAACGGGATATTATTAAAAAAAAAACGTTATGCGGCCAGAGAAAACTGTCGTTTCGCCGCCTCTGTTTAAAACGACTCGGACACGTGCGCGGTAATAAATTAGACCAAGGATTTGCACGTGATCTCGTTTTGTTTTTCTATTTATTTTGAAAACGTAACTACGTGCGTACGAAACGTACCCGACGCGGTACGAGTACAACAAACGGGTGTACGTTATCGATCGTTTTAATGTAATTGTAGTTTAATTAATTATTTTTTATTTTTTTCTATTTAAAGTGCACTTATCGGAAAGTATAAAAACATATTTTCGAATGAAAAAAAAAATATGTTTGCACACAATGTGTTTTTTTTTTTTTTTAGTTTGGGTGTGGGAAATGATTATCACCGTCGTCGTCAGTAGTTTTTACCCGAGAAAACCGAGTTATTTGTATTTTAAAATGTTTCAACTATACAAAACAACGCAATGCATTTTCTGGAAACGAATGTAAAACTAAAAATAAAATCGACGCGTACACCTATATAACGTACGCTCGTATAACGTCCCCGATCGAAATAATATTGCAGTCCGCAATACTCGGAATATCGTATTTACCGTTTCCGACTGCAACAAAAAAAACATCACGGTCACTACGTAGAGTTTGCAATTTTTTAATATTTGTATACACTGTGAAACCTCATAGAATAAAATATGGAGTCAATGCGTTTTTTACAATGATTTTATTTATAGTTACCGACTATGAAGTAATCGACGACGGTGGCTTATAAATACAGGAGACTCGAGTGAGATATACAAGTGGCGATCGGTGTAGGGAATTATTCTAAAGAGAAAACAACTTCATCGCAAAACGTTTCGAAAATTCCATCTAATCCTAAAATTATAGTATAAAGGCTCAGTCAAACAGAACGCGGGCAGCCCGCGCTGCCCGCTGCGGGCACTGTATTATCTTTGATTGCGTCAACGTGGTTAAATATAACGCGGGCTACCGCGGCGGGCAGCGGTCTGGTTGTAAATAATTACAGAGACCGCGGCGGGCAAAGAGCTGTTTACAATGTTATCATAATTCATATTGTATCAATATTGTTGTTTTCGTGATAGAATAGTATAATATACTATATTTTAGGAAGGTACCAAGAGGCTAAACATTGTAGCTAACATAAAATATTATTTATTATCACTTTTATAGCAGTGGGATGTTCTGAACACCCCTGGATACGTAATATTTCAAACTTAAAATATAAAAAAATTTTTATTAGAATTATATATATTAGATTATATAATTAGAATAAAAAAAAAAACGGTGTAACACAAACGGAAACACGTGGTGTTGTGCCGTGTTCCCATTAAAAGCGCAGTACTGACAGACCGCGAAAAATTGCCAGCGCGTTGTTTGACATCACAGACCGCGGCGGGCAGCAGCGCGGGCTGCCCGCGTTCTGTTTGACTGAGCCTTTATAAAACACTGGCGTAGAGGATCCATTCGGTGTTTTGCCGATAACGTTTCCGACGAGACGACCGATATCGTTGAAATTCTTCGGAAAGACAAAGAAAACGAATACAGAGAAGAAATAACAAAAAACTGAAACCAAATATGTAAATAAAACACGCGTCGCGGTCAATTACAGCTAAAAATACTGTAAATTTAATCGGTCGTGAACGCGAACGCGCGCAATATCTTATCGATCGACTATGCTCGAAAAAAAAACTGTCCGAAAAAACTTTCGTCGAGCGACGATAGTCGCCGCCGCCGCCGCCGCCGCCGCCGTCACTCGTCTCCGGGGCGACGACGCGACGGCCGTGTTAACGAGAGGGACTTTAACGAGGATTCCGCGACGGAATTATAATTCTCCCGACCCGGACGAATAACTCGGAAACAATCGGCCGGCTTTCGCGGTGGCCGTGTGCCGCGGGACGGGGGGGAAGGCCGCAAAACAATGGTAAAACAATATCGACGGCGGCGCGGCGGCGGCGGCGGCGTGCGGTCGAGAAAACTTTAAACCGCTCGTCTGAAAACGGTGCCGCGGTGACGCGCGCGCGGCTGCGGATAATAGTGCGCGCAGATATACGACGATAATATAATACGTATATTAATATAATCATACACCTACGTGGGAGACTTTCGGAAAAATACTTCTCGCCGTCGTCGTCGTCGAAACGCTTTTGTGCCGCGATGGCCGGCCGCATTGTCTCGCGTGTTCGAATACTTCCGAATGGTACGAGCGCGCCGCGAAAAATCCCGCGCGTCGTTGTTTTTCGCCCGAGAAGTTTTTCGACCGCTTTTCAAAGTATTCCGCCGACGCGACGCGGCGAAATTCGTCCGATTTTTTCGTCATCGGTATTCCAATGCGATAAAAGAAAAATAAATACAAACTCGCGCGCGCAATAGCCGGCGACGAGTGACCGTAGTATTAAGACGAGTGGACGGCGGCGTTTTCGTAACATTACAAACCGATAATTTATAACGACAATAACAGTCGTATATACCGCACAAAACCTATTCCGTCCAAAAGTATTTTATCGTTTTCACCGAGACGGTCAGATTATTTTCCCCTCGGTTCGGAGATTTTTCTTCTTTTTTTTTCTCTCTCTCTTTTTGCAGATCCGATATTGAAAAGAGTATAAAAAAAAAACACACACAAATACGCATCGTACCCCGCCGCCCCGAAGAGAGAAAATAAATTAAAGTCGCGGTTTTGTATAATATCATAACATGAACGCGCGTCGATAAATCATTAACGTAGCGCCGCACAAACACTTTTTACAATACGTATTTATAGTATGTACGTATACACATACACGTACAGCGTAACGGCGTTTACGAAAACTCACGAAATCTCCGACCATAAATATCACCTCATATAAATATTATAACTGCGCGCGTATATATTGTATACGTATATATTGTTATCAAAAGTTATACGCGAATGAAAAAGCACGTGCCGCGCGCGCGGCGCGGCGGCGGCGGTATGTGACTTTGGTTTTATGTACAAAAGTATAAATTCAACGAGAGAACGCGTCGCACAAACTCTCTGCGGTCTCTCCGCGTTATTATTCCGACGCGCGGAAAGCGTTTCGTAAAAATTAACATTAATAATTACTGTCGTTGTTCGCGATCGTCATTTCGTAATTATTGTATTTTATAATATTCGTTTTTAAGGAATCCGCGCTGAATTTCGCGAAAGGAATCGATCCGCCGCGATGTTTCTGCGGACGAGCGAGAATAACAATCACTCGAACTAGTTATTTATAAAAAAAAAACAGCAACGATCGACCGCGGACGTTATTGTCGAAGAATACGTTTGATTTAAATTTTTCACCGTAAACGTATACAAACGCACAAGAGCAAGTATATGGCACACAACAGGGATGGTGAACCTTTTGATAACTGCGTGTCAAATCAAAATGTTTGGTTTGATTTTATTTGCCTCGCGTGTCAGAAACTTTTTAGACCTTTTTTTTGCTTAAAAAATAATTAATTAAACGTATAAACATGATTTTAGTTAACGAGATTAGGAAACGGAAAGTACATATTACGGCAATTATTACGACTTTACGTTAATAATATCTTACGATATATTACAAATGATAGGTTAAAAATATCAGTAATTTGTTTGGAAAGTGAAGTGAAAATTATGAATTATATTTAAATTGGCGTGTCACGTGACATAGGTTCGCCATCCCTGGTATACAATATACGATAGTTGTGTGTACGGAACACGGACATCGTGAACATTTTATTATCTTGTTAATGAGCGCATAATAACTGCACCGATGTAGTCGGTAAAATAACGCACGGATATTCGCCAAAAACCTAAAGAAAAATGGGGGGGGGGGGTCACTCAGAGTTGTAAAATACAAGTCGTGTATGTTTTTAAAATATTTGTATGCGATCGGGATGTTTTTTCACAATATTGACCATATTATATTCAACGCGGAAAGATCGAAACGGTTTGGCGCGCGCGTCGCGTTAAGCTCGGAAGACATAATATTAGACTCGCGGGCGCGGAGATGAAATACTGAGAACCGAGGCGCGCGCGAGCGCATAAAGGGAGGATTAGCGCGACGACGGAATCGCGGAACGTTGTGTCGTACAGTAGTAAGTCGGCAAGTGCGTCTTTATTCGACGACGAATTCGAGCGAGCCGACGGATTTTCTTTCATCGCGAGCGGTTGAAGAGGCGAGAGATTCGCCGCCGCCGCGAGTCGGCGAACGATTAATTATTCGCGTGGAATTCGGTACGCGCTCGATTACTAATTTATGATGTCATCGGATGACGGTTAGAAACTTTCGGAAAAATCGACTTCGAACACGGCGTTTTCGGAAAAGTTCGGGAAAAACGGTTTAATTTTACAGTTTAAATCTGTATGGTGTTCGATTAGACAGAGTCGCGTTTGATTTTGTTTCCGGCGCGCGTTTCGTGAAATCGACGTTTTTCTTCTTTGTTTTTTTTTTTTTTTTCATTTTACACCCTATGACGACTTTTGTGTGACGCGCGCCGTGTCTCTTTTCTGTGGCCCGTACAAGGTTGCGCCGATGTCAATGAGCCACGTAACAATGAAGAGAGCCCTTGCTCGCCTTTCGCAGCAAACGTGCTTTTTATAATATATACACATAATGATACCACGTGGCTTTCAACTCGTATTTTTTCCTAGAGTTTTGTTTTTTTCGATCGTGTTTTCCGAATGTTCATTTTATAAAATACATATACATCAAAGTTTTTCGAAATGTTTTAATTTTCCTCCGAGTCTTTTCATTATTTTTTTCCGCGCGACATCACTGCATCAACAACGGAATGGTTCACAGAAACACGGCCGTACAACAATAATAACATGCTCTTTATTTAATTCGAAGTCGGCGAAATAATGGAATCGGCCGAGTGGGAGGTTAGGTATATATAGCCCGGACGGTGCAATACCGATGTTCGTCGGCCATCATCATTGTTGTGTCGGGCGATCGTCTGATTTCGTGATATTTTTGAAAAAAATAAATAAACTCTCGGGTTGTCATGATATCGTATTGAGAATATTCGAAACTACAAGTGAATTTCGTCAGTTTTTTGATTTTCGTCAGCTTTTATCGATTATTTGGAAGACCGGGAATCCGAAAAAAGACCCGAACGCACCCGAACTGGATACTGTTCGCCGACGAACGTTTTTCGACATTAAAATCGAGTTTTTTTCCCAACGCCGCGCCGTTTATAATGCGTAAATCCAATACGCTGTTTATTTTCACCAACGTGTGAAATACGTCATATTTTTTTTTCCAACACACTCGTTCGACACAGTTTCGGTTTTATAACGATAAAATAATATACGCGACAATAGGTTCGCACGCGTGTAGTACGCGCATACAACAACGCCCGTCGTCGATGTCACGGTGAAAAGAACAATAAAGTCGTCGCCGATCGAAATAATCGAAATCGATATTATACAATAACGATAAAAGTCGACGGGTACATTTTTACAATTACTTATTAATTGACTTTGTCGATGATTTTTCGTGCCGCCGCCACAACGTTACCGTAATAAGGGCAGGGGGGGGGGAGAGGGTGTAATATTGGTTTTTTTTTTTTTTTTTATTGTAACATTTTGGCACGAGTTGGCGACAACGTTATTAATGATGCCCGCAACACCTGTATATAATATTATTGACGGTGCAGTGATATTTCACAAAGAATATTTCCCCGTCTCTTCGTTATAAAATTGTAATGTTTTATTTTTTTCCGAACAACCACAAACACACCGAGAGTCTCGCGAGAACACGATGCGAATCCGTAACGCGATAGTTTCCGAAACCGAATAATTATATAAATGATTGAAAAAAAAAAAAAAGAAAAGAAATAAAGTTAAAACGAGCGGTTTTTCAAACGAAACTTTCGGTTTGGCTTTTTTGGTCTATGATTTACACACGCGCCGGCGTAAGTGCACCGTTCCGATGTCGGCGTAACAATCAATTAATAACCCGTCTTTGCCGGGAGCAGGTACCCTTTATCGACCGACCGTTAGTAATTATTAATCGAATTTAATTTTAACCGCTAAAAACATTTTGGCGCGGGAAATATCGGTTGTTGTTGGTTATACTCGTATTATGTTTATGGATAGAAGCGGCTCTTTCGTGTTCGAAACTCGATTCGCGCGCGCGTTACACAGATTATCGCAACTGAACATATTTAAATTATCAGAAATGTTTTCGGATGTCGTGTGTCGAAGCGTATACGTATTACGTGTTGGAAAATGTAAAAGGTTTTCACCTTGGAAACTCTATTTCAATAACCGCGTTATCGTACACTCGCAATCATAGTTTGAGTTTTAACAACGACGACGTTTCGGTGTGCAAATTCGAAACAATTATATACCCGAGTAATAATAATAATAATAATGAAAAACGTTTCGATTGAATGTACGCGATTTAAAATCTAAAGCGTACGATTTTAGTTTTGTAAATATTCATACGTATTAAAAGAGAAAAAAAAACAAACGAAAACGCGCGTTCGTTCGTACAGGACCTTTTTGGAAAAAAATAAATCTCGTATTCGAATTTCCAGGCTGATCGCGCCGCGCCGTCTCCTCCTCTGATAATTAAATCGCGTGCGTTTAAGAATAAACGACAAACGAAAACAATACTGTCCGTAGGTCGACGACCACCACCACCGCCGTCCAAGAAGACGGATAACGTAATATTTTGTCGTTTTTTCTTTCTTTTGACTCGAGTGCACGACGGCGGCGCGGCGGTCGACAACAGACTTATATTTCTCCTCTGTGAAGTCCGATATTCTCGACGAATTATACGCATTGAAATCGAAGACCTACTTCAGTCCGTCCGTTGGCGTATGACCGTTTTGAATTATGGCTTAGACTGCTGCAATATTTAGTTACGGCGGGATGTGTGTACACAGCTGCAGTCCGTGCGCGGAGTCCTTTGATTTTCTTCATCTACATACATATATATATGCAAATCGTCAAACGAAAGACGCGCTTACAGTCGCGTGTGGTGCGCAGAGGTAACTCGCGAAACCTTTGAAATTCGGATACGTATACCGGAAAGCTCCGGAGCACACGCGGTCGATACGGATCGAACGATCGTCCGTTTTAATTGCGCACACAATGATATTTGATTCGTTTTGCTCGCTGGCAGATCGAGCTTTTTGGATCGAGTGGCCCGGGTCGAATGTAATTTCTTCTTTATGTTTACGACTAAATATACCCGAGACTCCTTAATTTTTTTCGAACGGTACGATTCGTTATTATACGATATTTTACTATATTTCGAGGCCTTTATCCGCCGTTTATCGTAATCGATTTTAACGATATTATATTATACCGCGCCGCACGTGTTCGATAATAATTTGCAATTCGATCCCCGCAAAGCTGCTCTTAATCTATCACGGGCCGTTCGTGTGCCGGTCGCGAAATAAATTCAGGCGACAACAGCAGTTATAATATAATATAGTTGTACAAAACTGTACACGGCGCGACGTATGAATTAACTAGCGATGATAATCGTCGCGTCGCTTCAGTTCGCATCGACGTGTACGATAATAATAATTATACGCTTATAACATATTCTTCGGTCCGCATATTATATTAAAGCGCCGCCGTCCGTAATTCGATATGATACGCCGCCGCGTGTGAAACGGTTCTCCAAAGGCGAAGTCGTGTGTTTCCCGCGACGACTTTTACCCAAAACGATCTTTTCGCGATCCGACTGCGGTGTCGGCGAGGCAAACGGGCGTTTTTTTTTTTTTGTATTTTTTCAACAAGTGTTTTTTTTTTTTTATTTTCACAAGGCACTGTTTATGGAAAACCAAACTCTTCCAACTGTACGATCTTCAGAAATCGACAGAGTAACAAGTAAAACGCATAATTTACAACTAACGGTACCGATAATTAATAATTTTAATCGATAATTAACGTATCAATGTATATTTTTAAATTTTCAGCGGTTTACTAGTGTACGTCTACAGTTCAATCGACATTTTGATTATATCGTGTCGATTGATGTCCAAAGCAACACGTATTCGCCAAATGTCTTGTACGAACGTTAAGCAATAAACATACTTATTTACTGTTTCTAGTCGGAACACTCGGAGAAAGAAATTAAGAACGAGGTTCGATACGAGAAGTGTGTAGTTTTACGGTTAGATAATCGGATTTCGTAAGACAATATTTAAAACGATGAAAAAATTATTGGCCGGATCGCGATGTTAGTTTTCTGACGGCGGTGTTATTAAAACGATAACGACGTGAGTTTTATTAGAGACGCGAATGTCGTCGTCATAATATACTATAATAACTCTACCTATCGATACAATAATAAATAGTTATATAACATAACGATTTCGTAATAAAACAGATGATCTCGACGGGACGCGAACGAATTCTGACCGACTATACTGCGCCGTGATTTACGTGTTACAGACAGTTATTCGAACGGATTTTATTCGCCTTGTCGCGGTAAAAAATAAAGTAGCGAAAAAAAACCGCGTCGACTACGTTAGATATACGTTTTCCGTATTATAAACATGCCGGGCGTTTAGTTATTATTGTACGCGGACGTCCGGCAAGTATAGACAAACGCGCGTGAAACGTGTAACCCGTGAACCCGTTCCGAGTCTGACCGACACTCGGACGGCGCGGCGCGGCGGTATGAAGCTTCCGTATAATAATGCGCGACGTATAGAAAAGAAAACATGTCGTCGGGTTCGTTTACGAAAAAACGTCACGCGGCTGGGAACGGCAAACGCATTGTGCGCCGCGATTAACGGACGCATTGCAGGAGAGACGACGAGACAATGGAAAAGCACTGGAAAAGATTATAAAGAAAAGAAGAAAAAACCTAAACGGAACGAACGAATAGAACCCCGGGTAAAAATAAGTGACAAAACTATATCGCGTCGGTTCGCGGACACGACGGTTAATAGGACCGGGGGGAGGGGGGCCGGGACCAGGACGGCCCGGGGGCCGCTGTTTTCGAGAGACCTAATATTATTTTATTTTCTTTTGTTCGAAACGATCGAACACAAGTATGGAGAAACGAAAAATTCATCTCGCCGCGCGACGCCTTATACGCACAATACACTGGCGTATCGTTTATAGTCGCGCGCGTGCTGTATTTCGCCAACTGGATCGCGCGCGTCATCGTAAAATCGGCCGTACAACTCGCCGGAACGAGAAACATCATAAGAGTGCTCACTTAATCGCGTGCATACTTTGGGGCGCGCAGTTGGGATTATATCGCCGCCCCGGGTAAATGTTTATTTTTACCGTCGTCGTCCCTCCGCGTACAACCTCGCGCCGGCCGTGTCGACACCACCACGTGTTCCTTCTTATGATAATAATCTTATCGTATATCATTATGCCGCCGGAGAAAATAGATCTCCAAGGACAAAGAGGACAAAATTAAAAACCGTACCCGAACACGTTCGAATTCACGGTTTTCGGAAAATTCCGTCCGGAAAACGATTGTCATCCGGTCGGTCGCTCCCCTAACCTCGAGATTCCCCTCATCTCTCATAAAACGCGTTATGTTTTTCGGGCGGTCACGATTTGTAATTAGAATACGAGCCCAAACAGAGTAAAAAGAAATTAAAATATATCTTACGATTATAATATATTACAAACGATACACGCGGATGTTTCTGCAATACGTGAATTCAGACACGACGACCGGGTGAAGTTCAAAACGTTCTCAAAAACAACCCCGTGGTCCGTAACAAGTGTGTTATTATAATATATGGGCGTCATTATATTCACATTAAAAGATAGTCGCCGAAAGGCGGCACGGTCCGTTACGCCCGCGAGTTGTTGGCTAACCCCTCGCGGTTTTTTCTTTCTTTGCCCACGTTTTTAAAACTTTGATCGAAACGCGTATAGGCCCAACGCGGGGGGGGGGGGCGGGGGTGGCGTACGCGAAACACGACTGATTTCCAATATGAAATATCGTTCGGTTATGACGTGGTGCCGCCAACCTTCCCCGCCCAGAATTTATACCCGAGTCGAGCGCCTGTGGTTAAAACGGAAACACCGGGCGCATAATATTATAATAATATACATTGCTGAGAATCGATAAACGGCGCGGCGTACGGTAAATCTACGTCGACGGCCGCGTAAAAAAAACGGCGCATAATACACGGCGTATTATTTAAAGAGATGTATTTATTTATATACGTATAAATTATATTAGTCGTTTGATTAATGTCGAAAGTTTTAGCTCGGCCGAATTATTGGCCGCCGCCGTCGAAAGACCGCGTGTGTTCGGACGATCTCGTTCGCGGGACCGCCCGGCGACGACGACGACGACGTTATATTGTGTAAACTTTTGCGCGTTCGCCTAGTACTGCTTTTTAAGAGTCCCGAAAGACCTATTATAACGTTTTTCTCCTCGTCCGTCGAAACGCATAAACACTGCGGCGCGCGAGTTTTGCAAACGTCGTAAAAAGGGAGAAATGGGGTGGGGGCGGGGGCGGGGGCGAAAGAAGCGAAAATAGAGGAAGAAAAAAAATAAAATAACCAAACGTTTTTCATAATATTATCGTGCGTTCGTTTCGTGCCCTCTCCTCTCGGGCGATACGACCGCTGAAATATACGCCGTTGCCGAGTAAAGACCGGTCGAACGTTTGAAACGATTCTCTCCGTCGTCGTCGTTCTCCGATGAAAAATTTAATAGATTATGAGTTTAAGACGTTCGACGCGCGATAACAACGAGTTTAGACTCGATTTAGTTTAGACGTCGTCGACGAGACAAATGTAGTGAAGACCCACGCGCGCGTTTTATACGTATCTGAGATCGCGTCCGTTACACACGATGATTGTATTTGATACGCGTCGTCGAGACGTTGTTTTACGGCACATTATTGTAGCTTAATTACGTGGGCGATAAAATGTCTATTGCGCGTCAGACGAGAATCACCCCCGAACGACGATCGTTATATTATTATATTACATCACGCGGGCAAAGTGCGTTTTATCACCGGATACGTTTATTTCTATAATTGAAAAATATATTATGACATAGTCTCGCGTACGAATTTCCAAAGTGTTTTCAAAACAATATTGTCTTTGAGATATTTTAAAATCTCATACTCCGATACCGTGGTGGCGCGGTCGATGTACCGGGCCGACGGACGCCTGAAAAGATCAAAAAAAAAGATATATTATAATACGAGTTATTCGTCACACCGGTCGCGACGATTACGATATTACACTTAAAAAACGCGAAATCGGCCATTTCTAAAAGTCGATTTATTATTATTTATGATACGCACACACGCACACATATTTTATATATTTATATCTATATTTGTATATACCTAAGTGATAAGTTCATCTCGAAGATTATTTCATTTTTGAAATAATATTTCTACAAATGTTTATTTTAATCTTAAAATTTTGTATATTTCGTTTTCAAGTACCTCGTACTCTTAAGTTTAGACTTAAAGTTAAGTTTGTACTCAGAGTTCGTAATTAAGTATGATACCTGATCGGCTGTAATATATATATAATATTTTTTCGATTTATTAAATGAAAAAATAAATAAATACGTTTATAATATTATATTAGGTAATCGCGATAAAACAACAAAAAGTGGATAAATCCGATGCTGCGCGCCCGGGCAAGAGTATTTTTTTTTTTTTTTCATTAATCAGAATAGTGATTTATTGTGTGTTTATTATACTGTCGCCGGACGACACGACCCCGGCGAATTTTAATAAAATCCACAAAGAATTCCTGGTCAAAAACGTACCGGAAATATAGCAGTATACCTATACCAAAACGATCGTATTAACGCCGCCGCCGCCGTCCGAAATTCCCGGGGATGATCGCGAACAATGCCCGAATAACCTACATTTCGCCCCGTGACATATACCCACACATAACGGACGTGTCCCTCTTGACCAATGTAGTCGGCGAGGGTGTGAAAACCTTACGCTCGGTCCCCGCGCGTGATTTTAAATTGCCAATTATAAAATATATATGTACAATATTCACCTTGACAAATAATCCGTTTTCGGGCAGGTTATATGATAATATTGTGTATGGCGCGGACGATGATTTAATAAATATTCCGCGGAACACGATAAAAAAAATTATCGACGACAGCGAACGATTTTAAAACGGGAGAAGACGCGATGACTTTTATCTCGTAGTTAATATTTAGATTTACAGTGAAATTTTCATTTGCTGCGCATTTAATAATGAGTTTATTTCGTTGGTTTATAGCGTGTGCGAAGACATCCACCCTACGGCCCGGTTATGGCCCCGTGCGATTTTCGTCCGTTTCCTATGCTTAAGCTCATCTCGAGGGTAAAAAATTGTATTCTGACGAGAAAGTTAAAGCTCGAGTTAAACGATGGTTCAATGGCTCAAGCCGACGACGGCATTTTTGAAAATCGTTGGCAAAAATGTATTATCGCCGTAGAAAGTGGTAGAGTTATGTTGAAAAATAATAGCATGTAAATAAAGATCATTTACTATTCGACGTGTGTTATTCTGTATGAAATAGTTTTAGAGCTACACGAGGCATTACTCATCAGCCCGCCCCCTCGTATGTGTATAGTGTGCGAATTAAAAATCATTAACGTTTCATAAACGACGACGGCGCAATACAGGTGGAAGAAGAATTAAATAGAAAAACGAAAATAGATTTAGAAAACCGTTCGTAGAAGATATTATGATGGCTTAATACGCGCGCGTTTCACCCGACGACGCGCGTTTAAAATCGTTCGGCCAAAGAGAAAGAAGATGAAAGGACAGACGTACGCGCGCGCGCGCGCGCGGGCGCGTAACCCATTTTAAAATTTAATTTCATCTTAAGAGATCAAAACTTAAAATTGAGCTTTGAAATTAAATTCCCTTTGATTTTATTCCGTGAAATGTTTTTTATTTAATAATTCTTTTCTTTTTCTTTTCGTGTAGTACATAATTTTCCGCTAGTGTGGAAAAGTATGATGAAAACGTTCCGACTAAAATTAATTTCGCTGTGTCGAGTCATCACTATAATGCACTTTAATTACAATCCGCGAACGGTGCCGAGCCCAAGGGCAAACACAACGTCGTTCTGAGATTCGTCGGAAAAATTCGCGTTTTGTTAAGTCTTCCGAAAATGTGTAGGTAATACTTTACATAATCCCGTCTGGTTTTTTTTTTTTCTTTTGGTTTTTTTTTTTCTCTCTCATCCGAATGGGAATAATTATTATAAATTAAATTTGAATTATTTCCAACTAATAAAGATTAATTTCCCTTGTTTTATATTATATACGTCACGGTGCGTTTTCGAGAGCGCTCCGTCGTCGTCGTCGTCTGCACAACATAAATATTATAATAGCCCATTATAAAGTGGTGTACTTAGGATTATACAAGATTTCAAACTTGTAGAACATCGCTTATCATAAATATTTAAATACGTTTTTTTTTTTTTCTTTTTCAAAATGAATTTATTGCTCTGTTCGTCAAATTGAAAAATAAAACCGTATATAATCTCAATGCGTGTGCTATATGGAGTTGTTATTGCGACGCGTCGAAAACGTTCGAAAAACAAACAAAAAAACGACGAGTTTAATTTTGGAACTCTCGCGAACGAGACGATCGAATCCCGTCGCCGCGCCGCGCCGTCGTCACTCGCAGTTACTAAAAGACCCATATTATATACACGAACATGATAATACGTATCTCGAGTCGTTTCTACGCGTAGCGATTAGCGAATGATTGAGAACGCGCGATGATTAAACGACACACGGTTGTGATAATAATTCTCAGTCGTCCGCGTTAAACTCGACTGATTAAAAAGAAAGGAAAAAAGAAAAGAAACTCGTAAACTCGAGTTTATACAGTCCATTATCTAAACAGCAGTCGCTCACAAAAAGGTCGTTGAAATTATTATTATCAACAGCGATTTGTTATAAAAGGACTCGAGGCGAATCTGCCGTTTTGTTTGAATAATTGTTTTATTATGGTACACAATACGCGCGCGGCGTGTGTAATACGCGTCTCATTGTTAGAATCAAAAATGCATTCGCATACAATACCCGAGTGTAGTCGTAGTTTTTCAGTTATTAGTACTCCGTTCTACTCAGACGACGACGACGACGACGACGACTACCGTGTGTTAAACGCAAACACGTATACGCGCCGCCGCCGCCGCGGCTCTAGCTGCGGAAAGCTTTTATACGATTTCAAACTTTTACGCGTATTTTTTTTTTTTTATTTCTCTTTACCGCTATAAGATTTTAGCGATTTGAAAAACGCTCGTAATGAGTTTAAACGATCGGAAAAAAAATAAAATAATAATAATCGAAACGCGCGTTTTTTTTACACGACAGTCGCGTAAACCGCAAGGATATTTTGTTCGAACTGTTGTACTAATAATAATATTATGTTCTTGTAAACTCTCTCTCTCTCTCTCTCGAACCCATTAAAATTAAAAAGTTTGCGAACCGTTTATTTCGTTCTTTTTTTCTTTTTCTTTTTTTTTATCACATTACTATTTACTCCGTCGAATGACGAGACTCTACTCCGTGCACTCTAAAGCTCAACAGGGTAATTAATTTCAAAGATCGGACCTGCGGATAGATTACATTAAATCTCCTTTGTACCCGACTAAAGCACTACGATCATTTTAATACGGGCTAGATAAAAGCTTAATACGTATTTAATTAACTAGGTAGACGGACGGTCGCTCTTCTTCTCGCGGCGCGACGGAAAATCTCCCGGCAGTCTTTTTACTCGTACTCGACACGCGCGTTTGACGAGTAAAATATTATAATATAATATATTATTATTTTTCGGTAACCAAAGTGGAATTATTTCGCCGCCGCGCCGTCACAAATAATAAGAACGAAAAACACCGATAGATTTTACACCGCGAACCCGAGGACAGACGAAATACAAATGATTTACTATACGTGTCAATTGATAAAAAATATACGATCGAATTTAAATATTAATGATTTATCGTTTGAAAAACGTACCCGATTGAGTTATATATTTGTGTGTCTGCAGACTTTACATATCCACTCGTCGGCGTCTCGACGGAATTGTGAAATTAGAAATCGATAATTAATCGAGCGACAACGAATGTAGAATGATGATTTTTTTTTTCAAAATATTACCGTTAATCGTATTATAAAAACCGCGTGTAGCCGGCGCGAGTAAGTAACGTGTCGTAAAAACTATTAAAACGAAAACGACGAAACTTTTTTCAAAATAAATATCTGTTGGATGTAAATTTCCATTCGGACGATTGTTTTTCAAAGATATATTCAATTCAAGAGATTAATTATTCATTTTAATTTTAAAAAATGTATAATATATTATTGTATGTAAACGATTACCTAATCGGGTAAATCCTGACACTGCGAGTACCAGCGGTATAGACGCGCACGCGTCGATAATCCACGCTGGATCAAACGTTTCATTATAAATCGTTGGAATCGTCATTTGATAAACAAACACGCTATATAATAATAATCAACGGACATTAGTTTTATGATATTATGCCGTATAAACATTGGTCTGCGGCAGTCGCGTTATCGCGGACATCGCGTTGGAAAATGATGTATCGACGAGAAAGTGCATCAGTTATTGTCACTGTTAAATTACAACGTCTGGCAGCGATGGAAATCGTCGTCGTCGTCGTCGTCGTCATGACGGATGATCGCCGTTTTCGACCGCACTCGTCAACGCCAATAGTCGGACGACGAAACGACCGCGAGACGTTTTAAAAATCGGTCGCATAGACGGTCGAGAGTTTATGCGCGGTTCACTGCCAGACAAAAGACGAACGCGCGGCGACGTCGAAAATTCGAAAAAAAGAAAGTCTTTGTCGACAGATTTACGTGGAAATATAGTCGACGACGACGGATAGGGAAAAAACCGAAAACAAATATTCGAATAATTCGACGGACGACGATCTCGCGCGCGGCGAAACGACCGCGACGACGGGAGGGTTTATATACGTATATTATTATTATTTATCCGACGTGCACCGGCTAAAAAAAGCGAGTTTTTCGAAAGTGACTTTTTATTCGGCCGTACGTCAGCGTTTACACGCGCTGCAACAGGTGTCAGAGCTTAAAGGGGATCGACTTTATCATAATAATAACAATAATAATAATAATATGTAAACGTGTGCGCGAGCGCGATTTTTTTTATTATTATTATTATTTTGATATAAACGACCGATAAAAAAAACGTACGCGCTAATGTCGAATCGTTAAAAGGTCAAACGCCGATTACGACACATTCGTATACACTACAATGACAATCGATTGGTAACTGATAAAAAAACAATCATATATTATAATATAACGATTTCGGTGAAATTATTTTTATTTTTTTTATCATTTCAAATCCTATTATTATTGTAATTATTATTATTTCTTTTTAAACGTTTTCGGCCGTGTCCGAGTAAATACTTTTTTCGCGACGACGTACAAAAGACGGCGACGACGACGGACCGAAATCGCTTTATGTCCCGCGCGCGCGCGCGCGCCTAAATTATATAATATATTTTATCCGCGCCACGAAAACAGATATTATTTCGCGTATCTACAGCGTATTTTTTTATTTATTTATTTATTTTTTTTTTTAATCGCTTCGCGACGATCGTCAGTTCTATTTATTTTTTCCATTAAATAAACCTTTTCGGAGAGACTTTTTATTTCGTTTTTCATTACGCGGCAGGTATATATAAGTTATATAACCAATGTGTATATACAAAGGTTCGATTGAAAATTCATCAAACCGCAATCGGATATAAATATATATATATATTTATTTATTTATTATTTTTTTTTTTTTTTTTACTTTTTTTTCGTCGGAGAAGACAGGCCCGTCGTTTTAATCGGTTATCGCGCGACCGACCACGACGCGCGCAATGTCGTCCGATTCTTATTTCCGCGCGTTAAATATCTTCTCTCGTCCCTCTCTCACGCAGCGCTCGTATTATTATCGTTTTCAGAGCAGGGAGATTCGTCAATACGCCGTTAATGAAAAAGAAAAAAAAGAAAAACCTAACCGTATATTCATACAACGCAATATTTTTTATACACGTATTTGATATATATAATATTATATTGATCTAGAGTTCGATAACCGTTTTAATTATTATTATCGATCGTTATCGACGCACAAAACTCCGGATACGGTTTTCGAATGTCATTTGTCGATCGCGCGTCCACAAAACAATAATACAGTCGATCGCGCCCCGGTAATAGGTGTGTATTCCTACCCCGCACGTATCACATACGACGAGGCGTTATATTATAATACTATAGAACTCTCATTTATACGCGTTACACCCCTATATGGTAATTTGTGTTTGTCAAACTTGTTCGTTAATAAACTTAGTCTATCGATCCGGTTTAGGCCCATTTGAATTAATTCGTCTTTGTGAGTCTAATGAATGCTAATTATGCGAGTGCGTATATAGTTTGGATACATCATACATAATAAATTATATATATATATACGTATATATATATATGTATGTATATTTATTCGTATACACATGCATAATAGAGTTGTTTGTCTCTTCCGATAAATCATTCTATACGAAAACAAAACGGCAGACCACTGCAGTAAGTTTATACATCATATATTGTATTATATACCGATATGTATGTATGTATATGTATATAACGCGGCGTTTAAACTTATTTCCAACACTGTGAGAGGCGGCCCCGAGCCCACTGCGCGATTTGAGTTTCCGTAATTAAGTGTCGCGAGTCTTACGACGTACGTAGTTGTTGGCTCTATATCGAACGAACGTCTGGTGCCGGATGAAACGAACGTAATGAAATACAAACGTATTATACAACGCACGTCATTGGGCCGATTAAGTCGGCGATTATTTCGACAGAGTGACGAGACGAACGGTATACGTACGAATTCTATTGTCGCGGAACGAAACTACAGACGCTTCGTAATGGCTGATAATGTGCGAAAACGTTTTTTTAAGAAATCGGGTTAGGGACGAAAGCGCGAGTCTTTTGTCGTTCGTCTTCGCGTTCGTCGGGATTCGAAAGCGACGGAACGTTAGAAAAACGATTCACACAGTACGGCATAGAAATCGAGAGTACCTACACGTCGCGATATCGGTTCGAAATGAAATTAACAAATTTGTCGATTTATTCGTGTAAACAGTCGAGATAGTTATTCCGAAACCGTTAAAAAAGAAAACCGACCGGGCCAAATGGATTTTTTTTTATTTTTTCGACTGCGCGAAATAAAATGTTTAACAAACCATAAAACACGAAATCACGTTGTCAAAAGGAACGTAAACGACTGTGGGACGAGATTCACTCGGGAAAATAAAAAAAAAATTACCATGTCTTTAATAAGCATCGCGCGCGCCCCCGGTGAATATGATTTCCTACAAATCGACTATCCGAAACTTTCGTCGCGTAATTATTAATATCGGCAAAACAATTTACGAGTACGAGAATTACTGTCGGCGATCGATCGACTTTGCCACTCTTACGCTAAGATTTCGAAAAGCCAATCGCACGCCATCCGTATGCACTCGATATCACGCGCGGTAATAATATACTCGTGAATTAATTACGACTTATTCTAGAATTTATCATAAAAACACGTACCTTATATCCATAGCCACGCTGTGTTGTTCGATAGATTGATTTTTTTCCATCCGTTTCGATCCATCCAACGAAAACCGTGGGCGGATCGCTGTTGAGGTTCGTGTTGTCGGCTCGCGAATTAATAAATTAAGCACAGTAAAAGTCACTCGATAAAAACGATCGAAAGTAAAAAAAAAAAATTCACTATTAAAAAAGTTTGACCGGTCGTCGACGAGACGATACGAAAACGATATTAACGGAGAAAAATAAAAACTGCGACGTTTATTAAAATTGGAGAAGAACTTTCCGAACCGTCGTCGACACTATACTGATCGTCCGCACACCATCCACTTTCGTGCGTCACTCGATCGGTATCGGCCGGGTTGCGCGCGCAGTTCGGCTGCCGTTGGTCGCGTGGCGCGCCGACGCGAACTTGCCGATTTCACGCCCTTATTTTTCACGTGTTATATTATAATAACTATTACAGTCACTGGTGTTATTACTATTACTATCGTTACATAATTATTTATACCAAAACGAATTAGTTATCAGCTGTTCGATCGATATATGATAAATACGTTTCTGGTGCAAACATATGATTTTACTAGCCCGTGAAAAAAGCCGAGGTAACTACCCTCTGTCGGCGCCTACGAGTATATCTTATATTATATAAAAATGAATCGCAAAATGTGTTGTAAGCGCATAACTCAACAACCCCTGAACCGATTTCGCTAATTCTTTTTTTATAATATTCCTTGAAGTACGAGGATGGGTTTTACGGAGAGAATTATTAAGAAAATTTAACCCTATGGGGGTTAAAAGGGGTAAAAATGGAAAAAATCCTGAGTCACTGGAGCTTTGTGGTATTAAATTTTGTCAATAGTTTCATTTAATATAGCAGAGGCCCCTAAAGAAAGGATTTTTCGAAATTCGACCCCTACCGGGGTTCAAAGGGGTAAAAAAGGTGAAACTAGAAAAATTCGCCTGGCCGGAACTGCTGGAGCTTTGAGTATGAAATTTGGTCAACAGTTTCGTCTTATATAGTAGAGACCCCATGGGAAAGGATTTTTCGAAATTCGACCCCTACCGGGGTTCAAAGGGGTAAAAGGGGTGAAAATGAAAAAAACTGACAAAATAAAAAGTTATACTGCACACGGGCCGGGTTATTCAGCTAGTACATATATATATATATATATATGTGAGTGGGTTTAAGTCGTAGTGGTGTAAGTCATATAAACCACAATTAGAGAAACAAAACGGTTTGTTAAAAACTCAAAGATAAATTTCTCGATTCACTGTGCCTTTCAATAAATCGACTTTCAAAGATGCAGCCCACGATATATAACTATATGAGAGCCACCGAAATCTCGACGGGCGACGTGTTCGCGAAACGTCGCGTCGCGACGGCTATTTTAACGCGCCCGTCACGAATACTACCGCGCACGTCCGTCCGTCCGTCCGTCCGTCGTCGCCGCCGCCGCCGCGGAGTACGTCTATTAAAAGTTTCGCGCCAAAAATTACCGAGCACTCGGCTCGAAAGTTTCTCAAACCGACTCGTCGACCGTGTTCGCAGTATAATTTCATTGTTGTTGTTAACACGTTGCGCGTTTTGTTGCGCGGGCGTTTGTCCAATTAAAATCGAACGGCGCAACGACGACTGCGGTGTCGCCCCGAGGCCATAACGCGCACAGTAATAATAATCTCGAGAAACGGCGTTCGTTCGGAGACGGCCGGGGAACGCGTGCCGAAACTTCTGGGCGTACGAAACGGACGAGATCTCGCGCGAACCGACCGTTACGCGTCGCGGGTTCACGGCGCGCGGCGACGAAAAAAATAATAAAAAAATATACGCATCTGTCGACCCGTCATCGTGTTTCTTTCCGCCGAAATCGATATCGTCTCCGAACCTGATTTATAATATACGTATTATGACCGTCACACTGTCGAGACACGAAAAACGTCGAGTAATCCGCGACCAACTTATTTTATTTATAACGACGCGAACGTCGTCGGGGACTTTTGTTTTGAACGCGCGAGAATCGTCCGACATGTGTTAAATGGGCGCAATAAACGTTTTCGAATAATCCAAACGAATATAGTTACCATGTGAAAATCACATAATCTCACTACGTTAGATTTTTTTTATAATCGTTAAATAATTCGAGTCCAATGAAATCAAATATTTTCAATGAAATTCGAGGGGTCGGAAATAGAGGCGCTATTATTTAATATTTCGTATTGTTTTCAAATCTATAAGAATCAATTACCCGTCGGCTGTATTCCTAGTCTTATTGTATCTCACCCCTCCCCCTTTTTATGTAAGGCACTCGTCTACTCGTATTTTGCACTACGGGGTATATTATATTATATCATATCGATTTCTATCTCGAAATTGTCGTCCGCGTTTTCCGCACGCACGCAGCGCGGTGGCCGCATCATAGGCAAACGGGCGATCGTTTGTCTCCCGTCGTTCGAAAACGGGGAAACGGGAAAAAAAATCAAAAAATATATCTCTCTGGAAAGTCCCCGGGAGACGGAACCGAGAGGCCGTAAGTGATACTATTTCCTCGGATATCGTTGCAGCGCACACCGTGCTAACGCACGACCGTTTGTCACGAAAATGGGCGAATTCTTTTACGCCGCGGAATTTCGTACGCAAAACGTACGTCGCCGTCGCTCATCATAATAATAATACAACACGATACTACGTCCTCGTTCGCAATTTTTCGCGTCTTTCGAAACGATTCGGGCGCGAGTGTTACGCGCGAAAACAATAACAATCGCGATAATCGCGTCTCGGGCGAGCCCCGCGAGGACGACACACGGCCGGAGCGTGTTTCAAAACCGCGCGTAACCGCAATGTTACATAATAATATGCAGTCGAACGGAGGAGTAGGCAAAATAATGGAAAATAGTAGGACGACGGCAAGACGACGGCGATGATAATTATTTGTTGTGTGGGCCCCCGCCGCCGACCACACACAAGTTTATATCGTTTCGTAACGAACGCGTATATTATAATTAAAATGACAATCGATTATACGGGGGAGTCTCGTGTTATTGCTTCGGCGTTGATAAAATCACGCGCGCGCGAGTCTTATATACAAACGACGAGCTCATTGTCCGCATGAATATAGTCATTATATTTTCCGCCGCGCGCGAGCGTTATTACTCGATTATCACTCGACGCGAATCGGCCGAAAAACGATAAAAATTCGGGTCCGTACGCGCGCGAGTTTCGAAATCGAATTATTATAATATTATGAAAAACGGGGGTGCCCGCGTGTCTGTAAAACGGTATTTTAGTTTTAGTCTATAGTCGTCTATGTGTGTGAGTAAATAATCGTCGGACGAAACGAGAAAGAAAAAAAAAACGTTACCGCGCGGTCACCTGCGGTACCCGTGTACTCGGCGGTAGGTATATAATATAGTGACAATGCTTTATTAACTACGAGATGGTATGCGCGAGATACGCCAGAGATTTATAGCACACACACATATGTGTATAAATATCATATAAACACGAAACATCCGTTTCGAAAATAATTGAGTAATTTTTTTTCTTCGTCGCGCGTGATATTGTAAGCGTTGGAAAACTGGAGAAAAATATAAATAGGTCACGCGCATACCTATTATATATAATGGTAACTATACGGTCGAAATCGCTCGCAGCCGCGGCCCGTGGTTTTCGCGTGTGGGCTAATCGCATTAACGAAGAAGTGGGCAAAACGTTCATTGACGTTTTATACACCCGTTTGATGATTATGCGCATAAAAACACCTCGAAACGCGCGACGAATGGGCCGCGGACTGGCTCCGGTGGTATTCGTATATTATAATGCAATCCGGGGCTCGGAAGAATGGGAGCTAAATAGACGAAACGCGGCGCGCGAAAGATTGTCGTCGAATATGAGATTGTATATACGCGGAGTGTTTTTTTTTTTTTTTTTTGAAAATATCGAACGCGACGGCCAAACGCGAGGCGCGTTTGCTATTTATATTTACGCGACGACGACGATATTTTTTCAATACTCGCCAAGTCGTATATAAAAATGTGTACCGAACGGGAAAAAAAAACCGTTCGAAGAGGGAAATTTTGAAACGTTCGTTTTTTTTTTTTTTTTATTTAATCGCGCCGTGCGCTCTCGTATTGCGCGTACAACGGATTCGTTGCGAAACGAGTGAAACAATACGAGACTCCTACCGGAACTTTTCGAGATCCCGCAGTAATCGCCGCGGTATTTTTCGGCCCACGCGCCAGTTATACCGCGGCGGACAAAAAGGTATAAGAAGAACGGACGCGCGACTACAAAGGCGTTTACAAAGAACTCCCGACGACGATAAGAATATTATTATTTACGTTCGGCGGCGCGCGCGCGCGCGCGTTGAAAAGCCGACGGACGGACGCGAGTACGGCGAGACGGCGCGGCGGCGGTATTACGTTCGACATAAGTCGTAAATAATAAAATAACGACGTTTTCTTACCCTCTCGGTCATTTCCAATGTAGATAATATTATTCTACTTGTGAGACGATATTTGACTTATTTTCAATAATTTTACTCGGCGCGGCGTCGTCGAGAGCACCGCGAAGTGGTGCGGCCGGACGTGCGAGAGTTATCCGATGAACGTCGACGGGAAGACCAATGAGGAGCGTTGTTGTAATTTACGTTTTTTACTCCCTCCTCTTATTTTTCCAAAATAATACATAATCTGTATTGATTATGAAAATAAAGATTATCGATTCGTGTTTTTCATAAAAATCGTATTTATTGAAATATAATACAATATACGTACGAAAATTGTAGTGTTTTACAATAGCGATGTTGTTGTTTATTGTTGATTTTTCGATGTGAAACGAGTTTTTTTTTTTAGTGTTATGCACGCATCCCTCCGCACTTATGTCGAGCCACTTTGACGGCCGCCGAAGAGGAGATTTTAAACGTACGACGGATTGAAATCCGTTAAACTATACGGAAAGATAAACGAACAAAATCATATTATATTTAATAATATTATCGTCGAGCGTGTGTAGAACACATAATATTTCACAATAATATAATAATTGAACGTTTGTTTTTTTTTTAATAAATTGTATCGTGAAGTGAAACACAACGGTAATTTGAGTTATTTAATTTCTTTTGATCCCGTGCGAAAGCTAGAGAGAGAGAGAGAGAGAAACAACACTACACGTGTAACGTTTGTTTGAATATTTCATTACGTTTCGTACACTGCAGTATACCTATTATTATTAGGATTCGTATTGTGCTTTCATGCCCGCGTTTCAGTTTGAGTAGCTCGGACTGCTGTTCATAAATAAATAAAATAATATTAATAATAATAATAATAATAACAGCAAGAATACGACGGGCGCGCGGGTAATTGGCCGTGAAAACGAACGAAAAAATATCGCGAACCATAAAAACAACACTCGCGCAAACGTCGTCGTTGTAATTACGTTTTTGTCTTTGTTTTTAAACATTTCTTCGAAACGCGCGCAATTATTCTATTACGAATCGAGCGAGCGCGTTCGCGTACGTTTCACGGTGTATTTATATAATAAATATTACGTGTTTGGCGGTGAAAACGCGATCGTACTTTGTCTTTTCGAGATGACGAACATCCGACGACGACGGCGCGAATATAAAGTCGACGATTAATGTCGGAATCCGCCGGAAACCGGAACGGGGGCGAGAAACGATAACGTGCGAAATGTATTTTTCGAAAAATTGTCGGTATGCGCGGTGTCTCGCGCGGCGACGACGGGACCACCCGTATCCAATTATTTCCAATAGACGTTTCCGAAGCGACGCGTTAAATATCGTTATACGACATTATTGCCGTCCCTTCTATATTATTCGCTCGCGCGCCGCAACGAGAGAGGATCGTATTAAACGCGAACGCATAAACGCGACAGCGTATAATAACAGTACGATATTAACGACTTATTTATTCGGACCGCATATACATAATACTAGACGCGCTGCAACAATAATACATAGTGTGTGTGTGTGTGTTCCGAGCAAAAGGAAAAAAACCGTACGAGTTCTCCGATACCGAGCTGCGTTGTATTAAGTGAAACGTCTCGGGGATAAAATATTCAAAAGAATATTTTAGTAATAATCCGAGGTCGAAATCGGCCGGTGTGTGCCCCGGGAGAGAGAGAGAGAGAGAGGGGGGGGAGCAATCGAAAATATTTTATTAAAAACATTATACCCCGAAACCGCACGATTCGAACAAAATATAATAATGATAAAAAAGAATATAAAAAAAATAGGTTCGGCGCGTCATATTTTCTTTCTTTTTATAGTGTGTAGAATTATAAAATATTATATAATATTTTCGCTCCGTCCTTAATAACACGTCGGAATTTAATACAAATTCTGTATAATAAATTAAACATCGGCTATAACTATTACGGTGGCGGCGGCGGCGGAAAGGTTTGCGAGAAATATAATGTATTGGACATTATACGTTAAAAAAATCAGAAAAAAAAAAAAAAATCAATATGTACCTCTCTCTCTCTCTCTCTCTCTCCCACTCGCCCACTCTCGAAGAAAACATAAATTTTTATCGACAGAAACTGTATATTAAATATATAGCGTGGCGCGGGAGTTTGATTGAACCGATTTTGGTCATTATTATATTTTAATGGAATATTTGATTACGAACTCGATAACATTTGTATTGCGTCGAACCTATACGTAGAAAACGTATCGAGAAATATCTATACGTTTTCAGACACGCAGGCGGCGGAATAAAATTACACAGCCGTGTAAAGTGCGGAGAGAGGGCGACTGACTATACCTGCCCTCGATATTTTTAAAAATCGAGAAACAAAATTATTACGATCGAAACGAAAATCGAATTATATAATTTCGTCCGAGTAGAAAACGCAACGTGTACATTTGAATGCGATGAAAAAAAAAAAGAGAAAAAAACGAACTTGTAAAAACACCGACGCGAAAATTTTAAAAATACAACATTTTTTTTTTTTCTTCTATTTCGCATTGATACGACGTAAACGCGTAGTTGTTTTATAGATCCGACGAATAAGTTCGATTAGCGTTTAAATCGACTATAAGTGTGTAAAAAACGACTAATTTATCGACTACCTATTCCTATTGTTTCTCGCTGATTATTTTGTAATTATTAGAAAAAAAAACTCGATTATTTAATCGTATCAGACTGTTATTCTATAGCATCATTTTTATATTCAATGACTTTATTTAATACAAATTATACGCCGAAACACTCGAAACAATAGAGTTGGTAAAAAAAAAAAAAACATTATGAAATGAGTATTTTCGATGCGACAATGTCTCATCGTCGTCGTATCGTTCTCGGTGACTTTAAGCTAGAATAATTATACTGTGCGTTTTCCACATGATATTATACGATGAAATTAAGTTGATCTGCTCCGAGAGACAATAATTCGTCTCTATCGAAACGACGTTTGCAACAATACAACCGTGGCGTTAGGTTAGGCGTGCGACGGCGCGATTCGAACGAGACGGACCCGACAAAGATCGACTAGAGAAAGCCGAGAAAACCTCCAAGTACCATCGTTTGACAAAGGTAGTGTAGTGACGACTTCGCTCTTTACACCCGACGATGAATTTTAATCGAAACCGGTCGTGACTTTTTTGCACAATTAATTACGTATAATACTCAAGGGGCAAGACCTTAATTTTATTTTATTATTGTTTAAATATATTTAATAGTTTGTATTGAAAATAATTTTAGTATATTTTGCTATTATTTATGAGTATTAACCATTAAATATCAACAATATAATTACTTTGTTTGTTTATTTTCTATTTTTTATGTATTGTTATTTTCTAAATTTCACATCGTTTTATAACAATAATAATACGCTTATAGTAAACGATTCGAAAATTTGGGACGTCGTCGACTGGTCGAGAAGGATAATAATAATTACACTAATCGCGAGCATTTACTCAGGATATCCAATGGTGAGACACCGCCTTTAATATTAGATAAATATTGTTATTTCGAGTCGACGAGAAACACGTCCGAGGTACGCCCCCACCTCATGTAACGTTGTTATACTCGCGGAGCGATTGATTAAAGATAAATAACGTCGGAAATTCGTCGAAACACGAGAATAATAATTATTTTTCGAAACAACGAGAGGAAATCGTCATCCGACGGCATAGCATCACGTGTGTGCGAAAAACGTGGAGGAAATCGATTTCGTCGAAAGACATCGCTCATGATAATATTATAATATAATAATATAGTAGTAGTAATAATTGATATTATAAAAACAAACGGTTTTCACGAGCGAGACCTCGTCGAGGTGTCCCTTCGGGCCGGTCTCGTATTATTACGTAATAATAATTATCGACAACACGCGACGTTGTACTCTCCGCGACGATAACGGTTGGAAAAATATTTGTTTTGTAATATTGTGTATGTTAGTTCCGAATCGATATAGTAGGTTCCCCCCCTCCCCCCGTCCGATTCGCGGAACGTCAATCACGGCGGCGCCCGGTGTTATTTTCACAGCACCGATTGAAACATCACGTTCGAAACACGGTTATGGTAAAAAAAAAAATAAAAAAAAAACGTTTAATTTTCACCGACACAAATCGTTAACACAAAACGCATTCGTGGATACATCGCGCGTCGGACGAGAAATTGTAATCAAGTTACGCGATAAAAGGCGTATTTTATTATTATTATCAAATTATTACTATTCGAAAGAATTTTTAACGCTTAATTTGATTGCAAAACGAAACACGAGTTGCTTTTACGCAAATAGATTTTTTTCATTTTTTTTTTCATTTTCTCCGAATCAAGTCTCACTTTTTGAAATTGTATTTATTTTTTTTTCCGTTTCGGTTTTCGTATAATTTATAATTATTTCAGTTTGTATTATTGTTTAGACAACACGTTGCTCCGAAAGTATTTTTTTAATAAAGTTTTTAATGTACGAATCTGTGTCTCCTCCATTCGAATACAATTTCGTTGGAGTATTCTCGCGAAACTTTTCATAATCAAAAATAAATATCAACTTTTCCCGAGACACGGTCGAGAGTCGTGAATATTTCGTTATTCCGATTAACTCTCTTTGGACTTTGGACAGCCGATAGGGGAAAATAACGAAAAAGTCACTATCTCAGACTAGCCCGAATTACGCGTGCGTGTGTTGGCTAGACCGAACGAAAACACAGAATTGAAATCCGTCGAAACAAAAAACGGGGAGAACAACGCGCAATGATCGGTTAGATCGCAACCGAAAATGTGAATTCCGTTGGAAACGTGAGTATAATACTGTTGCGGCCGTGTGAGACGCGGGAGGAGAAAATAGGCGCCTCGGTAGAAGAAAAAAACATCGTTTTCGCGTCGGATTCCGCGATCGGAACAGTGCGACTTTTTACGCGATCGTCACACGAAGTACACGCATCGTAAAACAATAATATTATAATAACTCATCGCTCGGCAATAAAACACGTCGAAACTTTTGTTCTCCGATACGGTTCTCGATATCCGTTTCGACTAAAAAAAAAACAACACACTGCCCGACGGGCGAGTGTTGGTGAACGAGACGAGAGGCGCGTTGAATAAATGAAAAATCACGAGAAAAAAAAAATCTACTCTACTGTACACAATAAAACACACTACGAAACGATAATAACGAATCATAATGATGATGATGATGATGATTAATAACGACGGAGAGCGCCGTGTCATCGCGACGCGCCGGCCAATAATCGCGAAAATAATCAATCGCCCGCGCCATTTGAAAATATTGATTTATCCCGCGGTAACAATGCGAACGATTCACGGTCCGCGGTTTTCGTCGGCGATTATAATTCGTTTTTAATTACTCTCGTCGACATTAACACAACATCGACGAGCCACACACAAAGGACAGCGCGCGATGCTCTCGGGCCAATGTCTCGCAGTCGTCCTGCTTTAGTATTTGTCGCGCAGACCTCGCGGGAACGATTAAACGCGCCGCCGCGCCGCGCGCGTTTGGAAATTCGCTCGGTGAAAATCGGACGGTTAAAAATGTATAATTGCGCGCGCCGCCCGTTTTCTCGTCGCGTCCGCTCGTCGACTTTATCCGATTTGCGCCGTAATCCGTCCGATCGAATTCGTACGGGTGCCGACGATACCGCAACACCTCGGCAACGATAAGGTTAGTGTTGACACGAACGCGGCTGCTGATCGAAAATATTGCAATTAACGCGCAAGAATCGCTCGAACTCCGAAGGTCGGACGAAGAATTCGCGGCAAGAGAAAGGATTGGAAGTGTAAAGAAAAACGAATATTCCAAATAGTCGAGGGCGCGAGAGCGGATCGATCGGAAATATAATAATTCAATATACGATTACGGCAGGCAATGTTTGAAATTCAACGAGGCTACGAAAAATAAAATGCGAAACTATTTTCGCACTAGTCGCGTATTCGGGGAGCTATAGAGGGGGAGCGCATCGATTCGTATTTATATTCAGTCGTTTTATTTTATCGAATTTTAAAAAAAAAAACAATCTCGATCGAATTTTTTCTTTTTTCTTACCCGATAACTTTTTTAATTTGTTTTTCCTTTTTAACGAAACCGACGAACCGCGTCATAAAGAGAAAACAACAACGAGCGCGCAGAACTTGTGAGTCTTTATCATCGTCGGATACGTCGCGCGGCGGCGGCACACATTCGCGTACGAAACTATAGGCAGAAAGTAAAAAATAAAAAAAAATATAAATACAGAAAAGTCTCATCGCGCGAATAATTCCGTACGACCAGTGAGAATTCGATGCCGTCCGAACACATCGCGACTCGCGTACATATGTATTTCGGGTGCGCGTTATTTAGTTTCTCTGGAAACAGATATCTTAAAAACTTTTTCTTCTCATCTACCTATATATATATTATATATTATATCGTTACACATTATTTCATCTAGAATTGAGTCGTATAAGTTTCTAAAACGAATTGTTCTTTTGACAGCTGTCAAAACCAAACCATCGTTTAAATTGCTACACACGTGGATATCTTCGGATAATAACTTATCCGAAAACTTGGAATATTGCGAGACATCGTTCGCGAACGTCTAAACGTCTACACATATTATGATGTTTACTCTGAAAAGTTTAAAAAAGAAAATAAGCGCGTTTAATCAACGATGAAATTATAGTTCACATAATATATCGATGTAAAATACGATGGTAACGTTCGTTTGAAGTGTGTGTCGGCGGCGCGTTTTTAGGAATTCCTCGTCGTCTAATTATTAAACGACAGGTATATAAAATCCAACTAATTAAACTAATCCAACAATTATCAGCTGCATAATCGGAAACGAGTAAGCAAATGTTTATAAATATAATAACCGTTTCCGGGGCTTTGACTGACGAAAAACGCCTCGACGAATACCCGAAAATCTCGGGAAAGACAGTCTCGTAAATAACGAATTTTCAATATCTTTTATGAGCGTAAGTAACAACGCGCCCGTCGCAGAATAATAATAATAATTAATTCCGTCTCCGCGCGCAATCGTCGTATTGCTATAACATTAAACGCCGCGCGCGCGAGCGTAGTGCCGGCAGGTATACACACATACGTACGTGAATATTATAATGCGCGATAAAAACAATAACGATAATAATAATATCTACGCGCGCTCGCGTTATTATAATAATTCCGCGCGCGCGCGCGTTTGTGTGTGTGTAACGGCGGTTAATTCAATTACTTTTGGAATACCGGTAAAAGCTTTCGCGGGGATATTCTCGATCGCGAGAGCGGCGTAATAATAACAACAACAACAACAACAACAATAATTTAACCCGTATTTTTGCATAAATTATATTTTAATTCGCGGTTTTAACTTTGACGACGGCGACGACGACGGCGACGACGACGACGACGACGACGACTATGAATAAATGATACGAACCGAAAAAATAATAATAAAAAACACTAACAGACGCGCGCGCGTTCTCCCCGCCGCCGTTATTATTATAATATATACCGCGTTCTAAAAACGTGTGTACGAAAATACTTGTCAATAAATTACGAAAATGATTGAAATTTCCGTTTCACGTAACTCGTCCTTAAGTATTATTATGTACATATATCCCCGTGTACTACGGGTACTATATATATGTGTATATACTATATGGTTCGTTGCGTTTCGCCCGCCCGACGTGTGTGTGCGCACTGCACAGCGCTGTGTACACATATATCTAAGCTACCCCCCCGACTTACGAGCGCGCATTGTGCGCGGTAAACGTTTCAATTTTTCTACATGAATAACACACAGACCGCGCTTTCTTGGAAAAGTAACCCTTAAAATTTCGTTTCGCGTTTTAAAACAAATATGCACAGCGCGCCGCCGCCGCCGCCGCCGCCGCAATCTATTTCTCTCCCGAAAGTTATATGAACGCGCGCGCGGCGAGGCGGGTCAGAGGTTAGTCGGCGGAGGGGAATCGATCGGTTCGAAAAAATTCGATTAAATAATGGATCGAGAGACCGCGCGTGAATTATAATTTTTATACCTTAGTGGAAAACGACGCGAGTTTTTCGGAAGGCCGAACGAAAATCTCGGGGCTGTCGATCGGTCGTCTTTTCATTTGAACCGTCACTGTGGTGCCCCGCGAGCGTTATTCTGTTGCCGGCGATTTCCGTCGTGATCCCCGGGGCTGTTAACCGGCGGCGATTCGTCTCGGCGGACACGAATGTTCTAACCAATTCGCCTCGACGACGGTGGCGAATTCGCGCGGAGAAACGTTCGCTGGCGGGTCCCGATTATCGTTGTGTTTCACTGCGATTTGAAAATATATCTTTACGACGCGATGCGCACGAATCGAAATCATTTTCGTTGGTTGTGATATTGCAACGTCGTCGTCGCGTTCGATTTTTTTTCGTTTATAATTCGAAATTTCCAATCACCTGTTAATTGTTGTCGTTAATGGTTTGTTTTTTTCGACGATATTAAAAAGCGAATTTCAAACGGTTTTCACACATGCCACGCGGTAAATATCCACGTGCACCGCAGCGGGGGTGGATCGAGAAATTAATCAAAGGGTGGGGGGTAATTGAAATTGATCCGACGTCGAATTTAGTCTAATTCAATAGGGTAGTGACGAACTTTCGCCATCAAATTTATAAAATGTTATTTGTATTTATTTACATTTTACTCGAGATAATATACGTATTATTATTATTATGTCGATTAAAAAATAAAAAGAATTTAATTTGATTTTACGTTACGCGAATTGTATGAGCCTTTGATGTCTGATTATTGTGCGCGAGCCGAAAGGAAACGCATTTTATTGGTCGATTTAAATAGTAATTGTGGCAATAGTATATAATTTGTTATAATAAAATCATATATTTACGGCAGTACGCACGGTGATAAACACTAGTGTAAATTAGCAGTGTTGTAAAAAATAATTTTTAAAAAGTAAAGTTTAAATACGTAGAGATGGATATATCAACTTCAAAAAAAAAATTTTAAAAACGTATTTAAGAACAAATACAAATACTCATCGTGTATTTAAATACCATTTTTTTTTCATCGAAAATCTAATATCGTTAGGTAAACCGTTGGTATCTATCGTTTTGACCATATTATTGAAGTTAATAAGTAATAGAATATATTATCCAAAATAATATTATAAACTAAATAAACCGACGTAAAATAAATGTACTTTGATTAAATGTTTAAAGAGTATATACCTACCTATTAAAGAGTATTTGAATTTTAAATACAGACACGCATGACGTGTAAAAGTATTTTAATTCAAATACACAATTTGAAAAGCGTTTAAAAAGTATTCGAAATACTTAACGAATATTTAAATACATTTACTCTAAGACTGTAAATTAGTTACTAATATGTAGGGCTCGGAAGTTATTGCACTAAAAAACGTTGAAAATTGATTGCATTATTGCATTAAAGAATGCCCAAAATTGCACTTAAAAAATTGTACAAAAACGAGAAAAAAACAAAACAAAATTGCAGTCAAAATGAAAAAATTGTCAAAATTGCAACCAAATTGAAAAAATAGCTAAAATATTGCAAAACGTTGCACTAAAAACTTTTAGATTTAAATTCGTACTCCCATGAAATGAATTTAAAACCTACTTGGCAATAAATCCAAGCAATGGAAAAAAAGTTGCAAATGCAACAACTTCCGAGCCCTTACTAATATGTTATTTTATACGCCCAGTAATATATTATAATATAGTATAATATATTCGTATAATGTAAAATATATTTATGACGATTACCTGATTGCATCCACGGCGGCGGTTGTGAAATAATGTGAGTATACGGTAGCGCGTACGATTAAGTCACTCGAGTAAATTGAATTTAATTTGATTTAATCGAATCGCGATAAATATAATATAACAGCTGATATTAGAGACGACACAATGTAAACGCACCACTGTCGCGGAGAAAAATAGAAACGAGACCGAGCGAACAGCTTTCGGAACGGCCGTCGACACTACACTGATCGGCCCCGGTCGGTGAGCCGCCGCCGCCGCCCTGGATTCGCGAGTCTCTCGATCGGTCGGACGCGCGCCGTCATTGGTCGGGCGGAGCGAGCAGCTCGGCTCTCATTGGCCGTGCGACGCGCCCGTTGTTGTTTGTTTTTTTTTATATTGTTACGTTATCGCTTACTCATCACGACCTGGCCGGAAATAACGTGTTGTGTAACATTTTTTCGGATTTCCTGTTTTTTTGTTTTTTGTTTTTTGCGGAACAACGTGCCGATATATTATATGTAAGAATCCTAAAACGGCCCCTACACGATCAATTATATTGCGCAATATTGAAAAATATCTACGTGTAATATCGTACGATAATAGCTTTTCTCGTCACCGTTTTGTAATGTACTCGTTAAAACTGTCAATTATTAAGCGGCCCATAGACGTGCAATATTATTGTGCAATATGGATTGTACAATATATTATAGGCTGCCCATAGATGTACAATATTATTGTACAACCATCGAGTTTGTGCAATTAAATTGAGTCGTGTAGAGCTAATATTGATGGTTGTACAATCTATTGTTACGTATACGTTACTGAATACTGCACAATATTACCAATATACGGCACAATATTTTTCGAATTGCACAATATATTTCAAACTTTTTTGATTTCGTACAATATATTGCACAACTCCTCAATATTAACTACACACGATCAATTATATTGTACAAACCCCGATATTGCGCAATAATATTGCACGTCTATAGGCCGCTTTAGGGCTTAAAAAGTTTCGGTAATCCCTTGGTTCACTTAACCAGCTAGAACACTGACCTTATTTTTAGTCCCTGACCATTCGTCAAATCGACGAATATAAAATAAATGCACATAAATATGTTCAAATCACAGTATTTTTTTTTCCGTTCTTATTTTGATCACTCTTCGTGTACTTATTAAAATGACATACTTAGTTAAGTCAAATTGAAAAAAAAAAATTGTAAACTTCGATAAAATGTATTAACTGTTGTGTTGTGAACTAACTGTTGAACAAAATAATTTGATGCAGAGACGTTACTTGGGACAGGAGCTAAAAAAGGTAAAATATGCATGCGAATATGCACGAAAAAATTGCAAAATATGCATTAAAAATGTTAAATATGCAAAAAAATTATTCTGAATTCCAAAAAAAAAATACATCAGATGTATACATAAAAACTATTAATAACTAAAAAAAAATTATAACTGGTTGGCATTTTGACATCTTATTGAGCTGAAAATAAAATTAAAAAATATATTTTATTCAGTGTTTATTTTAATTACGAAAAAAATACATGTTTTCTAATAAGTACCTGTTAAGTTATTGCATTGAACCACCAATACTTTCTTAAGATTTTCTATTTCAAATGAACGACGATTATTCGATAGAAGATTTTGGAAAACGATCTTTCAACGTCAGTTGAAGTCATCGGAGCATATTTATAAAATTTTAAAAATCATTGCCTGCCAACTCATATACAGGTTAAGAAAGAAAAAAAATCAATTTTTTTGGAAAAATATGAAATATGCATAATATGCGTATAAAATCAATGAAATATGCACTTTTTTAGCTAAAATTGGTAAAATATGCAAAATATGCATTTTCAATTTTCAATTTATTAACTCGCAATTGTATACTTCAAATTTCTAGCTAGTTCTGCTATAAATTGAGATCATACAGAACAATATGCAATTCCTACAACTTCCGAGCCCTAGTCATAATATTATTTTCATTGCATATTTATTTGGCCGGTTGTTCGCCAGCGGTTTTCGCCGGACGTTTTCGTTTCGACGGTCGGGCAAACGTTCGGCACGGCGGAGATCTCGCGGAAACGGCGCGAATCGCGAGCGCGTGCAGGTGGTAGGGTGGCCCGACGGTTTTCGGTTTGTTCCGGGGGGGGAAACGTATAGAACCCCTGCCGCGGGCATCGGCGACCGGCCCGTGTAATACGGCCGCACAATGATTGATGTGATCTCGATCCCGCGATCCCGAAAGACGGTCCGGGAAACTTCAGAGACTTAACGTCCGCCGGCCGCTCGCCCGTCGTCTGCGACCGGAACTCGTACACAATGTCCGGCGAGTCGAGCTCGCGTCCGTCCGTCCGACGCGGCGCGGAAACGTCGAGTCCGCGGCGGCGTTGCGTCGTCAGGACCGCGAGGATTTGCGCCGTATCGGCGAGTAAATATTAAAACGCGATCGGCCCTTTGAACGCGCGCGGTCCTTTGAACGTTATTGTAGACAATAATAAACTGCGAGCACTGTGCACGCCCGGTCAATAAATGTCGAACCGACTTGACCGAGAGAGAGAGAGTCAAATTTACCGACGGGGATAAACAGATTCGTCCGGACCGAATAATAATAATATATTATTATGATATTCGCCCAGACCGATCGACTCTCGTTGCAATAAAAACGCGCGATTGTCGGTTCGAGATACGAAACGTCGTCGTCGGTCATTTTATTCGAGCAGTGTGGACGATTCGTGTTTTTCGCCTTTCGAAACGCTCCTTTTCGGCGGTCGTCGTCTATAATGGAAAAAAAAAAAAAATGACGTTTCGCGACCGACAATGCAAACGCGAATTCAATGGTCAATGCGGGCATTGCGAGCAGCTCGATTTTCGCTTCGTACCGACTATCTCCGCGGACTAAACCGTCGGGCTATGTCCTACGTGAATCCGGCGAGTACGGCGATGCGTTGCGGTGCGAACGAATTCGCACCGTACGTATCGGACGTTTTTCGCCGTGTCCAATGTGAATCCGGCGATGCGTTGCGGTGCGAACGAATTCGTTTTTAATTTTAGTAAATTTACACTTTAATAACAAAAATATACAATATTCACTATGAATCTAAATTTACAAAAAAAAATGTTACTGTGTGAAAGAACTACATTGAAATACTTATTGTACAAAAATTATATAAAAAATAAAAGGTCAAGGGAAAATTAATTTATTTACGATGATCGTTTGGTTTTCGGTGAATTTTACCACTTGTATCCTCAATTAAAATTTATTTAAATATATATATATTATTTAATTATAAAATATAATAATTTTATTTGTTAATACGAAAAAAAATACACAAAATATGAAAATATACTTAATATGATTATAAACATAATAGAATTTATCAATAACTAGCCGTACAAACGCAGCAACGTGCGGCGACGAAAACAAACTGTTTTGTTTTTCAAACCATCCGGTGCGTCCGAACGAATTCGATCGTTCGTACGAGCGGCTACATAGGAAACGCAGACCTGTTACTACAGGTTTGTTTATTTTTGTCGCCGCATCGGACGCACCGCAACGCGTTCGCCGTACTCGCCGGATTCACGTAGGACATAGCGTTATAGTTTCTATACGGTGCGATTTACCGTCGGAAATTATTTTAGATTCGAATACAATAATAATAATTGTAATAAGCCACGACAATCGAAGAAGACTAGAGATAACCGTTTTTTGATGAAATACATTATATGTTTGTTCTATCGTAATAATATTACGAAGAGACGAAAAATACGACATGACGTTTTCGTGAATTATTATTCATTTTAGCACTTATTGTATCAAATGTATTGTGATAATACGTTTCCGCGACTTTATACGTACCGCTCGACTATTCCTTAATTATACTCGCAAAAGCTATGCGTTACTTATTTAGTTTACGTATACGAGCGTATACGCATATAAGAACGTTAAGAACACAAAAGCACTTATCTACCACCGCGTTCTAATAATAATTCACCTAAACAGTTAATGCGGAATATTGTGAAATTAAATTAGGTACTATGCGCGCGGAATTGGTCAAATCCCCTGTTGTGTAGTATACCCATAGTTATTATAAATCGTCACGATTGTTGTCCGTCCGGTATTTACGCGCATAATTTTATTTCCTCCGATAACTCGGCGTTATTATTTTGTTGTCGATTAATAGCATCGCCGCCACCGCGTGTATAGAAAAAGATAATTACGCGCCCGTAATCGCGCGGATTATGGTGGAACAATTAAAAACAACAAAAACAAAAAAAAAATCTTAAAACATTTACGATCATTCACTAAATTCCGGCCGATTCGAATAATTGATTTATGTGTTTTGCAAAAACTAATTATAAATGCCAATAAAAATCAATAACGGAAAAAAATAATAATAATAATAATAATAATGAAAAAAAAAAACAAAAACAACACGCAGATAGAAAGCTGTTGCGAGTAAGCGGCTTAATAACACGCGTTATTTAATAAATCGAAAACATAAAAAAAAAAAAATCCGATAACGAAAATTAAAAAAATCTGCTCCGAATTAAAGGACGTATATTTTATGCACAACGATTAGCCTTCGTCGAGTTTTTCCAGAAGGTAATGTCCGATCGCACGACAATGCGATCGAATTCGAGATTCCGTGTGAATTATTTATTTATTATCCGGGCGATAAACAACGTTGCTTGTTTTTCTCAATCGAAAATATCGCTTTTCTAATATACGCGTAGTGTTTTAGGACGAATCCCCGGGTACTGAATTCACGGTCGCTTGTCATCTTCCTTTCTGGAACCGCTAAGCTCCAATAATCATTTTTAATAGGAAAATACGTTTGAATTATGATTTGTTATAATACGGCGAATACAGTTAATAACACTGATTTGGTGAATAATTCATAATCCGAACACCGTTGCAGTTTTTTAACGGGCGAACAAAAAAAATAAAACTTATCGATCCGAGAACGGTATTTTCTCTGAAACCGCGAAAACGATCGAAAACTCAAAGTCGAACGACATCCGTATAAAACTCATCGAAACGGTAAAATTGTATGTATGGTAGGTTCCTCCTTGTGAGACGAGTATTCCGTTTCGGAATAACACAATAATAATCGACACAAACGATTATTTTACTGTGAAATGTTGGCTACTTATTTATACAAGTATGGCTAACATATTATTTTCAGACACTTTGCGACAATATTATTTTTGTTTTATTGTCGTGTTTTCGCTGACAAATGACGAACGAAAAAATAAAAATTCAACGTCGACGTAAAAAAAATAAATAACAATAACGAAAGCGCCGCCGCGCCGGCTCGTTTACCGCGATAATTATATTCATATTTATAATTCGATTTGTATGCAAAAGTATTTCCAACGAAGTGTAAACCAGTGACAATTATTATTATTGAGAACGCCCCACCTTGTTTATCTAATCCGGCGACCGATAAAATCGTCGTCGTGTCCTACTGCGATATCGATACGACGACGATTCGAAACGCGATTACTAAAATATTATACAACGATAGTGTTTCGCGTTGTGGCCACGACGAATACGGCCGCGCCGCGGCTTTTAAAAATTATCATACCGTCTCTTAAGATTTTTTTTTATTTATTTCTCTGAATGTACGATCGCCGTGAGGTTTTTCATCAAATATTCAGTGTCGCACGGCGCGGGGAAAAGTTCAAAAACGATTTAAATATGCGAGCGCGACGGCTCGGAATTCTTTTTTCGCGTCTTCCGCTCGAATCCTCGTCACTGCCGTCGGCCAAAACGAACGGACGGACGGATGTAATATAAATATTATGAATCGCATTTACCGTCCGTTTTACGAACACCCGTATTGCCGTCGAACGAGTGATACGAAAACGTCACGAAAGAAAAGAAAAAAAATCGCCGTTATTATAATGTACGTATAATTATTGTTGACGCGTACACCCGCGCGTGATGTGTTACTGTGATGCTAATATTTTCGATATCAATTCTCGCGCGAGGCAAATCGACGACGACGAGATGGGTTTTCATTTGCGAGGAAAATTAACGACTCCGCGACGCGACACGTTTTCCGAACGTTATTTTATTCCGTCGTCTTTCTCGTCGGCGCGGCGGCGGCCCCGATTTGTTCCGCGAGACCCGCACACGACGACGACGGTTATTATTGTGGTTCGGATCGTTGTACGTGATTATCGACACTCTCGCGGTCACCCGGGCCGACGAGAATAATGACATTAATTCGTTATTATCGATCCGATAATTGGGAGGAAGTGCCGAAGAAAAAAAAAAAAAAAACCGATGCATAACGAAAAAAATGCATTTAAAAAAAACGAATCCTAACGGATCGCAACAGCGTTGCATGTAGTGCGCGAATTATTATTGTTCTTTTTCGTCCATCGACTTTGGGATTCGGTTCGTTCGTTTTATTAGATTTGGTTTTAAATTATGATACGGCTACGACCGGAGAGCGATGCTATTGTAATAATTGCCGAAATTAAAAAAAATAATCTCTTTGAGGTTTTTTTAATTTGATTATATTTTCAAGTCGATCTGATGACAAAAGAGCTACTATGACGAAACCCTATTGCGCGGGGAAGCAATAACGACAACAATCGAATGTCCACGAAATGCAAACGTTTCGATCGACTAAAAAAAAAAATTCATACCGTTCAGGAAGCAGCCGCAGAACTCTTACAAAGTATATCCCGTGCCCGTCCTGCACAATCCACTCTAATCCACCGGTCCTCGCTTTAAACTCTGAATCCATCGCGGGAAATCGGCCGCCTTCTGGGCCGAAAACGAAACCGGCGAGCTGAAACAATAATACTGACTCACTCTGGCCAGTCGTAAATAATATAGAACACGCGCTTATTATAGAAAAAAAAAAAAAAAACCAATTGCAGTTATATAGATTTTATGTAATAAAATAAAAGTTAAAACGAAAGACAAAAAAAGAAGCGATTTTCAATAGAATACATTTTTATTTTTTTCCCCAATAAACGATACACTATTATTACGTCATATATTATATAACGAGGTTTTTATAGAGTTTTTTTCCGATGAAAAATATAATATAGACATTTGAAACCCCGCGCGCGCGCGCTCCGAGAAAAACCGTTATTATTATATTATTGGACTTCTGCGAAATTAAAATTGCAAATTTTATGCAATCAAATTTGTTTGCGCGTGCATACGTTTTAAAGCCCAAACGTAACGATTCCGACCCGCCGCCGCCGCCGTCCAGGTACGGACGAACTTTCATGCCACAATCATCGTGCCGCAGGTTTCCGATCGAAGGTTTTACGTAACGTTTTCGCAGAGGACCGCAGGTACGTATATATAAAATACGTATATACGCGCGTTTTTGCCGTTCCGGAAACGTTTCTACCCCTCATTCCTCTCATCTTCTTCCTCCCCCGCGAGAAAATCGAAAGAGAAAAAACCGGCGGCCGCCGCCCGACCCGGACCGGCGTCGTTTACACCGTATCGGCAAGCTCCAGCGGTCCGAATATAGGAAGGGGAGCGCGCCGCAGTCGTTCCGTGTGGATACGACACGACCTCCGTTTCGCCGAATAGTCCGTTTTTTTTCTCGTTATTTCTCTCGATTTATTCTTTTTTTCCCCCCGTGTTACCGTCGCGCGACGTCGTCGAGAACACTGTGACGTTATACGCGAAACAATAATAATACGAGAGACAACCGACCGGGATTTCGATTCACGTCGAATATCGTTCGGACGCGTCGTCACAACGAACGTAATGTTATTACGTATTATATATTATCGTATGACATCTCGTCGGACCGAACGTTCGATTTATTCGTTGGTTCACGCGCGATAAAGCGACTCGCGCACAGTGAAGAACGAAAACGCTCGACGGTAGGAGACTGATATTTCTACGAATCCGTACAATCATTATTATTATCGACGATTGTCGGTGCCGTATCGATGTTTTGTCGTCATCGCACAGTCGGAGTCGATCCGCGAAAATACGTTTCAAACTGTTTCACGCCGGCCCGGAATACATTGCGAATACATTATAAACATATAAACCCTGCAACCCATGCGGGGTGAGAGAGTAAAAAAAAAAATCGTACGATCGTTACGACGACGCGCCCGCAGTCACTTGACGGGTATATATACGTATTACGCTATACGACAATACGACGACCCCCGCGCGCCGTCTCGTGTTAACAACTAAATCCTGTGACATTTATATTATTAATTGGCATAATAAATAACGTAGTTGGCGATCTATAAATAACAAAGTTGGCGATCTATAAATAGTTATTGTACTTATGCGGTATAGAAAATCGTGCGTATAGGCTTTTAACGTGATTCTTCACGGTTTCGTTTCAGAAGTACGCTTTTCAGCGGCGCTGCTCTCCGTATACTATAACGTCGAATGACGCCATCGACGGACGGCAAAAAAAAAGGTCGTAATACCAACGTAATACGGTGACTATTGTGTTTTGTAAATTACAAAAACCGGCGCGGGCTTCGACGTAGAATATGTTTTTAAGCTAATCTTGACGTACGTATTTGTATCGTATTGTCTCGTTGCTTTTGCTTTCACGCTCTTCGCGTGAAAAGTAACTCTGGAAGTGAACAATACTGCGGGCTAGTGTCTGGTCGACCAAAGTTTTTAATTCTCGGAACATAAAATTAATTAGCGATCGTGTATTTTTGTAATACTTGTGAACTACTATATTATAGTACCAAGGGATTAACCGTCATGTATGAGACCTATACGCGCGTCTCGGAAGCCTCGAACGTTTCTCGTTTGTAAAATTTAAATTGCACTTTACCGGGTACAACTTCTTTTTAAAACTTGGCGTACGGAAATGTTAAAAAAAAAAAACACGTTTAATAGACGAAACGTCTTCTTATCGTACCCCAGCCCTACTGTGTAAGAACAAGTGCAGTTTTCATAACGAAAGTATCAACGTTACACATTCGAAACACAAAAGGTTTCCTATCGCCGTCGATAAGTTTGCCGTATTTATTTTTTCCGCGCGGGTTTTCAAAAACGACGCGCGCGTAAAAAATCCATTTAATGGTGAATTCTGTGTCGGAACGATACATAAGTGTTATTCTTTCAAACACATTTCTGCGAAAAGATCATTCCCTCGATGCCGATTGTGACTCGCTCTTCGTCGCTCACGCAAAACGTAGTGGCATATTCATAAGATATTCTGAGGGGAAATTTTCAAAAATGTCTATAAAATACGTTTCAATTTGTGGTTCTCAACTTTGAACGATGGTCATTTTATTATTCACAAATTTAACGACGAGTTTTTTTCCGAAGTTCGTTTTCAAACTCGTTATATAAATTCAAAATTAAATAATATAAGAATGTCTTACGTCTTATGTCTTAGTCAATAATACATTTTAACTAAACTATATTATGTTATTGTTTATTTAAAATGTCCTTTGAAAATTGTAACACGGGTGGCAGGACGAGTTTTTTTCACATAAAGGTTTGATAAAAAACAAACGTAAAGCTCAAAACTTTGTGTGAGTGGACCGTTTAAAAGTGTGTATTTAGTTTTCCAAAGTCGATTGGACTTGATTTTTAATACTCGACCGATTTGTACGGTATTTACACGATAAAAGTCGAACCGCCGCGCCGCCGCCGCCGAGTAGTAATTTTTATATTAAAAACGGAAAAAAAAAACAAAACATAGCCGACGACGGTATTATAATTTGCTCGCTAACGTTCGGATTCACATTTGGCGCGAGCTGGGCAGTGTTGAAAAATCCAGCCCCGAATTTGGAAATCGGCTACGAATCGGACGCGGAATTTCTAATTTTCCGAAATCTCTAAACACCGAGCCAATATTCGGCGAGACGACGTCCGCTAGAGCGTGCCACCGGTCAGCCGGCGGCGGCGGCGGCGGCGGCGGCGAAACGAGCGGCCGCAACCGTCGTCGTCTCGTCCGGTCGGCTCTCCCGCGGGCTCTCTATACTCGTTGGATCGTCTCAGCGACAGGCCGCCCCCCGCTAACCGAAACACCGCCGCGCACACACGTTGTCTCCGCCGACGCCGCCGTACCAGTATCGCCGCGTTTCACATTGCACCCGGTCGCTTTTCGCCCGACCACCGTCCGAGAGACTACACGTGCTCGTCTACGATTTACACGACATTTTCGTTTTTTTTTTTTTTGGGAAAAATTCGATTTTTCAGAGAGACCACTACGACTACGACGATGACGCGACTCGGCTCGCAGCCATAGTTTCCGCGACGACCGAAGAACCCCGCCGTTCGTCCCCGAGAAAACAGATCGTCGTTTTACCGTCGGACAAGTAAAAAAAAAAAAACGCGCGGACCGCCGCCGCCGCGAAAAAAAGCCCGAATTTTCCCCGGCGCCCGTGGGCTCCGCCGGCCCCGACGATTCCGTCGCGCGCCCGCGAGATTTGCATGCCCCGCGACGACGACAACCGCCACACCGCCGCCACACCGAGTAGTACTTTTCATCCGACGACCGCGGAACGACGCCGTCCGGTAAGACCGCACCGACAACACTCGTCGCCGCGCAGCACATGGACCGCACGTCCGCAGCCGCCGCGGCCGCCGCCGAGATGCAGACCGTGTGGAAATCCCGAAAGCTGTGGACCTCGATCCTGCTGTTCGTCCTGCTGTTCGTGACGCCAGGTGAGCGAGCGTTTTCGAACGATGTTTTCCTCCTGATAATTAGAAGGACCGCACTATTATGAATATATTATTAACTACTGTTAAAAAAAAAAAAAACGACCGTTATCGTTCGAGTAGTTAAGATGACGAGTAGTCCAACACCCCCCCCCGTTTGTTTTTAGTTATGAAAAACATGGACCGAAAGTAAATTAATTAATTGTGGTTCGGCTATGTTTTTGTCATAGTTGACGCAATAAATTAATTACCAACCCCCCGATAACCATTGTGCCCGTCGTACATACGTATATATACATATATAAATATTTATAAATTATTATATTACATTGTATAAGTATACAGTGTTTTTTTTTTTTAATGTTCTCTCGATTATTATTACGCTGATTTGTATGTGATTTCACGCGAATACATACACAATAATATAGGTGCGATCGACGTGTAAATTATACGCGATATATTTGTAACGCTGCGAGAGAATCCAGCGAGTCTGTTCGTCGAACGGTTTATTTTAATTTTGTCCGCGGTGGAAAAATCGACGTCGGTTTTACGTAAACGTTTTTACGAGCATAAAATCGGCCGCGCAGTATCGACGACGGAGCCGTCGCTCCGGTTTTCCAATAGATTTTCAAAACGTACGAAAAATAATACTGGGCAGCAAACTCTAGGATTTTTTTACTCGCGGTAAAAACGTACATTTGAAAAAATAAATGTTTCGAGCACTTTTACGCGGTTAAAATAGAACACGAATTATTATTAGGTGCACGCGCGCTTGTTTCTAATTTTTTTGTAAATTAACGTAAACGGTAAAAATTAATATAATACGCCGCCGTTTTCGAGTGACTACAATATATAGCGATTGTAAACGGAAATCGTATTGTCAAGAGTTTGTGTTTCAGTTCGGAAATATTATCGCAGAAATTAACGCCGTTTTCGATCGACAACGGTTTTTTTTTAAACAATTAATCATATTATATATTTAGGCGAAATTTAATTTTCGATGTCGACGGTTTTTACTCCGGTCGTGATGAAAACGAGACGATCACATTTAGTTCGAAAAGTAATTATTAATGTATCGTATAATTGATATTCTAACGCTTACCTATGCGCAGCGAACGAAATATGTTATTAAATCCGATTTGGAATCTGAAAAACGAAATGAAAAAAAAAAAATCGAGCGTTAAACACTGTTATCGTGAATGTCATCAAAATTAATGTCAAACGCAATATTGTTTTTAAACAATATTATTAAAATATTGCTATCGACTTATTACCAGCGTGAGTTACTATAAACTGTTGTTTTCGTCGATTCGACTGGAATTTGTCAAACTGTGAAAAAATAATCCGATCGATTAAATCTCGGCTTATCGACACGATTTCGAAAACATTTCATAAAAAATAGTTTATTGTTTGTTTTTTTTTTTCCTGTTCGATAACACGATTTATAAGCAATTATTCGTGAAAACGCAATTCCGCGTTACAATGTTGAAAACGACATAATACGACATTGAGAGATTTCAATCGCAGAATAATAATAATAATAATAATTTTACGACTTTATTTCATGTAACCGCTGTGATTTTATCTGCAATAATCGTTATTGATTTTAATTAACTATCCTTTGTGGACGGTGAATCGGTGATAATCGTATCGCGAACAGCGGGAACGAAATAATAAACGAACGAATAAAAACGAAGACGACGAGAGAACCACATGATGTGGGGGTTCTCCGTTCGCCTCTTGATTGATCGAATTATAGGAATCGAGTTTTCACTTATGAAATATAAATTAAACGGCAACTCACTTTACTCGCTTTCCTTCCGCCCACGCGCGCGAAGCGACTACTTCGCTGTTTACAAATTTTTTTTTCCTCCCCGACAATAATTCTTTTTACCCGCCGTTATGTGCGAGCTTTAAAAGTTACGGGTATATTTTATTTCTTCTTTTAATACGTCTGTCTGTCAATATTCTCGACTAATACTGTTCCTGAAAAGCCGGCGAACAAAAATAAGATTCGAGTTGTATACAAATTATTTCGCCAAGTTTCCGTTCGAACGAGCAACGACAAAAACGGATTATTGGAAATAAGTTCAGACGCGCCGCAATTATTATATACGCGTAAAATATGCGATCGAAGGCTATGATAAATAGCGGTTTTCTCCAAATTTTTTTAAAATCCGGCCGACGAAAACGAACGCGCGGCGTATCTAGCGGCGTACTATTAGCGCGCGCGCGCTCGCGAGATTATTTCCCGGCCTCGGTAATCCACGAAAATAATATCGTCTCCGATGCGGAATAAAGTATATAGGATGTTAAAAAGAAAGAAGAAAAAAAAAAAAGTTCGAAACATAAACAGTTTGAGAATAGTCGTTTTAGGAAAAATGATCACGGAAGTTAATGGTTCAAACGCACATTTAAGCAATACCATTACATTATTTACAAACTTTTTACGCACAGCCGTTGAAGTAACGACATCATTAATGGCCTATACTCGGGATTTTCGAGAAATTCAAAAATCCTTTTTTTCCCATCCCTTTCTACTTGTAAAATAAAAACTATATATATTTTATTAGAGCGATATCTGTGTAGTTTAAGGGTATGTTTTATTGCGCGCCAACAGCGACGACTCGGGCGACGACGTCATCTTCGATTATTATTCGGAATACGCGACGATCTGTTGTATTTGTCTATCGATAAACGCGCGCGATATCATTAGACACGTCGTCGTCGCTCCGGACCGGGCCGATGTGCCGCTCTCGGTCGCCGAAACGCGACGATTGAAATATTATTATTTCAGAAGCCCCCGCGACGACGACGCCGCGCACGAATCGCCGCGATAGCCGCGCAGCCGGTCTAAACGATTTCACAAACTATATAATGTCGAAAAACTTTATTCCCTTTATTTACATTTCCCGACGTTTGGATGCCGCTGCGAATTCAAATAAAACGCAATTTATATTTACTCTGCTAACCATTACTTAATATGACGTGTTCAAACAAATCATAATTATTTCGAATAATCACCGTAAACGCGGTATGCGTAGTAAATACGTTCCGAACAACGAAAACGCGATTATAACCGCGTTTCGACTTGAAACAAAAAAATAAAATAAAGACCAAATCGTCTTTTGCCGTTATTATTATTTATACACGCGAGAGTGGAAAACACAACATGAAAAACGTCAGCGGCGGCGGCGGCCGAGTGCTGCTCCAGGTACGAAGAAAAATCGCTCGACGACAATATAATCGTCGCGAACGACTTGGAAACTTCAATATTTGTACGTTTGATTTCCAAAGGTTTTCGAGCTTGAGATCGGCCGAGGATTTATATCGCCGCAGACGATGTTATTTTGGCGAGCGTGAAAACGGCGCGACGGAGTGAAAAAAATTACGCAATATAATAATAATAACAATTAATCTCTGCCGAGGTGTTGAATAATCCGGGCCGAAAGTTGGCGCCGCCGCCGCGCCGTCGGGGGGACGTGTGCGTGCAGCGAGCGCGGTGTCAAAGTTTTCCACGCTTTATACGTCACGACGATATAGGTGCTCGTAGGGAATAACAGCGGTTATTGTCGCGGGGCGCAGTAGAAACTAGTATTTTTTTTTGTTCTACTTTAGTTTATTGAAACGGTCGAAAACGCGTATTTCTCGTACGCGGTCGACGACAATGACGAGAATAAATGCCAGACGGAAGCGAGTCGGAAACGACGCGAGGCCGAGCGGACACTACTACTCGTGCCCTCTCGAATTCAAAACGAAAGCCTATTTATTTTTTTTGATAATAGTTTCGAAACAAACGTCGTCGTCGTCGATATCAATCAAAAACGAAATATCGGTGGTCCGTTGCCAGAGGACCGAGAGAAAACGGAGAAAAACGCGCGACGTTCCGTATCGCGTCGATAACATTATTATACAATATTCCGGCGGTGCTCCGACGAATTTTTTTTTCCTCTCTCCGCGCGCACGATTGGATATTACAATTTTATTTTATCACTCGACGTATTATGTAGGTTAAATAATATGAATCTATAATACTGCACAATAAACGACTCCGGCAATCGTCGCATAATAAAAATAACGCCCCCCCTCCTCCCCGAACTCTCCGTCGCGACGTGTACGATTATCAGACTATATTAAAATTTATTATATTATTTTTATAGTCGACGAAAGCTTCGTTTTTCTTCGCATTATTCCTAAACCCATTTATATATTATAATATATATTTACAATACGTACACGTATATATTGTGTGCAACAAATTTATACGTATTCTACTTTATAATAATTTAATATAATGGCGGCGATGTTGTTAAACGTTGTTGTTCTCGTGACGTTTTCGCGTTTTCAAAACGCTACTTTTTTCCGTTTTTAATGAGCTCCGAGACGGAGGGATAAAGAAAAAAATTCGAAACGTAAATAAAACTGATAAGAAAGAAAATATTATGTATAATACGCAGTCTTTTTAACGGAATAAATACGCGTTTTAGAAACACCACGAATTCAGTAAACGATCTGCAGTGTATCTGGCGACTGTAATATGTATTATTATTATACTCGTCGAAAACACAACGAGAATTATCTCGGCAGACGCGCGGCAGTCATGATAATTTTATTCGTAGAATAAGGGACGTGTCCCGGCGGGAGACGCGATGACGGCAAGTGTTCCGGAACGATTGAAACAAAAAAAAACGTATCAAGTGGAACGTAGCGGCGGTTATATTTTTCCCCGTGCGAGGACGTAAGTCTAGAGAACGGAAGTTTTGTTCAAGATTTACAAAAATCTCACGATTTTCGCATTTATCGGGCGAAACTCGACTCTGCGTTCGATGGAAAAATAAGTTTCGGCGAGGAAACATATTCCGCTGGTATATCGCGATTAAAACGCGCGTAGTATATAGTAGACACTCGCTGTTCATACACGGTAAAATAATTACTTTTACTTTGTTCTCGGCGGCGGCGGCGGCACAGAGCAAACTCGAGTAAACTTACGTGTGCCCCGGTGCTGCCGGTTTTTTGTTTTTTAAATACGTCAGTGTATTTTTTCGCCCGCTCTCTCAGACGATCGTTATTTTTCTAAATCGGTGTCGGGCGGACACCCTCGAGTTTAACGCGCAATACCGTTATTATTATGACAAAAAAAACAACAAAATATTCTATTCTGTCGTCGATAATACGCCCGATATAAAAACGCGTTTAATGAGATTTTTCGTTCGACGCCGCCGTCGATACAGCGGTCGAGGAAAGGATATCGGCTGCTTCACGGTGCCCCCGCTTGTAGATCTATTGAAAAAAAGAAAATCATAATAATAACAGAAAGTATAACAAACGATTATGTACACACTTTATTTCGTGTAAAATGACTGATCGTTGGTGGTCTCCGCTACTATAGTGGTTCGGATTATTATTGTACATCAATTATTGACCGTATTACCCGACGACGACGTGAGTATACGTATATATAAGTGCATCGTATAACAATAATATAGTAGTGAATTAAAAAAAGAAAAAAAACGGATCGACTATAGATACTACGTCGTGTTAAACACTCGTGCCCCGGATTGGAACGGCATAGACTCGACGGTTTTCTAAAAAAAAATACGTTTGTTTATTGTAATTATATAGCCTTAAAACCGATAGACCTGATATTATCAGGATAATGAGGATAAAATACGATTTTAGCAAACCAAATCGACTTCGCCAGAGCCGTAACTAGGGTGAGGCGAGCGAGGCGTTTGCCTTGGGCGCCTGATGCTGGGGGGCGCAAAAATATCAAATGATTAATATATATTATAATATTATTGTCAAAATAATATTTTTCATTACTACACACCAATCTATGTCAGATTATGGTCGTCGATTTTCCCCTTATTGGTTTAAAAAACTTTACCGAACAATGAAGTTATAGACAGAAATTGGTTGATTTATTCTAAAAATAGTAAAGCCGTATTCTGTTTTCCATGCTGTTTATTTAAATCAAATACCTTTAAAACGGCAAGTATTGCATGTACAAACGAGGGTTTTTCGGATTGGAAAAATATTAATCGTATTTTAGATCACGAGAAATCGGCTGATCATAGAAATCATTTCTTACAATGGAAATCTCTTGAAAATAGGTTGAAAAACTCTCAATGCGTTGACGATAAATTACAACAAAAAAAATTACTAATGATTATTTTATTTTTATTATTTTGAAGCAGCTTATAAATTTGTAAAATTTGAATTGATTTGTTTCCTATAATATAAGGTTGAGAATTATCAACTTGTGGCTAAAAATATTATTTCTTGTTTAACTCAAAACCTAATTAAAAATTAAATGATTTTCCTAATCTTATTATTTTATTGAAAAATATTAAAAACTGCGAGTGTATCACCCCCCCCCCCCCACCCAACCCAGGGGGGCGCATTGCTAAAGTTCTGCCTCAGGATAAAAAATGGCTCGGTACGGCTCTGGACTTCGCTATGGCCGTTTCAAATAAAGCGTGTGTGTGTGTGTGTTTACACCGCGGCGGCGTTACGATGACGTGTTGTGCGGGCGACGTTTTGGAATTAGAACTATCGCAGTTCTCACGAGGTATTGAGAAATTTCCGAACGTTTTAAATCTCGCGCGGCGCGTACGTTTTTTCGTAATATTCCGGAAACTCGGTTGGAAATTCTTTTAAAGTGTCGTTTGAGAGAGATGAACGTCTACTAATCTACGCGCGCCAAAGTTTCGAAACGCTCGGGCGCGTTCGTGTGCAATACACTACGCGCTGGTGGCTGTGGCGCGGGCTCGTTTAATTCCGAAACCCGTAAAAAAAAAAAAAAACCGTCCGCAGAGACGTGTCGACTGAATAATATTATCTCTGAATCATTTGAACGGCAGGATAAGATTTTCGTTCGCGCCGCCGCCGCAGTCGAGATTACGCGAGACGGTCGACCCGCGCCGCCGAAAAAGGATAGACGTTATTATTTCGGCGGCCCCGACGCGAATAAATATAATAATTAATACTCGGAAACGACGAAAAGACTTTTTTTTCCCCGCTCAAACGGCATCGCGGCGGCCATCTCGTCGTTCGTCGAGCGTAACGATTTTTTTCCCAAATTAATTACTTTCGTCCACATCTCGGTCGTCGATTAAGTGAATAAGCTGTATAATTTTCCAAATATCCGTCTTAATGGTCGTGTTTCCCGACTCGCTGATTCTCTCGGTGTCTCGGAGCGTTCCTCTCCGGAATCGTCGTCGTCGGCCGAGCGATAATAATAATATATTTTAACAGCACTGCCGGCCAGACTCTTCAGTTTTCGAGAGCGTTTTGCGAAAACCGTACGCAATACGCCGCCGTCGTCGTCGTTAAAGGGTCGATCCGCGTGTGCTCGTCCAGGCAAGCATATCGCAATAAGCCGTATAATAACAATAAATAATTGCCCGTTTCTTTAACGGCCGAATTTTAAGCGCGTTTCTATACGGTGAATATATCGCGCGCGCAGTTAATGACGGACTCTAGAGTTTACGACGTGCCACGGGGCGCCGACGAGTAATATTTAAAGTTATGGGCCCGCGCGCGCGCGCGCATAGTAAAATGTGTATAAATTTTAACGACTCGCTCGTTATACGATCGCCGGGGGTATAGGAGACGAATCCCAAACTTGGACAGCCGATTCCGGCGGCGCGCAGAATCTCATCGTGCGGACTCGATATCCATACGTCGATATTGCGCCGACCGATTTCGCGTACATCATATTATTATTATAATGCATTCGTATAGTAAATAACGTACTTACCGATATTGGCTGTCGGCTCTACTCGTCACCCCGGCTCGGGGCGACGCCCCGAGGCAAAGGCCGCACACACACACACACATACCACCTTGTTTACTAAATCTTGATATCGGTGTTCCCGTCGCATTCACACACGCGTGTCCTGTGCCCAAACCCCGCCGCGGAATATCTAAACGAGTGATTTAAAAATTAACCGAAATTAATCCCCTCGATTTATCGTGTGTAAAGAACGCGCGCGTATTCGTCCGAAATCGGCCATTTCGAGCCCGTAATGACCGAGACTCGGTGCAGGACGACGCAGGCGAGAACGTCGGAACGCGCGGCGCATTACAAAATCGCGCACTACCGAGGCGTCACGCCGTTTTTCACTATTTTTATTTTTATTTTCGGAAACTGCGTTCAAGTGTTTACGACACTTTGTGAAATTTCGCGCGCGGCGTTTTGTTCGCGCCGCACACGTACGCGCATTGTTTTTTTGTTTTTTTTTTTTTTTTTAAACAAGTTGTTCCTTACGTTGTCGCGTTTAATTCTTTTGTTATAGTTTTTATTTTTTTTTTCAAAAGTTTTCGTCCCCTGGGTATACTTAATGCGAGTCTAATTTCTTCGTCTAAACCATTAGCGAGATAGGTTAAACGCGATAAATAACAATCATAACAACGCCGTAGTACGCGCGCGACAATAATATATCGATGGGACGCGTATAAGTGTGCGTCACGCGCGCGACGTCCTAGAGCTACTATATGTACGCTTCCTGTAACGGCGTCGCAGGACCGACGACGTCTCGCGCGTAAGCCAAAACACGACCGTTATTATATGTGAAAAGCTCGCGGATAAACATCCCCGAGTTCGGCTCTTTTTTTCCACGGTTATCCGACGATCGCGCGGCCGACGAAAAGAGAAAAAAACACGTCCTCGTTAGGTTTTATTACGACGACGACGGCTGTTCGACTCATGCGCGTCGACAAAACAAAACGCCGCCGCGTCGTAACGAAATGACTGCGCACATACAATAATATCGCGTCGTCCGGGGAAATATTATACGGAAAACGTCGTCGGCGAAAATGAAAATAAAATACAACAATCGAACGCCGTCGTCGTCGTGCAGTGACGAAAACAAATACGTCCTATTGTACGGTCTCGCGCGCGCGCGCTCGCGTATATATACAAATATATGTGCGTGTGTATATTGTGTACGGCAAAGTAAACGGAACGCGTTTTCAATAAAACTGCATCGCGATGAAAAGATTTCCGTAATGACCGAGACGAAGTGTTTTATAATTGTTTCTATGTGTTTCCGTCGTTCGTAGATAATAATAACAACACTTCTGTTTCCCCGAACCCCCTGCGATGTTTGCGTTGCGAAAAGAAAAAAAAAAACATTCGCAAAAATATTTACACGTTTTAATGAGCAGCGACTCTCTCTCTCTCCGTTTGTTTTACGCAAACGGACTGCGCAATCCTCCGTATGGATCAGAGACAATGGCGCGGACGGACCCGAACTTTTCGGATAACGCGGGGTCGGCGACGAGCGGGGTCCCGGGTCGAGTTTTTATCGGAAGCGAAATTTTTGGCTCGCCCGTTTCCGCGCCGATGACGACGTTTCGTCCGATTGTTATTTTCTATTTTCAAAACTTTGGAGAAAAAAATCGTTACGTTTTTTTCCTCGTCGAGTTGTTCCCTCCGGCTTCACGACCAATAAGAAAATAATATCACCACGTACGATATTGATTATTACGGTTGAAAAATCGTTTGGAAAAAAAGTATAGCGAGCATGATTTGAAATTTTTTTTTCAAACACACTTGTTTCACCGCAAGCTGGGCATATACGTACTTATGTTAAAAAACAAATCGCCGTGCAGTGCGCGCCGGATCGGATTATAACGCCGAAAAGGGTGGTTTACGCCGAAATGTCGAACCTTCGGCATTTTCAAACGAGTGGGAGTGAAGTGAGAAATGTCGATTTCAACTTTCTAAATCCGTCGGAGTAAAAACTTACTAGCGCCCACGCGAAACGTTGCGACTATTCGACTGCTGATTCCATAATTTGTTTACACCGTTTGCCCAAACAACGAGGTTGTTCGCGATTTTCTCGTATAAATCGCGCGCGAAGAGGGAAAAAAAGTGCCGTTTCAACTAGAATAAGAGTCGAAAACGCACGGGTGTTTCGGAAAAATCATTATCACGCGGTGCGTGGGCGCGCGCGCGCGCGGGTATAAACGATAACCGATCAAATATTTATGTCACAGCTGCAGTGCGAAAATGTGCGCCCTATATATATATATGGCCCGACGGTGGTCAAACTAAAAACCGAAACCTTTCCCGAGAACCGAATTAGGTTAGAGTCGCCGATGCGCGTTCCGCGAAAAAACAAATACGACTTTCTATACGAGTTTCAGAAATATTATCCGCGCGCTCTAAAAAAATATCTTTGGCGTTTCCGAAAGAAATCGTTTCCGAGAAATTCGACAAAGTGTTCGGACTTGTCATACTGTCGGAAATAGGCACTTTCTGTCGTACGGCATTGATCTGCCCCCTTCAAAACTCGTATAAATATATCGAATGAAATCGTGGACAAACCTAAGGGGTTTGTTAATAGATTCGTCGTGAAATAGATTTTTCGATCGAAGAAGAGTTTACAAAAAAAAAAAAGGAATTCTCTAAATTAATTATCGTGTTCAAAGTGTGAATTTTAAAACACGGTTTATTAACGGACGACATATAAAGCCGCGCAGGAGAAAAAACCGTCGGGAGGTTTAGACCAGTCGTCGCAGTTCGCGAGGAATATTTAGATACGTTGTCCTCCCCGACTTTTGGAGAGAGTTTACACCGAATCGCAGGGGCGCACGCGCTGATGACGGCCGCGAATTATAGAAATTATTATGTTGGTGAAATATTAATTCTTCAGCACTTTAGACTTTGACGGGACGAGAAGTTGCGGCGAGCTTACACATACCATGACGTTTCTCTTTCTCTCTCTCTATATTTATGCATACAGGGTGGTCCGCCGCGATATCTCGATGGAAACATATCAGTAAACATTGATTTTTATTTAAACGATTTTCTTAAAGTATGATTTTTTTTTTAATAATTTTTAGTCGAATTTATGTTTTCCCCCTTCAACCGACTCGGAAAAATAACTTCTGGATTGTAAATGATTTCAAAAGCTATTGTTGTTGTTTTGAAAACGAAAGAAATCGTCTTAGAGTTATCTATAAAATAATGTACCTGTAGTGATTTCTCGATTTTCGATTGAATTCGAAAAAACCAATACTTACATTAATAATTCGTCTTAAGTATTTAACGCCGCGACCCATTTGAGTACCGAAACGGAGAAGAATAACTACGGAGCCGTTGCCGTCGGGAAATTTCGCCACCCTGTACATTAATACGCATAATATAATATAAGAGCGCGACGACGACGACGACGAGCGAGCAAACATAATAATATAACCGTTTCGCGGGGCGCAATCATTACACGGTTGAAACGGCACGAAACGGCTCTTTAACGGCTAAAACACGTTATTTCAAAACCGCAAAGTCGGTGCGGGATGGCTCTGCCGCCTTTGGCCTCGGTCGTTTGTTCACCATAAATTTTGATCATCAAAACCATCAAACCCCCCCACCCCAGCCCCGGGTTCGCTGCGAAACGTTGCGAATTCCGTTTAACCGCTTCGCTTTACACGTATACATGTACATAGGTATTATATTATATTATTGTCGTGTAATACGTTCGGCGTAGGTCTCCGCCGTCGTCGGGTGGATTATCGCGAACGCACGCAATAATAATAATAATATTTCGGCGACGACGCAAAACGCGCGATGATGTGTGCCTGCCACAGCCGGTATGCGCGTTCGCCGTCGACACGACGACGACGGGGTCACGGGGTACCTACACCGCGCAACGCGACGACGACGACGACGGCGGGTCATTAAAAAACGGATTCGAAATATTATTGTTTCCGCGGCGCGCGATTCGATTGCGTATCGGAGTCGAGACGGGGACGACCGAGAAAACCGTGGGGAAAACGTTCGTTTTCGGTGACGCGTCTCGTAACTGACCGGCAAAGTTTCTACGAAATCGTACACGATATAATCGCACGAGTGCAGGCGCCGCGCTGCCGATTTCCGGTTTCGCGTAAAATCCGGAACGACGCAGGGCGGAAGGATGACACCGTTTACGAACAATATATTATTACTATCGTTGTTAATTTTCATACCGATTCTCGTACGATTCGAGCATAATTAATCCGTCTCGGCCCGCATAGCAGGTACCGCGAGGGGAGAGGAGGGGAGGGTTTCGCGTGCGAATCACACAAATGTGATAAATGTGTGTATAACGCGACGTGGAAAAACGACGATCAAAACGCGTACTATAATGTATATTATTAATAAGAAATTGTCGGTCAAAAAAAAAAAAGAGACACGCGCGTGGGTGTGTGTTGTTGTACTATTGAATTTAAAATTTCAGTTCGGCGGGTGCCGGTAGTAAATTTTCTGCGAAATTTAAAGATAAATAAGACGTTCGGGTTGAAAGCAGTGGAGTTTACTTTGCACAGTGCGCGATGAATATTTTGCCATTTCGGTCGAACGCGTTCACGCGTAATTCACGATTTACGACGGAAAATACGAAAAATGCGCGTGTCGTCGAAATACTAAAACGAAACCGGAACGCGCAGTTTTTAAACCTCGAAAGCATAATTCAATGACGTGTTACGAGATAAAATGTCGTCGCAAACGCTAGAAAATCCGAGTGCTGCTGTCGAAAGTCACATTCGCGTATCGCGATATCGGGCGTTTACGACACGTTTATAGTGATACTAAACCAGCCGTGCCGGAGAAGAAACGTCTTATTGTTATAAATATAATTGGGCCGCGCGAGCGAAACGAAACGTCGGCTCGACAATCGTGTAAAAAGGATTTCCCAGGACCGAAGGGCCCGGGGGATGCGCAGCGACGCTCGCGCCCACGTGCTCACACACGCCTCTACGTGCGAGAGATAAACAGAGCGCACCGTTTGCGCCCGCGGAGTTAGGTTTCGGTCGCGAAAGAAATGCGCTTACGTAGACGGTTTTTTAATCGACTGAACGCGCGTGTGTACCAGATATAAATTTTAGGGACGGAGATAGAAAGCGAAAGAGTGTGCGCTTTTCCAGAGGCGTTCTCCGCGGGGAGGAGAGAAAATAAAATTAATTGCGTCCCCCCGCGCGCGAGGAGCGCGGAAAAAGCTTAATGTACTAGTGTCGCGAGATTCGTATCGTAAATGGTTTACGTCCGATAATATTTACCTCAAATAAGTCAACCGACACACAGCCGCGCGCGACGGCGACCGCGTCACGACGACGACGACGACGACGACGACGACGACCGCCGCCGCCGCCGCCGTTAATTTTTCAATTTATATACGCCAGGAAATTACTTTTTATTCGACTAATACGCGGGTGTGCGCGCGCGAGCGCGTTCATTTGCGGCGATTATTTATTTTATTTCCAACACCCCCTCATCTTGCCCCCCGAAGACGACAAAAGAGAAAAAATTACGAACTTATATATACAAATTATATAAATAGTCGGGCGGCGACGGTGGTACCTTTCCCGTCTCGTCTCGCGCGTATTTATTATTATTATTATTATTATTATTATATTACCGCGGCGCGTATTTAATGGAGTAAAAATAACGAACGGAAGAAAGAATTATTCCTAATAAAATACCACGCCGCCGTCGCGTTGTGTGTGTGTGTGTGTGTGTGTGTGTCGCGAAAAATCCTTATTATATTCGTACGAGCGATTCTCGGCGGCGAGACGGCGGCGGCGCGCGGTTAAAAAACGAGAGAAAAAAAAAATCGTAACCGTCGCGTGTTTCGCTCGCTCCCCCCCTCCCCCTCCCCGCGATACGCTCGGATTAAAAAACGCGAGCGCGCGCTGTCGCGTGTACGTGCGCGTGTAACGAGTGCGAATATAACTTATAAAATTACGTACGATATACAGGGTCGGGCAGTATCACGGTCGTGGCGAGTGTCGAAGACCTTAGAATAATCGGAGTAGAATGGTGTAAGAATAAATGGAGAATATAAAATATATGGAAATATCCGGGCGGAGCTTAAAGATTTTTATTTATCAAAAAGAAACAAAAAAACTTTAAATCATAAAGGCGTTTAACATGTTTGAGACTAATCACGCGCTGAGCACATGTTAACATTAACAGATAGCAGCCCCGGAGACAGGCCGATTAGCAAAAAAAAGAAAAAAAAGGTCATCAGCCAGTATACACCAGTATTTAGTATAATCTAAAATCTATAGCTTAGTTTATGAAGTGAAAAGATAAGTAATGAAATGCAAAAAAATATTAATATAATCACATGTTCATCACAAATCAATGTTCTTGTTACTTATTGACAAACTATTTATAATTATATAAAAATACGTCCATATGTAAACCCGGAGAGGTGGCAACCCTATATACGATGGATTTTGTTGGGACAATTTAAATTTTTTAATTTAATATATATTATCTATTGAAGTATCCATTCGAGTATCTACTATGACTATATTATGTTACATGATCGCTACACTGTGAGCGCTCACCCTTTACTTTTTATAATTTTTTTTTTTATAAATTATTAATTACGCATTATTATTATACTCGATTAACTTAAAAAATCAAACCATACGTAGAAATATGTATATTTTTATCCTTAAAATAAAAAAACTACAATCTTATTCTAGAAAAGCTTCTTCGGTCTCCTCAAAAACCACGACTAATTAATTTTATTACTCATGATGAATTGAAAAAAATAAAAAATAAAAACACGTGTACGTAATCGACTGCGGTGAAAAAACTATCGCGCGGTTAAAGTGCAGTGTTTTAGCGCGACGCTCATTTAATCGATACTCTAGACTTTGTCTATAACCGATGGGAAATGACAAATAGCGCAATCGTTTATTTTCGTAAATATTTATAGACATGAAGGTATTCATAGTATCGGATTGATTCGAATACCAACACCGAAGCATCTCGCCCGCCCCCGAATGTGTTAAGTTTACGATTGACTGCGCGGCGGCGATCGCGTTAATCCGATTTTTTCGAAAAAGCCCAACGGTCCGCTCTCGTCGCGAGAGCGCGAACATCTCCGCGTGCCGAACCGGGATGATAACATTACCGCGCTCCTTATTATTATTGTCGTGGCCGTATCGCGTGCGCGCAACGAATTCGCATTATATCGAGTCAGGGTCGAATAAATAAGCAATAAATTAACGATATTCAAACGACCGCGCGTTCGTTGTTACCTAGTATATTATTATAATTAGGCAATGCGAGTTTTTTTTTTTCATTATTACGATTATTTATTTTGATTCTCTTTACGCGTCGTAGTTATATTATCGTACGTACCTATAACGAGACGTCGTCGTCGTCGTATAATAATAATTGTAATAATACGTTATTCGAGTTTCGGATTGTTTTTTCGTCGCCGAAGATAAGGCGGTGGCGCGGCGGCCACGAATATAATATAATACTCGTATTATTGTTGTTGCGTCGCGGTCGAACGAAAAACGAAACGTTACGTGTTATTATCGTCACGATATCGTTACGTCGGCGCGCGTAAAGTACGGCGAGGTTTTTTTTTTCGCCGATTCGCTACATCGAACGTTAACGACCGACTTTAAACGAAACGAAAACTTTTTAATTTTCCAAATCGTATTATTATCATCGCGCTGGCCCGTCCCCGACGGAGTTTTTTTGTCCGACGACGGCGGATTTCGATCAATTTCATACGAACGCGTAACCGAAAACCGAGTTACAGCGCGGAAAACCGTATCTGCGTATATACACCGGTCGCCGTTTCGACGAAACGATTCAAAGTAAAAAAAAAAACTACAAACGCTCGGGATGAATCGATATATTTTGTATAATATATAAAATAATAATATATCGTTTAACGTACCTGGGTAGATTATTCGTGACGTTTCTCGCAGAGCACTCTCTAAACGATCGCCGTAAACGCGGGGGGTCGTCTGACATTGATAATTTTCAAATTTTAAAGTGCCATAACGTTGCCTTTGACTAAACCAATTTATTCCATCTGCAGTGTATGTATTTGCGACGAATCTAAGGAGCGTAATAATTATAATTAAACGAGAGAGAGAGAGAGAGAGAGATAATAATTTACCGGAATTATAAGATGATATTAAGTAAGCGATTAACAAAGAAAATATATGTATATTTAATATACAGATTAATCCGTTTATAAACCTATTACTTTGTAAATACGATTATCCAGCCATATTATGTGAGATGACAGAAATAGTTTTTCTCGAAAACGAGTATACCTAATTATACAGTTAATCTAGACGACGGTTAATTCGATGAACGAAAACTGAAATGAGTTTTTTTTTTTTTTCGTTTTTTTACGTTCTTTTTACCGAGCGAGACACTCAAAGCAAACGATAATATATTATATTATTATTATTATATGCAGCACTGCGGTGTGTTTATATTCTCTGCCGGGCGGCGGAGAGTATAAGCGAATAATTTTTCAAAACGTGATAAGTTTAATTCCCTAATTTCCGAAACCGTGTGAAACCGTTAAGAAAGGATTTACGACTCTAACCCTGTCACCCGCAGCGTCCCGGTTTACGAAAAACAAATAAAATAAACAAAAATACTGAGAATAATATCCCCGGCGTGTCCCTCGAAATGTGTTTCGAGCGTTTATCGGCGCATAATATAATTCGACCCCGACCTCGGCCGAACGGTGGCCGCGGCGAAGAGAAAGATCGTAGTCATTTTTTGTTGTTGTTATTTTTCCTACCGAAATCTCGTTTAGTATAAAAAAAAAAAAAAAAAAAAAAGGGACGACGATTTCTCTAAAAGTCACGCCGTCCGCACGGCCGAAAACTGGCAGGGGGACAGGTAGTGGGTGTAGATACAGCCTTTTCCCATAAACATTTAACGGGGCAATGTCCTTTGATTTTTTTTTATGTAAATCGAGAAACAAATAATTGAAAATACGAAAAGACAATATTATTATTATTAGTATCGGAGTGGCGCGAAATTTCAATAAAAAAAAAAATATATTATAATATTATATATAGGTAGTGTAATGTGTGTTTTGAACGCGTTGAAAAAAAGAATAGGACGAAACGAAAATTCGAAAAACTACGAAATAAAATTTCAATTTTTATTTGAAACGAACTCGGTGCTAGAAAAACATTGTTTTTCAGAGCCAGTTTAGAAAGAAATTAAAATTTTCATTAAATTCCGGTCCCTATAGATTTGAATTGTGTGCGCAAAAATAATTAATTACACAAAAAACGACACGCAAATTGTATTTTGTAATAAAGAAAAAAAAAAAACCTTGATTATTTAATCAGAGCAAACCATCTCATGGTATGTTATTATTATATTCGGTGGCAATTCTAGGTGTATTTTTTTTATTTTTTTTTGAGGTTAAATGGCTTATTTTATAAAATATAATATCGCGGCGAAAAGAATTAGTGAAAAAAAATTCGCAGCCAAGGGTATAATAAAAATAATTGGTAACTACTAGTTGTTTTGACTTATTTTGGTTAAAAGTTACACGCCGAAATAACGAATTGTAACGACGAAAATTCCCGTCGAATTTACACGCCGAGTTAATTGCGAAATATTTCGACTTGATAAAAAAATAATAAAAAAAAAAAACGACGGAAAGGTTTACCTGCTCTTTCAGAGGTAATTGATTTCTACTCGCCTCGACTTGCAACGGCGGCGTTTGTAACGTTAAATTCGTGGCGCCCGTCCCGGTCCGATTCATAATGTAATGGGAATTTTTCTTTTGTTTTTAGAAACGTTTTATTTACTCTCGATGCTTATTTCTGGCGTTCGGATATTATTATTTGGTCGAAAAATCCGTGTAAATTGTAATAATAAATCGTGTGTGTTACGACGACGACGACGATTCGAACGCGACTGAAACGATAAACGACCGTCTGCCGCGAATCGATTCCACTCTGCCCACGCCGGTTTCATTATCTCTCGCCGGGCGGTGACGCAATAACGGGCCGATTAATCGTTCGTCTGAACTTTGAACACAACCATTGTCTTCTCGCAGGGCATTGTGAGCGGCGGCGTAACAATAGAAACCGGTTAGATTTGTTTACTTTTAAACTTTGAACTAATATTCTATTTCGTCACGGCCGAGACGATACGTAATATTTTCTCGAATTTCGCCCCCGTCCCGAAGCATCGCGTTCACTGTAGTCGAATTATTCTCGTTATTACGTATTACATAATAATATATTATCTGAGGAACATAATATTATACTCGTGTCGGAGAATTATTTACTCTGAAAATTCGAGTCTCACCCTCAAAATTCGCCACCGGTTTATAAATGTGTCGACTAGACGCGACGTATAAATTATTATCGCGTACGAAAAAGAAAAAAAAACCGTTCGACACCGTGACCGTCCGAATGAAGTCGCGACATTATTCCCATCGTAATAGACTCCCCTGCGACGAGAAACGGCTATTCTCGCCGTCATTGTTGTAGCTCGCGCGCGCGCGTGTGTGTGTATAAACACAATAAAACACATTATACGCAAAGTCGGTAAAATTTTACCTGTTTGCACACAAAATCGACGCGCACAATATACACCGCGCGGAGTGTGTGTCGGCCAGGTGGTCGGTCACTGCATGCAGCGCCCTCGTGACAACGACCGCGCGTATATTTTATGATTTAACGACATAATGGCGGTAGGGAAATATAATCGCGGTAGTTTCGTAAAACGGCGATCGGCGGCCACCTGACCGGGGGGGGAAGGAGAGAGGAGGCAAAAAAAGTCAATTTTCGCACGCACGTTTCGTCCGCGAGCCGCACCACACACAATACACGACTATAGTGCGGGACAAGGCGGGAGGCGGCGCGGCGTAGAAGTCGCTGGACGTTAAAAAGAAAAAGAAGAGGAAAAAAGAAAAAAAAAACGGCCAATAAATCAACGGCCGAAAAGACTTTTACTGCACACATCTCGCGCGGACCCGATAACTCAAACGCGGCGAACAAACTTTGCTCGAGACATGTGTGTGTGTGTGTGCGCGTCGTCTCTTTTTTTCCCACCGTCATCGTTTTATTTTCTACTTTTTCGTTTCTTCTCTTATTCGACTGTCGATAAATATTTTAATTCATCACAACAAAACGACTGTAGGTACACTCTGGCGCGCCGAACGGACGGTTTTTATCGTCTCGGAAACGAGACTGCACGACGAGTTGCTGCGCGGGCTCTGGACCGTCGTCGTCGAAGAACCGATTTCGATTTCCGTGTCGCTTGCGATTTGCACGTCGTTTTGTGCGCGCTTTCTTTTTCAAACTGTACCCGACCCAATCTCTGCGGCGGCTGTCACTCACTATAAAGAACCGTGTACGGTGGTCCGGAGGGTGTAATTATCGCGCTCGGCTTGGCAATTCGCCACCGCCCCGGGCAAGCGCCTCGTATTTAATCCAATACGTCGTGTCCCCCTCGCGCGCGCGCGCGCCACTCGTCGAACAATATTGCCGCGTGTGCGGTCGGATAATGATAATTATCGACAGATTTAAAGGCGCGTCGAAAACAATCGCGTCGCCACGCTCCGTACACGTACACACACACCGACTAAAGTTCTGTGACGTCGAACGCGAGCGGCGATAGTGTGACGGTGAAACGCCGTTAATCGCGCGATCGCCAGTAATCGGACTCGAGAAAACATAATTTCAACACTTTTCGCACCGAGTCGCAACAAACTTTTCGAATCGTAAATATTTAATATAATTTATATTCTATGTACGTATACACGTAAATACGCGCGTGCACAATTGGATTTCACGGCACGATTCATTAAACGCTTTGAAAACAACTCTTTAAAACTACTACAACTACAACTACGCCGCCGCGTTCACGCGTCACACACACGCGCGTAAAATATTATACACAAACGATCGGATTCCGTTTCGTCACGAGCCAAATCTCTCCGCCGGAGTCGATTAAATAACACGGTGCGAGCTGTACAATAATATAAATATATTAATAATGCCGCGCGGAAACGCTCTCGCGTATATTATACGTTATAATGATATTCCGACTGGCTCGCTCTCCGCAGCAGTCGTCGTCGATATTATACGACGCTTCTTTTTTTTCCCGGTTTTTTTTTTTTTTTATCGTCATATTTTTTTTTCTCTTCTTCCGACTCGTTCGGCATCATACACGACACCGGCACGCGGCGACCACGCGTTGAATTTATTACCGCGAACGTAATAATAATAATAATAGCGCGCGTGTAGTAATCGAATTTGGCAAACGATCCGAACCGATCTCGGCGACGAGCAATTTCAGCGATTTCATTCGGTACGTACGACGAGCCGGCGGAGATTTCGAAAACTATATTATATATAATACGCAGTGACTCATACCGTCACTTAATCGTCCGCGCCCCCGATTTAGTGCTTCCGCAGAGCCGCGTTATTGTTATCTTCGACAATCTATTAGCAGACGTGTTCTACATTTTCCGGCGGCTATTTGCGGAATAATAATATATATTTATTCATCGCCGCGGCCCCTCCGCGGGCATCCGCGCCGAGTCGCCTCTTCAGTTCCTCCTCCTTTTGTCGTCGCGACACGAAACAATAATGGACCGCCGCACTATAAACATAAATTATTTATTGCTCACGCATATCAATATAAGTGCGTTTCGACCGTACATACCTAATGTGCCGACCCTCGCGGCTTCGTCGGCTATATATACACATATATATACGTATATACTACTAATGGAGACTCGACGGACGAATTGCGCGCGTAAACGACCGTGCAAAATATATACCGGAACGTCCTGCGGCGGACAATAATATAATGATCGTGACGACTGCGCGTCGCCGCCGCCGCCGCTAAACGGTCGGCCGCGAGACGAGACGTTCGTCACGAACGCAGTACTTCGAAAATACGAAGCTTTGAGCCGTCGATTTATTTTTCATATTTACAAACGACCAACGGCCGAATAAAAAACGGTCACAACGGTTCACTAGCCTGCCGAGGTACAGAAAGTTGAAAAGTTACGAACGATTTTACTCGACGTTGACTTTTTAACGCGTTCGCTTTTTTGTCGTAAAAGCACGACTCTTGATCCGTGTGATCAAATCATATATTTTTCACTCGTTGTAAAATAAAAACCCAATACGTTAAGATTAGAGATTTTTAAAATCGGTTTCTTTTTGTGCGTGTCTTTTATATTTATGTCGAACCGAGTTAACACCGTTGCGTTTTCGTGGAAAATCCATAATGTTTTTTAATTTTTTTTTTTAACTATACTGAGCGAGAACGCTCATTGTATACAAATAATTTTCACAAAACGAAATCGGCCGTACCATTGAGAACGAGACGAGAAAAAATCCTGTCGGAGAATAAACAATTTAAATGGCTTAAGTTAAAACTTGTCAAATAAATAAGTTCTCCGGAATAAAACTTAATAATGCTAAACAAAACGGCGTTTTCTTTTTTAATACTTTTAAACGGAAAAAAAAAAAAAAAAAACTTTCGGAAAACAAAATAATCCGAATATCATAAAAAAAAATATAACCAAACTAAAGTGTTATTTATTTTTTTTAAAAAAAAAATTTTTCCAACGGCGTTTTATAGAAATTGTATATATATATATACAAATCTCGGATCGAGTAAACGTGTAATCGAGTTGTGAGCGTACGGACGAAGTTTCGCCGAAACAATCGTATATATCGCGTTATATTTTTAAGACAGCTAACGAGCGAAATATTCAAACGTCGTCGTCGTCGTGTTGTCACGTATCGACGCGCGGGTCGTGTAAATATTATTTCCATTTTAACACGCGTCGAAATCTGATCGCGTATTACATTCTACGCCGAGGAGATAAACCCGCGTCCGTATGGATTTGATGTTATGATTCCGAGAAAAAAACTCGACGGATGATATATATTATTGCTTGCGAGGTATATGAAGAAAAAAAAAGTAAATTGATTTCGAATCAATCGAAATTTACAAATCGTTCGGCGCACGACGCGCGTAAAAACGCAATCCATCACTTCCGAATGAATAATATCGGTGTTTGTATATAGCATACGCGAGTTCGTACGAGTATACATACATGGGTTTGAGAAGGCGGAAAAACGAATATTCTTTTTTACACTCGGATTTCGAGGAGGCGCGAAAAAACCGTTCGTCGGCGTACGATAATATAATACGCGCGCGATGTGACGCGAACCGTTTAAAGATATTATACGCGCGGTTTTATTAGTTCGCGGGTAATTGGTTCGCGCGCGCGATGATAATCGCAAACGTAATTGGAAGTTTTATCACATATTATTATATTGTCGAGCACTGGAATATTATAATAATATTATTATCATAATAATCCTACGCGGCGTAAAACGGGAAAACCGCCAAGTGTGTCGATGATTAAACGTCCGAAAGAGTACAATGCGCGCTCGCTCCACCTACTCGCAGTAAATCACGTCATTGTTTGACGAAGTTTTACGAATATATATCCGTCGCCGAATAATGCCGGGGCTATTGCCGTTTTTTTCCTCGCAAACCGTTAGCGCCGCCGCCGTCCGCCTTTTCCCGGTACGTTCGGCTGTGTTTTATTATACATTTTTTTTTTTTTGTTGTTTTCTCCATTCAGCTAACCATACGCGATTCTAATTGTAATTTCGTTTCTACGGCCAAAATTGCGCGCGCGAATATATAATATGCACGTATATGCGAGTTTATTTTTATTTTTTTTTATCATCAAGTCGAAAATAATATTATTATACGCGCGCGTTCAGCGAGAAATCTCGCAAAAACATAATAAAAACACGGCGGCGCGGCGGCGGCGGCGGCGGCGGCGGCGGCGGAACGACGAGGTCGAAGGGGGTGGGAGAAGGAATAAAATACCCGTACGATATCATTAATATTTCATCGAGTGTTCAGGGAGACTTTAATGCTATTCTTTATTGACGTAAACGCACAGCGCGCGCGCTCGCGCTGTGCGTTTGTTCGTGAAATAAGTTTGTTTTCGTGACAAATAAAAAAAAAAAAAAATAGCAAAGAAACTTTTCTCCGTTAAGCCATTCTTTGGTCGTCGCCGCCGCCGCCGCACCGTCCGCAGAATTACGATCGTCTCATCAATACAGTGTGTCTTAGCGATATGAGTTTTTTTTTTTCTCTCCCGAAGCAAAACTTTTGTACGAACCCCTCCGCCGGTGCCGCTCCGTCTACGCTATCGCCAAATTCACATCCGATGGGTCCCGGAACCAAACCATAAATTACGTGACGACCCCTCAATCCCGGCGCTATACATACAGTATCCTGGCATCCTGCTCTCGTATATATATATTCTCTTTAGTTAATAGATTTCCTCTTTCCGATCATATTCCTCCGGCCGACGATATACATAAATAAGTTATACCGATTTTATTTCGGATCCGTTTTGCGCGTCCCGTCCGGCCGAATCTCCGCGGTGACGACGACGACGACGACGACGGCGATTCGTGAAAAACAACCTCGCCGAACAACGGGGCCGCCGCGCCGCCGCGACCGTTTCTATTTTGATTTTTTTTTTTGTCATTCTTTTATTTAATTTGTTTTTGGTCGGCACGAGGGGGCTGGCTTTACTTTCGCGGGAACAATACATTTCGTAGGCCGTAAAACATTTTCCCCGAAAAAACGTGCGTTCGCATGAATTCGTTTTTATCGTATCCGTATATGAGAAAGAAAAAAAAAAATAGAATAGAATAGAGTTAATATTATGAAGAAGAAGAAGAAGAAGAAGAAAATTTCAACGCGGAAAATCGTCTGCACTCTTTTCTCCGAGAAAGCAATCCGTATATTATGTGTTCCTTTAAATTTACATAGATTTTTCTCTTGCATTATTGAGTGGCGTGTTTGTTTGCCCCTCCTCCGCTCTCCGTCTCGTTGTATTTTTCGAAAAAGTTCACGGCGGTACAGACGCTCTCTTCCAGACGGATTACGGCGTCGCCGTCGTATAACGTTTGTACATTTAAGACGTTTTCTCGGCTATCGAATAAATTGTGTTTCGGGACGATTAGCTTCGCGAGTTTTATTTCTAAAACAATTAGAAACACTCGACGTACACTCCAAGTAGATTAGTATTTAAATCCACTGTCTCCTCTTATTACTGCAGTTTTCACGATACATGAAGTCGGTATTGAATTAGACGAGACGAAACTGCCGACGAGCGGAGCGTCTGCAGCGAAATATTTGGAAAACGGTGCTCGCGCGACGGCGGCGGCGCGGCGGTGCGCTCGAATTTTCGTTCCGCGTTTCGTACTTCGTCTCTGATACCGCTTTATCATGACGAGTTGAAATAAATTGTTGAAAAACCCGAAACGATAATCTCGTATTCTTTTGATGGTTAAAAACTATTATACAATATATTTCGAAATGGCAACGTATATTATCGCGACTATAATATATTATAAAACGGTCGGTCGAAACGAATGCGAAATAAAACAGAATTATCGATGATGTCGATGTGCACGTATACGACGACTCGCGTAAGATGAATTTTCAAAAGTAACAAAAACAAAAAAAAAACCAATACATCGCCGGGTGCCGTACAGCCGAATGATCGTGGAAAGTCCCGATTTTAATTTTCTCGTTTGCCATTCACACGCGCATACATAAAAAACGCGCGTACAGCTTTTGCGAGTATACGTATGAAGAAAAAAAAAGTAATCTTACGCAGCGAGCATTTTGCCGACGACCCTTTTCTCCGCGACGGCCACCCTCCGATTAAAAACCGTCGTCGTCGGTATAGCAATAATAATAATAATAATAATAATAATAATAATAGTAATTTCGGCGGCAAACGACTGCTCGAAATTAGATTCGGCTAGTATGTACATATACGAAAAACGACTCTGAATAGGGTATACATAATAGGCGCATACGACTATGTACATATACGAAAAAAAAAATAAAATATACAAAGCATAATAAATAGAGTCGGCCATTTTTACAACAAGAAGATTAGGTTTCATAAATCGACAGTGTTAATCAAATATAGCGTCGAAACCAAAGTTTACCGCCGTCGCCGCTGAAAACGGTCGTCGACGACCCTCTCGCTCTCTCTCTCTCTCCGAGTGTATGTTTACGGGTCAGCTCTATAATAGGCGTGGTGCGTAAAGTGCTTTCGACTTTGGATTTATCAATAGCGAACATCTGTCGCCGCGGCCTAAACACTTCCAATAGTTGGGCGACTCGCGTTTTTCGGCGCAAACACGGCGCGATTGCGACTCGCGCGAACGGGGACCAAATATGAAATGCGGTTCAAAGACGTGTTTCGCACGTAATAAATAATACGAATCTATGAAAATCCTCAACTTGACGCTATATTGTTTTAAGGGTGTAATAAGTATAAAATGTGCGTGTGCGATTTACGAAAACCGTGTCTATTATAGACACGGGCTCTCTTCCACTCGTATGCAAACGTCGTCGTCGCAGTCGTCGGCGACGACGCGGTGAAATATAATATTATGTATTCGCCGCGAGCGCGTACGAACGCCGCCGTAGATATTCCGATATATTATTATTCCGACGGCCGTCGTCGTCGACGCGGTTTATTAATATATAAGAGCGTTAATCGATTTCAATATATTTTTCGCGAGACGCGCTCGCCCCACGGGAAATATGTCGGAATGTCGGCCATTCGAGCAGTCGCATGTGGACGAGAACGCTGTACGTATATAATACTATTGTAATCGAAACATACGTATTTCGAACGCGTGCGCGCGAGGTCCGTTATTATTGCGCGCGGGAGACGGGTAGATATTATTGTCGGAAGACCGTCATCGGCGGCGGCGGCACGGAACGATTACAACGCGATCGTGTCCGCTATCGATAAATCGCCGGCGCGGTCGAAAGTTTTCGCGTCAGGAGGCGACGATGGAAAAAGGACCGCGTGTTTCTGCGCCCACGCGTCATTATACATATACGCGCGTAATTTATCGTAATTCGAAGGGCACCTTAAGTACGCGCGCGCGCGCGCGCGAAACTTGTTAAAATAGTTTCGAAAAAATATTAAAAACGCGGCTACGCGTCCGTTCCCGTCGGATAATGCGCGACGAACGGCCGAAATTTGACACGGACACAATGCGATAATGTATTGCTATACTTCCGGAACGGTGCAAAGTTGGTTTGGAAATATGCGTACCTGTACACAAAACGCGTCCCCAATATTTCGTCGGCTGTCGAGTATAACGCCCCCCCCCCCCCGGATTACTCGCGACGAGCTGGATAATCGTTTGCATATTATTAAACGGCGACGACGTTCCCGACGAACATCGTATAAATTACATATTTATATACGTACGTTATTTATATCGAAACGCGACTCGGCGATAGGAAAAATTTGCCGACCGCTGTAGAATTAGGATTTTTGACGGCGGAAAAAACTTTTGAGAAAAAAAACTCCCTTGAAAACCTACGAAAACACGCCTTTGAAAATAGATCTTAAAATAAACTTAAAACATAAAGAAAAATCGAATGCGATTTTAAGGGTCTGAAATCGTTTGAATTATTTATGCGGCAACGATTCGCTGCCCCCGGTGATTTATTTCTTAAACGACGCCACTGGTTTCACCATGTTCGAGAACAGTAAATCGCCAACGTTTTCGGTAACGTACGGATCCAAAGGGCCGAAAGGAAAAAAAAAAGAACGAACCCGGAGACGTCTGGTCGTTGTTATATTCGCGATGTGCGAGTCGTCCGACGTTTTCCATCGAACACGTAATTTCTTGCCGCCGACGACGACGACGACGACGACGTTTTCCTCGGTACCGACGTATATTTTTTCAATAATAATATCCTACACGAGTGTGCTGCTGATCTCCCGGTTTTCCGTTTCTTCTCACAAAACGCTTGGATTTCGACGGACGCGCGCCCGAGATCTACGTCGGTAAATCGCGAGATAAAGTTAATCGATCGCGCGCTCGATCCTCGGAGACCGTATTCCTTAAAGTTCTCGGCGCAGTTTTTACCCATATAGATTCAGTCGTCTATAGGTGGCGTTTGTAAATAGTGCGGCGTAGCATTTGCGATATGCTAATCCCAATAGTTAAATCGGCGATTCGTCGTCGCCGCCGCCGCCACGTGTAGTTTTAGTACACCGTCGTCGTCGCCTTTAATTTTACTCGTCCTCGGGAGTTTTTTTTTATTATGCGAACGACGCATTATCGTAACAACGGCGGCGGCGCGGCGGCGCGCGCCGCATATACATAATATATCGTGTACAGTAACTGCGGGTAGGTGTACCTTGCCGCTATGTAATCATAATCCGAAGAGCCTTTGTCAGCGGCACGGATATAATATATATAGACCCTCGTCATTAAGCTTCAATAAATCAATCGGCTCGTAATATTATATTGTTGTACGCCGCCGCCGCCGCCGCCGCGTCTCGGAGTCGGACGGGGGCCCCGTTTATACGTCATGTATCGTATATAATATACATAGTCGTGTTACGTCACTAATAAAACGCATTCGATTCGACGCGAATTTCGCTGCAAACTGACACTCGATAAACCGGCGAGTGGAAAAACGGGGCTCGATTTTTTAGCCCCGTCACCCCCGTGGGGTGCACCGTCACGATTTCGAAAAAAAAATAAAAATATCACTCGTAATCGTTGATTGTAATCACGTCCAAACAATTTTCTGACCAAACCGAAACCCCCCCGCGAGTACGGACCGAATTGACAATAAAAGAGTATTCGTGCGTTGTAAACACGAGTTCTTTTATTACGAGAACTTTCGTTATTTCATCGGCACCGCGGCGGCGTACTTACGTCGAAAACATATCGACTCGGTTGTTTTTTTGAATTATAAAAAATGCACGGTTTTACGATTGAAAATTAACGCCGTGCCCGAGTATGAATTTATGTATTATATAATAAGAGCAACGCCGGCACGCGAGTTATTGCCCTCGCAGGAACGCCGAAACGCCGTCGTTAACCGCGCGCGCTTCTTTCCGTGTTTTCGTGCGTCCATCACGTACGAACGAGCAATTTAATTTTTTTTAATTTTTTCTTTTTTCTTTTTTTACAACGCCGGCGTTGCGATAGCTCCCAGCTTTTGTTTCGAACGTTTTCTAAAATACACTATTGCCGTTATCGCTGTATGTTGGTCGTCACGTGTGTAAAAAGACGAAGCGAGTGTTGTCGAGTCGCGAGCGTTACATTAGACACACACGCTCGAAAAATGGACATCACGTCCGTAGATTGAGAGGGCCGGGTGATGGTCCGTCTCGCCTCCGTTGATAAACGAGCGAAGGTTTTGGGCGCGTACGACCAGATGCGTTGGTACACGTGTACGTAATATAATATATGCGTGCCGTACGCGTCGTGTGCTCAATGAAAATATGATGAATTTCGATAATTTATGTACGTGTTCCGTTCGGGGGCGGGCGAGTTGAAAACGTCTGTGCGCGCGCGCGCGCGCGCGCGTGTATTTTGAAGACGGACCTATTATCGTTTAAAATCTGTAGTCCGATGTTCAATATTATTTCGGCATATTTTCTGATGGTTCGGCACTTTATTGTTAATTTCCAATCGTGAAATTCGATTTCAAGTGCGCTAGCGATGAAAATTGTACACTGCGGGTGCGATTAGAAAACGTTTACAATGTTCCGGGTATTTTTGGACACATTTTTGATGAAATAAAAAACAAAACAAACGAAACCGAACGGAAAAATTGAAAAACGAATCGAAACATTGAAAAACGCGTGATTGGGAAAAAAATTAAGTAAATTTCTCGGCCGTGGTGTTTTTTTTTTTTTTATCTAGGAAAGCGCCGCATACGTAATCCGTAAAACGTTTCGATAAAAACTGAGTCGTCCGGAGTCCGAGAGCGCCCCGGTGTGATAAATAATAATAATAGCTCTAATGAGTCACTTTATTTTGCTCGGCTAAAAAGGAAAGGAAAGGCATCCCCTAACTTAACTTTCTCCGGACACGCCACTGCTTTTAAGCATATATATATATATATATCGGATTCGCGGAGGGTCATAATTCCGAGAGTTGTTCTCCCGCCGCCGTCCCGTGCGGACGGAAGCCGTGTTTAAGGCCGTAGCGGTCGTCCTCGTCGTAGACATATACGGGATTACACGAGGAATATACGCCATGTATGTATATAATATATATCACATGTGTACGAGGACCGGAACCAATTTCGCATGTGTACACAAGATAATGATCGGTTTTGAGTTTTGGCGCGGGGCGGAACGGAGACTGGCGGGCAGAAGAAAAACGTAGTATACGCGCGCGCGCGCGCGCGCGGCCGGTCCGAAACGAAACTTGACAAATGACCGCATATACACCAGTTCGCCGCGATATGTAATATATATTATTAGTCGACGAGAGGGCACCGCCGGAATAGCGTGTAAACATATATGCGCGTACACTTAATATTGCGCGGTATATACGTACGTACGTATATATATATATATATTGGACGTGCGCCGCGCGAGAGGCAGCGGACATCAAAACTTTAATACTATTAACGACTGATTTATCGCGTTCGGTTCTTATCGTTTTTCCGCGGCCAACTCTCATCGCTCCTTTCCCCAGTCTCTTTCTCGGCTAACGCGTACCGCCGCCGGCGGATTATTATTTTGACATATAACGCACAATAACGTCCGTCGCCGTCGCCGCCGCCGCTGTTGTGGTATATATACGAAACGTATACAACATAGCGGAGGACGTGGCACGTATCTATTTATTCTATCCCCTACCACGTCGTCCGAGAGAGAGATAAAACTCAAGAAAAAATCGATACTCCGTCCGATCGGTGAAAACTCGCAAAAACACGCATCGTCGTCGCGGCCAAACAATCGTACCCACGATAATTTTTTTTACGCGCAAGCCGGCCGGTCTCGCGACGTTATGCGAACCGCGGCGATTCGAAAACGGATAAAACTCCCACTGCATAATACGCCTCCTCGAAATAATAACATAATCGATAATAGACTTCCGGACACGTTCGAATTACACGACGACAATGATCTACGGAAAACTCGCGGTAGTGTTTGAGAAAAAAAAATAAAATGCCCGATAGACAATGGTATACCTTGTATTATCACTTCGAGTATCGAATTGAAAAAAAAAAAAAAGTCCTGCGTACAAAAGAAACGGACAAAAATCACTCTCGCATATTGGTGCGCGCGCTAAAAAGTCACCCTGTACAGACGGCAGCAATGCAGTGTAACGCGTACGCGTGCATTATATTATTCGCCGCCGCCGCTTTCTCGCGGCGGCTCATTATTTTTCCGACCTACTATAATACACTACTGCGCCGCGTAATTTCGTACGCGATATTACGTATATACACGCCAGAAAGCTGCGGCGGTCCACTCGACTGGCGGCCCCGCCCGCTCGCGGTTTATACAAGTGTGTGTGTGTGTGTGTGTGTGTGTGTATGCACGCGGTCCAATTATTTTACGAACGTTTGCCGTGTGTGCGTGTGTATAGGTATGTATATCATAATACGCTCGCACTCGAGAAGACTTGAAATTATAAAGAAAGAAAGAAAAAAAAAAAAGGGTAAAAAGATAGACGGGAAACGATACATGCGCGCGCGCACGGAGAGACGGTGTGGCCGAAAGCGTTTGGGTCGAAGAGGACAGCTAGGGGAGGGGGGCGAGAGGAGTCGTGTAGCGGTTCGCGCGAGCAAAACGCGAAATTATGTCTACGAAAAGTAAAAAAAAAAAAAAACAACGCACTCGGAACGACTCGTACGGAAACCGACGAATTACTTTTCGAAGAGTAATCGCCGACGAGTAGTAAAAAACACCGGGGGAAAAAAAAAAAAAAAAGGTAAAAAAATCTCGTCGTCCTCGTCGTGACACTAACGGCGTCACATAAAACGCGCGTCGAGTCGGCATCGCCCGCGCCGGCGGGACGCCGCTAGATTTCCGGACGAGAGATTTTTCAGAACTGTTGCCGGTTTACAGTTTTACACCATCGCGCGATATTCAAAACAGTACAAGTTTATAATAATTACGGTCGATTATTATATGGTTTTCTGTCGCAACGACTGAGCTATGATCGAATAGAATTCCACAAAAACTACTGCGCAGGCGACGGTCTCGCACACGAGTTGTGCTTTATGTCGATTAATAGGTACTTGTGTAAAACCACCGCCGAAAATACAAAAATACGCAGTTTGAATATTTTTACGTCTAGGAGCTGACGGCGGGAGACCGCTTCGAACCCTCGTGGTCCGACGACTTTTGCGACTTGGAATTCGCCACTCCGCACCGGCGGAGATTGTATAATAATAATAATATAACGATTATTCAAACGGGTTATTGTTTTAAATCTCGCGAGCGAACACGGTCGTACGCGATCGTAACGTTTTGACATGATAATTATTACTATTATTATTATTATTATTATTATTCGGAGCGCGACATCGGCTCGTCCTTCCGGTCCATTAAAACGCCGCCGTCGTCGTAAATCTCGTCGAGTGGCGGTCGCCGGCGCGCCGTGTTATTATTACGTAGTACGCGCATATAACACGCGGTTTTACGACCGCGGCGTGTGTTCCCCGAGCCACGCACTGCCGACGACGACGACGGTATATAATAATAATAATAATAACGATAGTTCGCCGCGCGCCTTCGTCGATCCTCAATAAATATAAGAGAGAAAAAAATTCAAAAAAAAAAAACAAACGTCCAACACGTATACGACGACGACGACCGGAGTAGCCCGCATCCCACGTTCTAGGCCGTATAATAAAATGTTATACACACACACACGAGCGTACACGTCGAAATTTCATCGCTTCATTAAATTTAATTAACGCTCACGCGCGTTGTATATACGACGACGTTTCTAATAATAATAATAATAATATTGTATTCGACAAAGAAACGCGCGTTGTTCGGTGGACGGTGGTCAGCGACCGAACGACTATACGTTCTGCGCTCTACGACGATTCGTAACGTCTCGTTAAACCGTCATTAATAACAACAATATAATCGTCGCCGCGCCGCCGCCGGTACGTCGTTTTCAATAACATAATAATAATCGGTCGAATTCATATCGGCAGCCTCGAGAAGTATAAGTACGCGACGTCTCTGGTCCGGGACGATAAATAATACGTGTGCGTACGGCGATGTTATGTTTTCGATAACCGTTCGCTTTGTACAAGAGTGTTGGAGACGTAAAGGAAAATCGATACGTTTTTAAGGAAATCGAAATCGAATACGCTCGTAACGCGGCGGCGGCGGTGGCGTGTTCGTCGAAATCTCCGGAGAAGTTGTCCGCGACGCGACGATGGAAAAATTAAAATATTCTCTCGTTTGTAAACACGGTGTTTTCGATTAACTATATTACGACGACCGCGCCGCCGCCACTATTTACGTCATCTTTGTGTTGTTTTTTTTTTGTAATCCGTTGAAAACACACGCCCCGAGACGGTCTTCCCGACAATCGCTAACAGATGACGAATTTTCCACGTGCGTTTCGATATTACATTATAATGTTGTTATATGTTATCGTTTCGATTACGCCGCCCGCAGCGTACCCGGGGTGTACTCTTCTGACGGTCATAATGTCTTTTTTAGAGTATCGGTACACCGTCGTCGCTGCCGCACATGTGGCGTTTCAAAAATAAATTTAATTTCACTCTATCGACTGGTACAATAAACTACACCGTGTGCAAGCGTAAGTGCGGAGGTCCCGAAACCGTTGCCGGGCAGGGAGATCGCTGCCCCATCGCGACGCCGCCGCCGTTACACTGCGGCCGCGGGAGAGATATAAATATTTAATATTTTCAATCGGGACGTTTTATCGGTAACTCGCATCGTCGTCGCTAATGCCGTATAGCGTACTATACTATCACGTCGGCGCGATCTCCGGACTCGAACACAATCGAGTGTTTCCAAACTCGCTTCGCGATTAATTCCGTTTCGATGCCACACGCGCGTACGTAATATCGGACGCGCAACACTGTGTTTTACAGTCGGGGGGTGGGGGCACGTTCGCACTCGATTGTCGCATGATCGAACGCGATTACGATAAAACGTTTTTACCATTTCATTTTCAATAATACGCTAGGTTTAATCGTACGTACTTAGAGTATTGCCCGCGGTAGGTATATGTTTGTTCTCATCAAAGTATACGTTTCGAACAACGCGTATTCGCCCCGCGCGGGGGCACTCGTCTCTATTTCGCTCGGAGTGATTTTTATTGATATTATCGTTTGTCGGCGTTTCGATCCGAGGAGAGAGCTGTACATTAGAATATAATGACGTACGAGCGATGATTTCGTTCGGTTTTATTACAAAGTAAACGAAAACGACGACTACGCGAAAAAACTCGACCGCCCGGGCGTGAAGATCGCGAGGGGGTAGGAACGCATAATACTACGTATAGCTGTTGATCGAAGTGTCATAACGACCGAGACGAAAACGATTTTCGTTTCTGAAAAACAAACACGCCGCGTTAAATTATTAAAACTTCGAATTTAATTTCGGCGAACACGTCGCCGGATAGGAAAAGCCGAGAATAACTGCGAGAATATTCTTTCGGAAACAACGCTCGAAGAGCGCTCCGACGTCACTGCGCGAGCGACAAAAAAAAAAAAAAAACAACAGTACAAACACGATATTATTAATGAACACACGTCAAATTGTGACGCGCGAATACAGCTCGCGACGACGACGACGGTTGCGCGGAAGCAGTCTTATTTCAGCCGTTTTCGATACCGTGTTTTTTTTTTTTTTCTTCATATAATACGCGCGACGACATATCCATAATATAGTGTTTAGTTTTCCGACGATACGTGCGAATATAAATATAATATTATACGTTTATTATATATAGGTAGTATACGAAGTCTTTGCGTCTGACAGCGAGCAATGTTCTCGTGTTATATACATTTATATTATATTATGTAATATAAAACCGTAATTATTATGATAACGTAATCCGACGGGGTGCGTAACTGTCAAACTCGTACGCGTCAACAGAAGAAGTCAAAACGTCGTATTCGACTTGGCGGTGTACGGCCGTCCGATCGAGTATAATACGGGCGAATATTACTTTTCGACGATATTGCGACGTATTCGGCAGACCCTAACGCGGTATGCTGCTCGTGAGGCCCGCGACGACGACGACGTGTCGCGAGAAAACGAAAACGTAACGAGATGATCGGCAGTGACGTCATTGTTAGGAATAATTATTAGTAAAAAAAAAAACGGCGTTCGACAATCACGACGAGCCACTCGAAAAAATGTCGAAATCTCGAAATAAACGGGTAGGGTTTATTATATATAGATATCGAGAATTCGATAACGGCGCGGTCTTACCTGTAACGTACCGATTCTGTTCGGAGCATGCGGTTGTTTTGAAATCATACGATTGACGTTGGCGTTTCTCGCCGAGTGCGAGATCGATTTTGAAACGTTTTATTTCCAGAGTTTAGTGTTGTGTATGGAACTTCGTAATGTCTTGTGACGTTGATACCTGTAACGTAATCAATTGTAATATATTATGTAAAATCGGCGATAAAAAGGTAGTAAATAGATTGGAAAAATAAAAGCGATTTAGAGAGGATTGGGTAGATCAAATATTTTGATAATTATTGTAATATAACGGTTAGTTATAGTTATAGTAGTTCCCTGGTAAAAGCGGTAATATGTATTTATTTTTGATTTCGAGAAGATTTTTTTATAGTAATAGTTACATAAAACTAAATATGGGAAAGAAAAAAGCCCGCGTATTTTGAAGTGAAATCTATATTGCCGGTTAAGTTTCCTCTTGTTAATCGCGACCCCGAACGAGAGAGCACACCGAGGCCGTGGCGAAGAGAACCCGCGGTATATCCGGGCCAGTCAAACGGCGGCGTGGGGTAATAAAAATATCGTTACTATTATACATTATTATTATCATACACGAGCGATTAATAAAGCAATCTCGTCGGACGTCTATAATAATAATAATAACACGACTACTATACGACGTTACCGATCCAATCCATTTAGTCACGCTATTCGTCACACCGCGCGCGTCTTCCGGCGGCGCACTGCGAACGTGGCCTGGGGGGGGACACCCCATTATTTAGGATTTTTTTCTCTCCTCTCTTTTTTTTTTTTTATGTTTCATTGTTCACACACAACTGTAACACACCCTATGCGTGTATATATATGTACATTATCGATGCTATTCGAACCCCGTGTGTGTGTGTGTGTGGGGTGGCTGCCGACGACGACAGGAGACGAATGCGCGCACAAATGTAAACGACGCGCGAGCAAAATAAATAAAAAAAAAAAGGCGGCGGCGGCCGACGATTTCTCGGCCGAGATTTATTTCGGGCCCGAGTGCGATCTGTTCCGCGCGAAAGCCGAAGAAACCGATACGGCCGGTAATAATACGATGTAATAATAATATTTCGCCGTTTTATATATTATTATGCGCGTTATTTATACGACGACGACGACGGTTATCGTCGTACGCGCGGGCGCGCGCAGTGCGAGCCTAATGCAATAACGCGTCTCGTCGTCAAAGGGGTCATACTTTATTATTATCATCGTCGTCGCGGCAATCGTTTGTTTAAATAATTTATCGTCGTCGTATCAAATGTCGCGCGCGCGCGCGCGCGTATATTGTGACGAATCGGCGAACGTTTCGCGAGCGCGCGTCACGTCGTCACGGGGCCAAACGCGATTTCCACTGCCCTCACAATAATATAATATGCGCGCGCGGTATAATAATAATATCATAAGCGCGCACGCTCGACTTGACGCCGCCGTGTCACTCTGGCAAACGATATTAATATCACCTCCGCGGCCAGAGGGAAAGAGTTTTTTTTTTTTTCTCTAAAGTAAGAATCTCTTCTTGACGCGTCTTGTCGTCGACGAAACGTCATAATATCAGCGGCACGCGTATTATCAGCGTGAGCGACACGTCGTCGTCACTCTCGCGGTCGAACACGATTATTAGACCGCGTTTTAATATTCTATGTAATATCAACGCGTCACGTCGTCGTCGTCGCTCGGCCTCGTCCGAAAACGACGGTTTTTCTCGTCTCCGCGCGCGTTTTACCCGATTCAATATCGGTCGCTTGAAAATCGGATTCCATCCGTCGCGCGGTCGGTCCGAGTCTTCTCCGAGTCCCCTCGGAAACAGAGCCTCTCCGTAAAACCCGACCGTTATAATAATGACACGGTGGTGTGGCGGGAGAACGGCAGACGCGCTCGCTCGCTCGCTCGACGATTCTCTCCGTTCGCTCCGTCCGAAAATCCGTCTCCGGAGATGTCGCGCGTTCCGTCGGGCTCGCACGCGCGCGTAATGAAATTCCGACAAATCGCTCGCGACGACGCCCGTCGTAATGTAATATACGGTGCGTGACTAATTCATTCGCGAAAACAATGTACCATATTACAATATATCGACGCGAAACGACGACGACGACGACGACGACGTATCTGCGGCCCGCGTCTCGTGTCGTCGCCAGCGGCGCGAGACAAATGGACGACGTTTCATTTTTTTTTCGTATCCGTCTCTGTTTCCATCGAGTCGGCGGCGGCGGTTCGAGAAAAAATTATTATTTCTCGTTTGATTCGTTTTTTGAAATAACGTGTCGGTTATATAATGATATTTACCGCAGTCGTTATACGAGTATAGCCGAGAACGACTGTAGTTATTATATCCGATCTGAGGTAGGCACGACGGTATATTATGTATTTCGAGGCCCGAAGAGTCGAAATAGTGTGAAATGGATAATAATATACATAATATAACTATGAGAAATGTGTTAAATCGAAACGTAGTACGCGTTATTTGTCATCGATTACATAACCTGTGACGAGGGGGGGGGGGGTGTACGTATAGAATTTTTATTTTTAAACTCGCCGAACGAGCGAGAGAAAGAGCGTTAACACGCCCGGTATTACAAAAGGTGAAAACCGCGGCGTGTGGGTAATATACGTACGTACCGCGCGATCGGGTTTATAGTTAACTGCGGTAATTAATCGTAGTAAAACTCCTGGCCAAGTAATCATAATATTCATAATATACGCGCATTTTAAAATCGTACCTGAATATAATTACGCGTACCCTGCGGAGTTGAAAACTTTAATACACCCACGGCGGCGCAATGAATATAATGTGTGTGTGTGTGTGTGTGTGCGCGCGCGCTATTATTCGTACAATACAAACGATTCGAAAATAATATGCGAAATGAATGTTTACACGATACACTCCTCGGGGTGGTCGGGAACGGCCGCCGCCGCCGCCGCCGTTGCGACGACATCGCGATGACTATTCAGGCAGACCGGGCCGAGAGCGCGCGCAAACTTTTCGATTAACGGGCGCGCACTATACGTATATATATATTGCTACTTTTACTATTAAAATATGCTACTACTACTACTACTACAACTATAATACACGTATACCGTTGACTGCTATAGTGAATAATAAGTTTTTAATATTTAAATTATTTTTTTATTTTTTCATAATCGTTTATTATTATTATTATTATTATTAAACTTATAGGTTTTGTTTTTTACGATTAAAAACGAATTATTATTATCTATGCGCTCATAAGTCGAGTTTGTGTTGGAGATAAAAGAAACAAAGTTTATATTAATAAGTAAAGTAGAAGAGAGAGTAAAAGAAACACAAATATTTAATTATTTCAACTATTATTATCATCATGAAATAACAAACAATCGCAATTTCAATATGAAAATCATGAAAAAAAAAAAAACAAACGATTATATTATTATTATTATTATTATTATTATTATTATACACCCAAGGTGTATTTAAATCTTTTTGTTTTCATAAACTTTTCTGTCCGTAACAAAACGTTTGAATATACGTATATAAACGTATTATAATATAATGAGAGCAATTTTTTCGTTTCGTTGTTTTTATTTTCCCCTCGTACAGCTACTTCTTTGGTAATTCTCTCCGTACTCGCCGTCTCGTCGATAAAGTAAATTCGTTCGGACAGATTCGTTTCGATTCGTTCGAAACGTGTTTAAAATATCATTGCCCAACGCCCTTTCTCGTAGCTCGCGTCGATACACATCGACGGACATGACAAAAAATACGTACATCACGCGTCGCGTGTTCGGGTATCGAATTTTCGACGAATTCATACCGATTGCGCGCGCAAGTTTACTTTTAATTCCGATATTATACGACATACGACATACGTGTGTGAATTCGACTTTGGTTTGTTTGACAACAAACGACGTTACGACGACTTGCCCCGTCGCGACGACTCGGTATACTCGGCGCGTTATAAATAATATGTTATAATATCGTATAATCGTCGAACATAACTCTACTCCCAGAGCGCCGCGGGGTCGTTAAAAAACTAAAAAAAAAAAAATGATAATAATAATAATAAATAAAAAGAGTATCGTTAATTTATTCGTGCCGTCCGTAAATATCCGCATACGACCGCGCATCTGGTCCCAATTAGAACGAACGGGCCCGGCGTGTCCACTGGGAAACGAACGACGAGTGACGGTGACGGTTACACGTGATTGCTATTACTACGGCTGTGCTCCGATGATTTGTGGTGTTAGCCGGTGCGACGGTTAATATTGTAATCTCGTGTGGCGGTGGCGGCGGTCGTCGCGCGTATAGCAGCTGCGATTCCGCGATATCCAAAGCGTGTGTCGCTGTTAACGACGCGTGTACACGGTCGTCTCGGCTGTGTGACTGGTCGAAACCGCGGTGTCGGAGAAGCGACTGTCGCGGTCGGCCTCGGGAAATTCGGGACCATCGTGTCGGCCACGGCGAATGCGTCTTGATTAGTCCATTATTCTAAAACGTTCCGTTGGAATTCCAACGCCGCCGTCTCCGGAATTCCAGAGATCGAAATCAATCGATTCGTTCTCGAGACCCGATCGGGAGATTTTCCCTCCTTGCCGCGTCCTACACTTATTCGTCCTGCGGGGCTGGGAAATAATAAGGGACGAGATATTACCGACGCGATCATTGTGGACGTCGACCCGGGAGAAATATTCAATTCGTTTTGGAACACTGTCAACGTACGTAACGCACAAACACAACGAGCGTTCGTCGTCGGACGAAATCAGACACTATGCCAAAAAAAAAAAAAAAAAGTACACATATATATATATATTTGTACGAGGAAATAATAGAATGCGTGTATTATAATAACAACAAGGGACGACGACGACGACGACGACGACGACGAGTCTAATCGTGCGAATAAACATCGGGTTGATGATCGTTATCGCGCTGCAGGTTATGTCCTTTTTTTTTTTTTTCTTCTTTTTCTTTCACCACTCCCTCTTTCCGTCTCAATACTCGAATAACGCGTGTTCTGTCGAACGGAATATTATTAAATTTATATATATATATATATATATTTGCCTGCGGTCTGAGCGCCGGGGATCAACAATCTGTGACGATTGACTGGATGTTACACGGCGACGACGACGACGGCGACGATTTCTGCGGAACGCGCTAAATAATAACAATGTCAATCCGACCGTACTACACATCTGTCCCGCGACGATAGGATCCTATTTATACTGCACGCATTATATTTACTGGCAGTGTATTGTTACGCTATAACTAACCGAATATCGCATACGTACAACAATAATAATAACGTCGTCGCCGCCGACGGCCGTACCAGTGATTCGTATAATAATAATAATAATAATAATGTATCCCTCGCGCGGCGATCATATTATACTGTTATACGACGCGACATACGCCGCCGTGTCGTTAACGTCTCCGACGAATGTTTTGTACGCGGCACACGCGCGTAATTGTGTAGCCCTGTCGTCGTCGTCACCGCAAAGCGATTCGGTCGACTCGCGGTCGACGACCGACCGGACGGGATGATCGCGTCGCGGGCAACGAGGACCGCGATCCTTTTTCCTTTTTGTTTTAGTTTTGACGCGGACCACCGCAATAATATATAATAATCGTTGTTAATTTTCACGCTCGCCGAATCGCCGGACGATTTGCATCGACGGGCACCGCGCTACGCCTCGCGCCTCCTCTCGCGTACGTTATATTATTATAAATATACGGTCGTCGCCGACGGAGAGACGATGATACTGTCGATTAATGCGACCGGTTTTTCACGTATACGACGCGATTTGCATAACACATAATTTTTCTAAACGGACGATTACGGTAGGCAGCCGAGCACATACTACGCGGCATATAGCGCGTCGGGTTTTACGTTTAATTTATTCGATCAATTATTGTTATTTAAATGCGAGTCTTTGTGTGTTTTCAGTTTCGACTTTAGGATTCCGTGCACATATATTATTATTGTAGTAACACTCGTTAGATTCGGATCTGTCTCTTCCTTTTTTTATTTTGTATTTTTTTTTCCCCCGACCGGCGCGCACCGACGGTTAACACGGACGTTTTATACGTACTTAATAAGCTATTTCTACCGTACACCGCCGGGGATCCGGACCGGAATCGTTTAAAACGCGTGACGGTCGTCGCATAAAAACCGTGTACACCCACACACACACGATCGATCGGTCGGTTTCCGGACGTACGTAAATTATCGTATCGTCGTACCTAGGTCGTTCGTCTCGTCCGAGTCTTAAAAATATCCGTCGCACGACGGACCTAACCTTTACCGATCCGAAACGAAACGATCGAAATCCCGGTCGCCCGCCCGCCAACAATATAATATTATGGTTTCCAAACGTTTTTCGCCGGCTTTTTATTATTATCGTTTTTTTTTTTTCCCCCCCCCCCCGATTCGATTATCGCGCGATCCGAATGTCGTACGGCCCAACACGCGAAATGTGCCGCGTGCGCACTCGCGCGCACCGTTGAAATACCATATACACGCGCGATCGTGTGTACGCGACCGCAGCAGCTGCAGGTACACCGCGCGTTTGTCGGCGCGACGTTTTCGAATCGTTTGCCGAAAAATCGGCTTGCCGGCACACGACGTTTTTATTAAACGCGCGGTTGTAAATCCGCGCGGGCCGCCGTCGCATATTGATTCCGGATTGAACGGAGCGCGCGTTTACGTTATTTATATATATATATATATATATATATATAGACCGACGCATAGGTATAACGGCGACAGCCGAATAAAGGAAAATAAAACAAACATAAATCGTTCCGAGTCGAAATCGTTTCCGAATTACACGTTCTATATACGTATATATATATATATACGAAATAGCTGTATATAATACGATAAAGGCGAATCCTGTCTGCTTTGAATTCGTTCGCGAACGTACGAGTCGCGCGAGTCCTTCCCGCCGCGAATACGGGCGGAACCGTCTACCGCCAACTGTTTTTCCTACGGTCCGTTCTTACATCATCCGCACTGGTTCGACGTTTTTCGATCCGACGACGAGTTGTCGAGAAAATAGATTTAAATCGGTCTGAAATCGACGTCGGACATTCGACTCGAACCGTCGATTTAATTTTCCCTAGCTCGCGCGGTCGGTCGGATTTCATTATTCTTTGATTCTATCCGTGTAGCCGATACGTCCGTGTACGGGCAAAAACCGAGTTTGAAAAGAAAAAATACTCGATTTTCACCGTTCGAATTCGTCTTTTATTTATACACTACACGAAACGCGTTTAAATGTATAACGGGAAATCGAAAACTCTAAAAATGACATTAAAATTTATTTTCGAGCACCAGACCATTGAAACGCGGTGTTATTATTCATAACACCGGCTGTCCCGCGACTTCAAACATTGTGTCGACCACAAAGCGTTGGGAAAATCGATGTCGTCTTCCGCAAAGTTCTATTTTTCCGATGTATTGGACTTTTATAAACGGATTTCGAATACCGCGAGAAGGCATCGTTTAAGCGCATCGAGTTAACTCGGCATTATCATTTTATCGCACGTATAATCCTGCGGCGGCGGCGGCGGCGGCGTAATGATCTTTGGAAAAGAGATTGCGCGCGACTGCAGTACCTACGGATAATTACGACTCGTCGTCGTCGTCGTTTTCCGACGTTCGAATAATAATAACGAGCTTTCGTCGAAGGACGAGTGAAAAAAAAAGAAAAGAAATAAAAAACTCCCTTGTAATTTATAATAGTCGGATGGCGCGTTTAATTTGAATATATATATATATATGTATGTATTTTCTTTGGCGACGAAGAAAGAAATCGGACGTAATATTGTTGTGCGATGACGTATACCTCTTGATGTCGCCGCGGAGGACCGAGCTTATCGGTTCTATCTACACGAGTCGGTAATGTCTGCCTCCGTTTTCTGCGGTATCTCTCTCTGGGAAGCCGCCGAAAGGGGGACATTATACCTATACGCAATATATATATGTATGATATGACGTATACTAGATAAATAAAATAATACATTTTTTTTTATATCTCGTACGTCTAGAACAAAACTCGCATTAAACGAGACGGCGATTTACATAAATTTCACTGGGAACCGACGACGACGTCGCGCACGCGAAATCTCGTACTGTACGCGAGACTATTGTATACCTACACGCGCGTACGACGACGTGTAATATAATAAAATTACCTACCCGAGTCGGCGATAATATTATTATATTTTTTTTTCCTCCCCCCCGGTTCGCAGTTTTTTTTTTTTTCACGTGAAATAAAAACCGCAGAGATAATAATAATACGACCCCGTGCGGACGACGACGACGGTAACACGATACTCGCGGCGAACAGCCGGCGGGGTCGTCCTTCGGGGGGAGGGGTGGCCCACGTGATTTTCAGCTAGCTCGAGAAAATATATCGTCGGGAAATATACGTCTTATCATTACGGTTTTTATATTATTTTACTTTCGCGTTCCGAACGTTTTTTTGCGGAGAATACAACAACACGGAACGACACGTACGTACACGTAATACGAGTATATAATATTATAATAATAACGAGCTTTTCTTCGATGTGAAAAACGGAACGAATATTTTCAAATGACGATCGCGCAAAATGTTCGCAGATCTCAAGGACGGGCGCACAGGGGCGAACGAGTACGTTTCCCGAAACACGTGTCTGTCGCGCGTGTCGCGGGTCTCGAAAGTCGATTATTCAAAACCCGTCAAAAGGGTCCGTGGCGTTTCGCTATCGCGCGTATTTGCCATTGTCGGCGTGCGATATTATCATAACGCGTGTTCCGTGTGCTAATTAGTCGCGTCGTACACATTGCGTATGCCGTACGGCGCGCGCGAGTTTCGTTTCTATTATTTCAATCGTGATTTATAACGTACGAATCGGGTACACTTCACGCCTACCCGATGTGAAAACCGATAACCAACCTTTTCCGAAACGCATTGCGGTTACGATAGACTTCGAACCCTCCGGACGGGCGTCGCGGGATATCAACAGAATATTATTATTATGCGTGTGTATTGTGATAAAAACTCTTTTTCGGAGATTTTTTTTATTTTTTCGGAATTTTCATTCGTATTTAGATTCAAGCGTTTAATTGGGGTATCCCCCGACCGCCGAGGGTATTTATTCGGACAATGTGCTCGGCCTTTGAAGTCTGAAATGTTTATTTCGAACGATTTTATGAATGAAAATTATTCAAATGCACGGGAATTGAAAAAAAAAAACGGCAATGCAACTTGTAAGACAGCATTGTGTTTCCTAATTTTAACAAGACGTTTCGAGTGGCGGCGGCGGCGGCCTCTTACTCTTTCGGTCGCGGATCGAGGCGACCTTTGAGAGATTATTTTCCACTTTTTGATTTATGAAATATGATTGCGTACTTGTTTCAATCGAGATATACGAGTGGGCACGGGGAAATTTAAGTACTTTGATTAATATAGTAACGAAGACGTGAAATATTTAAAAAAAAAAAAAAACAAAAACCAACTTATCGGTTAAAACATACCCGATAAAATAGGTCGAAATAATGTAATTATTATGTGTGAATATATCATGTAAATTTTTTGTCAAACCACTCAAGTCAAAGAAAAAAAAAAAATTCAATATACGCCGTCGGAGGACGGCAAACGTTCGCGTCAAAGCGACTTTTCTCGCCCTCGAAAAGAACGAAAAACAAAAACGCACCGCGGGCGGACACGAGCGGCGGCAAACGGTTAGATTTTCGTGGGAAAACGATTTATGTATTTAAACCAAACCGGCGCGGCGGCGCGGTGCCGTACAATAATTATTATTGTTCCGCAAAACGAGAGACGGAAACCTTCTCAGTGTTCTCGGGTTATCGGCGGAACAGCCGAGTGAATAAATAAAACATGGACGAAATCTCGCACAATGCCAGACGTTATATATTATCATTACTACTATTATATTGTCTGGGTTGACAGTTGTTGTATTCGGAGACGCAAGAGCCCGCGGTGACGACGACGTAGAGACGTAGACGACCCGAGCGACGACAGAGGAACACACACACACACGGGGGGGGGGAGGGCGAAGGAAGGAGTTTGTTTTAATTTGACGACAATGCCCGTAGGTAGGTAGAGGAGTACACAAAAAAAAAAAAACCGGGAGAACGTTGAAAAAACAAAAACGACCCCCGAAAATCCGTCGTACGCGCGTCATATTGCACAATGCGACGGTAAACAATGGCCCTTTGAACCGGTTGGAATCTCGTCGGCTCGACGTGCCACGTCAATTGGGCGATAAAAAACCCGGCCCCTTCACGTCTCATTGGTCGCCGACTTGCCCGCGTCCGCGTTTACCCTTTTGCGATTTCCATTTTTTTTTCGTCGAGTGCATTTAGGGCCCCCCCGCGAAGGCGGCCGTCGTCGCGTTTACCCTCGAATAACGAAAACAAAACGGTCGTCGTCGTCGTATTGTCGCGCGAGAAAATGGGGGGAAAAAAAAAACACTAATCGAAAAGCAGTTAACAAACAATAATACACGCGACGTGATATCGTCACGATGTGAAAACGAGCGCCGACAACAAAACCAAATGTTCGAAACAGTCGGACGGGGATCTGAAGTTTATAATTTTTCAGAGAAACGTCGATTTAAAAAAAAACAATTCTATCTCGGATTGACATTTCTATAGTGTTGCTCATTAGAAAGATAATCGTCCACAAACGATTGTTATGGGCCCTGTCGTTTTACAGCTATCTTTTGGTTTTTCGTCGCGGGGGGTTAAACGCGCGCTCGTCGTCGTCGTGTTTCCCGTTGTTTGTGTTTCGAAATATTATTTACATTAGCTCCCCGAAGCGACAGAAATAGACGCTTGTTAAAATCGCCCTCCGCCGAGACGCCGCCGCCGCGCACTGCGGCACACGATATTGTGCTCGATATTTAATTATGCCGTCGTCGATTGGTTTTTCGTGAGCTTAATAGAGCCGTGCGCGCACGGTGTTTCAATTAACTACCGGGGAGAGTATATAGTATCTCTCTCTCTGTGTTCCCGTAACAATATCCCGTTTATGAGTGGCCTGCGCGCGCGCGCGCGTACGTAATAAGAGGGGCGCGTGCTAGCCAAGTGATTTTTCAGACAAAAGGGCGCGCGTACGACGAGATATTGTATTAAAATCGAATTTTCACCAACAGAATACCGGCCGGCGGCGGCGTGTTGTGGAGGACGACGCGGGAGGAAGGGAAAAAAAACGAGACCCACGGTACACGAGGGTCGACAAAATCCCATTTATCGACCGGAATCCTTTAGAAACATAATATCGGGTTGGCGCGTTATTTCGTCGCAAAAGCGGCGACGACCGAAGAGAGTGTGAAATTTAATTACATATTCCGGCAACTGCCGAAACGTCCGGGAACGGTCGTCGAAAATACTAGGTTTATTACCGTTGCCCCGAAAATTGATTAAAGACGATGACCACGAGTGTCCAAAAGCACTAGGTAGGCGTACTTTTACTTTGTTCGAAATCGATTTATTAAAATTAGTACGATCGCTTTTCCTAGACATTGAAATGTCGTCTTTAAAACCATACCTTGTAGCTTTTGACGCCGAAAGTCACACAGTCAACACGACAATAAGGGTGGTCTATTGTGGTAAAAACGGGCTTGGATTTTTCGAAAACCCGAAACGAATGACCGTAACGCGCGGGTGTTCCCGTTTCGACTCGTGACGGGTCCGCTCGTTCTTCTGCGCTACAGAGAACGGACAAAAAACAACGGTCTCCGGCGCGGTTATCGGGACGACGACGGCCAAAAACAGCGCGCACGTCCCTTATAACCATGTGGGTAATTATTATCGAAACGCGTTTACATCATACGCGGCGCAGACGTACGACCGCGCGGGCCTCGGCGACGGGTTTTACTGCGGGTGAACGAAAATGAATTATGAATATTTTTATCCCGAAAATGATTATCGTACGCGCAATCGAGAGCGAGGGACCGCCGCCGCCGCCGCGTGTGGCTGAGTCGCGCGCGTTTACGTATATTATTCATAAATATTAATGGTTTTAGTTAACAACACTTGATAAGCTCTTGGCTTTCTCAATACTTAATTTTACAATTAACATTCACGTGTTGAACTTTCTCATGGGGCTTATAAAATCAATTGCCCGGCCGCGTACACGCGCCGCCGCCGCCGCCGCCGTCGCATAACGCGGGCGCGCTCCGCGGACTCGTAATGTGCAGCCACCGCCACAGGCCGCCTCCTTTGACGTCTCAAACGCAATAATTGGTTTTTTATGAACGATAAAACGTACACTGAAACTTGTAATCCCATTTAAGAGAATTTCAGTTTAATATTATATCGCATTATTCCGCGTATAAACTTCAACTTTTCCGCGTTTCCTTCGAATAATACGTATTTTTCGTAACGACTCTCACCGGTTTCTCCGCGAGCGTACACAATAATAATAATTTACCTGCGCGTACACACCCCCCACCCCGTCCGCACCAACCCTCTCCCGCCAAGGCGCGTACAAGCGTAATTACAATACCGGGAGTATCGAGAATATACCCGGGGATTTTTTTTATTATTATTATTATTATTTTTAATACCGCAACTTCAACTCGAAATATTTTAACTTATTTACCACGTTTTGATTGTGTTTGTTCTGTTTTTTTTTTTTTTTTTTTTTATTAAAAAGTAGTTTGTTTTTATGACATCGATATACATATATTATGTGTGTATATAAATTCGTCCTCGATTTGATTTCGAATACTCTCAAACTGGGGGGAAAAAAATTCCGATCGAAAAGAGACTACGCGATTCTATATAGATACGGTAGCAAGTAAAGAACGGTCGTGCCGCAATCATTCGGATTGGCCGCTAATACAATATGTTAAAATAATAGCTTATGCATTTGTAATAGAATCACGCGTGTACCGGTGTACCCACGTATATACCACGACCGTCGATTAAATTAGACATGTGCTTTTTCATTTTAAATTATGAATTCAGGATTTGCATGAGTGATTTTTTTTCATTAGCATTTCATATAACGCGCCGCCGCCGCCGCCGCCGCTTATGTACGCATAACACAGCGGACCTATGAAAGTTGGGTGAAAATGCAAATGATTATTATAAAAACGAAACACGCTCGAAATAAAAAAAAATAATAAACGCAGTCGGAAATCAATGCTCGCGTACCGTTAATTTACTCGCAGGTGTTCGTACACGCGCGCTTATTATACTCGCATATTTTAGGTCGTTTTACTATTACTATTAATATTTTTTTTTTTCCTTTCGCGCGAATAGTTTAGCAAAACACGCGCGCGGCAAATATTATTATAATCGACGCGAGCGGGGAGATTTAAAAAAAATTAAACCAGCGAGTGCGCCGAAAACGCATTTTCGTTTCCTCTTTCGCACGTCGCTTTTCCGTCGTTATTAGCCGCGGGCGAGCACATCTAGACGACCGAGGGCGAACACGCGCTGCGGCAAAACGTACAACAGTCGGCTGTATATTATATAGCTTAATACATAATATATATATATATATACCCAAGTCATTCCCCGCACGTATTTACACCGACGATGCGGGGGGGGGGGTGGGGGCGAAATAAAAATAATATGTTAATGCATTTTACTCCTGGCGGATTTTCTCGCGCCACAATGAAACGTAATTAACTGACTCGCAAACAAAGTATTATTATTAAATGGACGCCGCGCGCGTATGCTTTCTGCTTCTCTTTTTCGCTCTTCTTCGTATTTTCTTTTCTTTTCTTTTATTTTTTTTTTTTTTTGTGCTTCTCTCCCCGAGAAAAGCGACGACGACGACGACGCTCTTTCCTGCGTGTCAAAATGAAAAATGAAACGAAATAACGGCGCGCGAAAGAAAATATATATAATAATATATAAAACAGTTCTAAAATAAGCCGTTGTTCCGCACTCTTTTCACCGGAGACGTTTTCGTACTTGGCGGGGGCGAGAGGTCCGCGTACGGCACGGGGAGCCCGTAGTTTTTCGGGGCAATAATTATTATTATTTTGTATAGTACGCCGCCGCCGCCGCCGACCTCGAAAAACGACCGTAAAACGCGATCGCGCACACGGCGCCGGACGACCTTTGTGCGACCATAATGATAAAGAGCGGCGAGATACAAAAATATACGATGAAAACTCGAGACACGCGCGGCTCGTCGGATACGATTTGGCGCGGACGATAATAATATTAACAATAGTCTCCGATAATAATAATAATATGTAATTATTGTTATTATTACTAAAACGTAAGAATGTTTTACTCCTCGGCGCAACGAGACGTTCGCGCTCGGAGTGTGTGCGAATAACGAGTTTATTTTGTTATGCGCCGCGCGCGTTACCGGTTTCATATAAAAATTCCGTAACAACAACAACAATAACGGCGCGGGGCATTAGTTTTTTATTAAAACGTAATGTGCGCGACGCACGCGTACTCTCGCCCCGGACGAGCGAGAGGAAACAACGATCATAATAATAATTAATCGATCCGCCGAGAAAAACGTGAAAAAAAAAAAAAACGCGTTGCGAAATTAATTCTAAAACGACATACACCGCGCGAGCGCGTACCTAAAATAACCACGCGACGAAATAAAAACATAGCCGTCGATTCGCACGAGCGTGTGTCGTTTGGGCGTGTGTTATTTATACGTGTTCGCGAAAATAATAATAACAAAACGCGACGTGTGTAATATTATATTATTCCAGTACGAGGACGACGCTCGTCGTAATGTTACGTTTAAAAACGCTTATTTCGTTCCGTTTCGTCGCGCGCGTAATATTGTTTTCGTTGCCTTTTATTTTTTTTTATTTTTTTAACGAAAGACGCGCGGGTTTATAATATCACACGACATGACAATATCGCCTACGCCTCGCGGCGCGTCGTACGCGGTTTTTTTTTTTTTTTTTTATTATTTTAGCGCGTACGACGACGTCGGAAATAATTTTGATAATTTCATGCGCTCGTGCGCGGCGGCGCGGCGGTTGTCACGAGTAAAACCGAATAATATATATTTGATATATTTTCGTACAGTTAGTACAGTTAGATCGTAAAAACGCGTCGGCAGGGGTTTTCGTCGTTTTGTTTATCCTATCGTATTACGTCATTATATTATACGGAGAGTTGGGCCGAGGACCGAGGAGGGCGAGTCGCTATCCCGCGATATCGATAACATCGGCGGCGGTTCGCGAAAACCGCGTGATTACGACCAGCAATCACGACCGGGAGATGGGGGGAAAACGCCGTGGGGCTGAGAGTCCGGCGTGGTCTTTACAAACCGATCGATGACGTTGTTGGATCGCCTAAACAGGCTGGATAGGATGAATCTCTAAAAGTCGCGAGTTCGGTACGACTTTTTAAAGGATCGCGCGTTCGGTACGACTTTTTAAAGGATCGCGCGTTCGATACGACTTTTTAAAGGATCGCGCGTTCGCGAACGGGACTGTCTGTTCTAAAAGGTCGTTATTCGCCAACGCCTATGCGATTGAATAACCGTATATTATATAAAATTACTTGGAATTTACTCCGCGCCACATTCACATAGAGTCGGTGCGTTTCCCCGTCCAACTGAGGCTATTACTCGAATAAATGCGATTACATATACCTAAAATAAAAGTACCATACTCGCGGCGAACGACGACGGCGCGGCGCGGCGGCGCGATTGTGTGCTGTAAACGTGATCCGCGGGGGCGATGATCACGTTAGATAATAATATAAATTATCGGCAAATGGGGGATTGCGGCCGCTTTTGGATAAATCGTTCCTATAATATATTTTACGACTGTAGGGGAGTATACACGCGTATATTACTTAGAGAGAGAGAGAGAGGGGGGGGGGCGACTGCGGCCCAATGAAAATTTAAAAGATGTGATTTTTATGTAAATTGAGAAACAAACTAATATCGTTGAAAAGGCAATTATTCGTGTTCTCGCAGAAGGTTTATTCGGAAATGTTATTAAAATTAGGGCGCGGATGTTTGCGCATTAAAAAAACAAAAAAACAAAAACAAAAACTGATAAAATAAAAAAATCGTACTTAATAATGATTCCGAAAGTCTTTCGATTTGAATTATGTCTCTAAATTGAAAAACGCCCTAAACATGTTTTATCTGTAAACGGGCCCGAGTGTTGTGGCTTCTTCTTTGCGTTCTCTCGATCGAGAACGGCGGCGTGCTATTATACCATAACAATATTATATACGATATCGTCATAAAAAGAAAACCATATTTTAAAAAAAATTATCGCGAAATTGTTACGGCGGAATGTGTAGTAGTTACACGCGCGCTCGCACGCGAAAAAAAAAACCCAAATATTTAATACGCGTTCAGCCCCGGACATGACCGCGTCGAGGTTTGTTCGGGACCTTTTCAATTTTCTAATGCAACGCTGTTTAGACGACGTGGACAGTGTGTCCGTGTTCGTTTTTACACGAGGGGAAAAACAAAAGTGTGTATAGTGTGAAAATAAATATCTATTTTTTTTTTTCTTTCTGTAAAGTAAACTTTTAACTTTAATATATTATATCACGTTATATATTACGAGAGCGGGTTTCGTTAAATATTCAGGTGGAAAAAAAAACAAAAAAACGTTAAATTATTATTATTTTTAAGTATTTGACTTAATTTATTACGCACCTATATTTTATATACCATTGTTTATTGTTGTATGCAAATAATTCTAATCTGCGTGGACGTTTTCTATGAAAAATTGTGCTTTTTCGATAGGAAATAGCGCGCGCGCGCACATCCACACCCTTCGATGAGTTTACCGAAGTCATAATATTACGCGTCTTAAACGAGCATCAGCGTCGAAATCGTCGGAAATACGCTAAATATTATATTAGTCATCCGATCGGATCGTTGTAGAATCGAAACCCGCGGAGACCTATGGCCGACGATGGGCCAACGACACGCGCGCGGTCACAACATTTCGTATCAATTTATTATCTCCCACGCACACGAGATGGCGCGCACAATAGGCAATAGTAGCGCACGACAACGTAACGTTGTAATATTTAATCTAATATGTAATATATAAACGTATAGGAGAAAACCCAGTCTCCGCGACGACGTTACGTACGCTCGTTTTAAAATATAATAATATATTATATTATATATAGAGACGCGCGTCTACTATTCGACGGAAAATCAATCTGCCCGCCGGTGTCCACCACCGTGTACCGCGCGTATAATAATAGTTTTTCTGTACACACACATATAATATACGTATATTGCATTGTTATTTATTATCGTCGCGTCTGCCGGGTAACTATTATGAAATATAATATAGTATCGTCGTAATCGAAATAATAATCGGTTCGTTTACGGGTGTCATTGTTAAAATACTTTGGTCCACTTATACTCACGTGTGTATCTATACATATATGTAGTAAGTACACCGTGACAGCGGCAGCCGACTGGCGGACCGATTGGCTCGGTGGGTGTTCCTCCGTCCATCGTGTACGATACATATAACGCTTCGTTAGAACTTTGATTTATAGCGGAGTAGTGTTGCCTCTTCTCGGCTATTGCTCGGCCGCGCGACAAACTGTACTCCGTCACATTTGTCACGTCTTACGAATTCTCTCCCTACCCGGCGACGACGACGACGACGACAACAATAATAATAATGATAATAGTAATAATCTCATCACACGTACTCGCGCTAAACAGACAGTTATAATATAGTGTATATAATAACGCGGGGCGATTCGTCACGGGGGCGTAACGCGTGTACACGGAGACTGCAGCCGAATTCGAATTGTTATTATATCATTATTATTATTATTATTGTCGCCGTTTGGCGGAATGTGCGGAAAACCGTAATGGGCGGATAATGACGTTCCTATTACGAAATCGCCGCGACAGTAACGCGTGCGGGCAAAAGTTTTTACGAGGCGTATAATTCGACCGAGAAGGGAGAAAAACACGCGCGTCGTAGAGAGATAGAGAAAACGAACGGTTCCGACGAACGCGACGCGTCACCGTAACAATACGTACGCGAGTAGTCGAAAAAGTCGCGCGAGATTTGGTAGTCGGTACGAATCGGTCCTATGGTTTTTTTTTTTTTTTTTTAATCAAAGCGGATCAACGAATAATAATATGCCACGCCACTCGCCGTCCCTCCGACCAGCGAATAATATCGCGGCACGGCGCGCACGGTATGATTAAAAAAAAACAGCGGTCCGTCCGTCCGTCGCGGCAGGTACCTACGTTTGCGTGTATTATACGCGCGTTACGAATCGTAAAATTTAATATGCGCGCGCATGGCATTTACCCCGGAGAGAGAAATGACCCAAAGACCTTTGGGCGCCCGGACGAGAAATAATATTCGGTTTGTTTCCAGCGCGACGACGACAATATCGCCGCCGTCGTCGTTATATTATTGTATAATATTGTTTCGCGTACTTTACGGGAAACACGGGTTTCCACTTGGATTCCGCGCGCGCAGTCCGGTCAGGTACCGCGGCGGTCCGAGAGTTGGTCGCGACTCGAATATAAGAGAGGGTACCGCGGATTAGAGAATAACTATACTATTGTTAATTTTTTTTTTTTTTTGTTTCTGAAATCCGTGAGAAAATACAATAAACGACGCTGCAAACTTCGCGATATCTCTACTTTTACACTGCGACGACGCTAACAGGTGGTTAGATTAATAATTAGTTGGCGATTGAAATTAAGAATAAACCGCGTTTCCGATAAACAAAGTACCTACGTCAGAGTGGCTTTTTTTTTTTCTTCGTTCGATTTGTTCAAGGGCATTTGCGATATTTTTCGGAACGCGAGACCGAAAACACCGGACGAATCCTAGTGCTCGAGCGTGTGATTTGCACGAAGAATCACAGCGAAAATAACACGTCTAAAAAGTATCGACAAACGCGCGCTCGTGTGTGTGGACTGTGTTGACCGGCGCGGCGGCGGCGGCGGCGGCGTCGCTATTAATTAGAGATAATCATCTGTAACGTGACGCGCGACGCGGCGCATGTGTTTGCCGTGTCTGCGAACGCATTATGTATGTGTTTGAAATAAAACGCGTTGATTTACAACGATCTGGAATTACGTTGCGTCGTCCGCCGTAAATCGAGCTCATGCATAACGGAAAGGGGAAAGGACGGCGGCGGCGGCGGCGGCGGCGCGTGGAGAAGGAACGCGCGTAAAACAAAACAGGTTCGTGTTCGGAACAAAACGAAAAAAAAACGACCCGGAGGGGTGGGAAAATAAAAGGAAAAAAACCGAGTGTGGAAAGGAAAAAAAATTCTTTTTAACACGCGATCGACGACGGTGTGTTTGTGTGCGCGCACGAAAAAAGCGTTCGAAGAAAGATAAAAAAAAAAAAAGCTTTGCCGACGACGGGAGCGACGAGGGTGTAATATACGAGTATTTTTTAAATTTTTTATTAAGATTACATCCTCGGCTACGGGGGAGCCATTGGATTAACATTTTTTTTTTGTTTTGTTTTTCAAACTCCAATTGAATATTTATAAACGTTAAAATCACAATCGTTTTTTTTTTATAAGTTTTCTCGAATAAGGTTAGAAACGTACGAAAATATTCGATCATCATGTCGCTCGAATGTTGTTATTATATGTTTCGATCGGTTTTATTTATATTCAAAATTTCGTACTCGGTGCCAAAACGCGTCAAATTTGAAACACGCGTTTCGGATGACCCCTCGAATTTCTGGACGTGTTATATTTCAAAAACGAGCGCGTCACCGGGTCGTCGAGACCGTTCGCGCGCGTGCAGAGGTGTAAACGACGCGATAACAGCCGACGTGACGCCTGCAGTCCCCGCGGCTGCGGCGGCGGCGGCGACGTCGACGAGTGTGAGTACGGCTTTTTCGAACGACCGCGCTTTACGCGCGGTATTACCGTGTCTTCCGAGGACGAAGGACGCGCGCGGCACGGGATAATAAAGGAGCCGGCAAAGGACGGCGGAATGTATATTAATAATAGAAACCTTTCGCCGAGTCCCCCGACCGTATACACGCGTACATGCCGTATGCGCGCGCGCGCGCGCGCGAGCTCTCGAAAACTGTCATGTCGCACTATTTTCATTTATCATCTCCCCGGCGCGCGCGCGAGGCGAATTCGGCACTATATACACGTATATTATATATTATTATAGCGCGGGTATATTGCGAAAACAACCACTTGAAAAAGAAACATCGTTGAAATTCAAGAATCGTAATAATAAAGCTCGCGCGAAAATGTGTCCCCCGTTGTTAGAGAGTAAAACAATATAAATTATATATACGTATAATAAGTACGTGCGCGCGCCAAGCGAATGGGATTTTTTTTTTCCGCCCGCCTCCGTAATCCGCTTCTAGATTTCCGCGAAAATCATTTTATGCGTACGATAATTTATGTGCGAGTGAGGCGCGCGCCTACCCCGTTTCGCGCGCTCTCGGCGAATAAACGCGGGGCGACAGGAGAGCCTAGGGTACGTATATTGCCGAGACTAAACGAAATCGCAACAGTCGTAATAATTCTTCGCGGCGGCTCTAATCGAGGTTGAAATCGAATGGATGAAAACGAGTGTTACTCATTTTATCATTATAATTATTATGTACTGTCCGAAGACTCGGCGACACGCGAAAGGTTATTCGCGGGGCCCGGGGCAGAGTAGTTTTATGCCCGGACTTTAGATTTTCTGTCGAAAAAACACTGTCTATATGTCTCACAATTTTTCAAACAAAAGTACCGCTCAAACGAGAAAACGCCGGTAGAATCTATACTCGTATATATAAAGATCGATGTACATTTTAATACATTTTATAGCTCAAGATCCACCGAACCGATTTCGATAAAAATTTTAGGGAATATTAAGATTGATATGTAGATGGTTTCTGTGAAGTTTGTACGCTGTGCGATATGTGGTTCCGGAGTTATGGCCTCTTAAGTGTACAATATTAATCACGCACGCACGCACGATATTCAACAATAATTATTGTTTTGCCATGGAGATATATTATGTACACTCTATGTGGTTATTTTTTATTATTTGTTTCCGAAAATAGAAAGAAGGTAAATAATAAACATCTGATTTAAGAATTTCATTTAGAGAAAGCAATAACTGCACACGGGCGAAGCCGGGTTATTCAGCTAGTTGTTTTATATTTATTATTGGTTTAACACTATAGACTCGAAATAAATAAACACGAGAATCTATAGTACGAGTACGATATATGATTTCACGTCATTTTTTTGATCCAATGCATCGATTTCCCTCGACTTATAGAATAGCGTACGCGGTACAAAAAGGAGACTTTTGCAGAAATAAATATTTAACAGAGCCGTTACGATTGATTATTATTATTATATAGACTTTGTCGTGAAACGCGTGTTCGTTTTGTTTTGATCGCAACTAACCCGCCCGTAAAGACTGTGCGGGGGGGACACTTTGTAAATTTTAGCGGAAGAAAATCTCCGATATACCGGCAAATAGACGGAAGAAACGCGAGTGTACAACGGTGAAAAGGCCGAGACTTTATTGGTTTTGAACGATTACTACGCGACCGGTGAATTTTAGCACTTGACAGTAATCGGTATGGAAAAAAAAATCAACTTTCCAGGGCTACTGGTGCACATCGACGGCCAGCGTTCCGAACGCGATTTTATCCGAGTACAACGGGGTAGATATTGAAAATTCGAGTCCTCGCGAACGCGAGTTTTACGATGGCCGCCCACGCCGCCGCCGCCGGAGTTGTACGCTCATTTATTTTCAATGCACCCGCGCGCGCGCCATATATAATAATAACAAGCGGCGGCGGCGAAATAAACTCGACGAGCGGTAACAAGAAAATCCGTCTTATATATTTCGTGAAAAGCTGTCAGAACGGACACACAGACGCCCATAACATATTAACGCGGTTGTCATTAACGACCCCTACACGCACGTAAGTACATACATTCGAGCGAGTATATATATATGTGAAACTCGGTATATTCGTATATTTTCTTTGACCGAATGACCCACATGGCGCGCGCACACACACACACACACACACGACGACGGCCGGGTAATGAATTTTTAAATTTTAAACGAGAGCGGTGGCGTCGGCGGTTTTCGTAACGCGCGTACAAAAAAAAAAAAAAAACACTCACTCACACGCGCGGTAAATACGGATAAAACGACAATGAGCCTAAAAGCCCGCGCCGACGAGTATAAGTGTACGCGGTATACGTATACGGGGTGTATTATACACGATGTATAATTTATCGCGCGGCGGCGGCGGCGGGGTCGTTTTTAGCGCGTCAATTATTTAAATTCGGATTTTTTTTTTTATCATTATTTTTTCGCCGAGTCGAAATACGTAACACGCCGCCGTCACCGCGCCCATCACATCCGACGGCTGACGCGAAACGCGACGGACAAATACGGATGGATCGTATGCCCGACACTCCGCGACGGCGACGAATATACATCCGTCGCGCGGTTATTTATTTATATTATTGTTTTTCGTTACTTTCACACACGAGCGTATACACGGACGGCGATAAATATAAATCGGCAGTCTTACGTGCGCTATTAAAAATGTACGCGGGCGCACGTACGCGCGATACAGGTAGAGTACCGGTAAACGCGCGTGCTAAACACTGTTTATCGCCACGCGATGCGCGCGAATCGATCGGACGCGCGTATGAATTTACGATTCCGACGCGAGGATAAATTCGCAAATATTTACCGAATATCGGCTTGACGACCGAGTTTTATTCGAAAGCATACCACGCGACGACGGCCGTAAACCCGATTATCGATTTCTCGCGACCGCGGGCGAATCGTTTACTATAAAAGTCGGCTTTTGAACGGTGCCGGACAAGAGTGAAAACACCGACCGTCCTGCAGCGTTTCTGTTTCTCGACGATTTTAATCCCGGAGATATGGCGCGTCGGATTAAGCATAATATAATATACCCTAGACACGGCGGCGGCGGGGCTTGTTTTTTCGTCGATACGACGTCGGTCATATTATAGTATGTCACGCGAATAAATTAAAACCGGCCGAAAGTCGTCGGGTTTCTGCGGCACGAGAGAGGACGCGCGTCATAAAAAAAACCGCCGCGGCATTCGCGCGTCAGCTTTTGTCCTTTCCCCTATATCCTCGGTCGTCCACGCATGACGTCGTGAAAAACGAATAGTCTCCCTATGTCCTGCGTAATATCGCGCGCGCGCGCGTCCTTTTGATGTCTCGGGAGGTTTTTTATTTTTTATTTTACTACACACGGCACACGCATGTGCACACGTCGTATACATGCACTATAACGCAGAAGAATGCGAGCGGTTGAGGGAAAAAAAATACATATATATAGATCGACTGGAACAATCGTTCCGCTGAGACATTTCCATATAGTCGCGAGGCAGGTATATATATATATACGTGTAATATGACATTGTGCACTGGTATATTCTCTCTTTGTAGTGTGCGTGCTGTTGTATTACACACACACACATATATATATGCCATTCGTAATGTAGGAGATTTGTGCTCGCCGGTAGATCGTCGCGCGCGATTTTCCTTCAACCGACCCATTTAACCGGAACGAAATCGCCCATTTGTCTCGATCCGAGATTAAGAAACAATGCAATCTCCCCAAAAACGACGACGACGACGACGACAAGTAAATAGAGAACTCGATTCTCCGGCATTATATACATCATATTTTTTTCCCTTCCTCTCTCTCTCTTCACGGTGAATATAATATATATATATATGCTAGCCGCGTACTACTTCCATATAGGTTATACGTGCGTGCGTGCGAGCGAGTGTGTTACTTACTCTAGTATTATTGTCAACCGCGCCCAATTCAATTTGACAAATAATGGGACAACCCACCCGGCCCCGGCGCATTGTGCAGTTAAATACCGTGTTCTTTTTCTTTTCTTTTCTTTTCTATTTTTTTTTTTTTTCAAACTCCGCACACATGTAATATATGTATGATGTATGTATGGATGTATGTATTGACAAGCGCCATTATTCTATTTCCCATTTTTTTTTTCTTTTTTTTTATTTCTCTCCGTTGCCGATTTATTATTATTATTATTATTATTATTACCATTGTCGGAACGGATTTTTTTTTCCAATGTGATTTTTTTCAATTTCGGGTCTCCTTTTTTTTTTTTCCTCTCTCTCACAGCGACATTGTCACACCACCGCCGCCGCCGCGGCCGCCGGTATATCCTCCCACGAGAGCAACCGAAATATCATAAAGTATAATGGCCGTATAATCAGTTTTATAAATGACCCGAGCCACGGTTTTGACAAGGCTACCTACAACAAGACCGGCGGCGCGTTCACTGACACTCTTTCATCAACGCTTCGTATCGTTTACCGGGTATTCGCAGCAGCAACAGCGGCGGCGACGACGTCCTGTTTTGTTACTAATGCTTTTCTTCTTTCACTTCGACTCGTCGCACGGAAGAGAAGAGAAAAAAATGTGAATTGTCATCCATCCCCGTGTGCCTGTCACAACAGCGCGTATATATATACGACGACGCTGGTATACATACCGGGCGACGTGTATTATAAAAATTATGGACTTTAGCGCGTCATAATAACGTATAAAAGCGTATATTTTCGTGTTAATAGAAACCATACCTACTATACACACACACACAATGTGTGGTTCCGAGAGACAATGTTACCGTTAGAGACAGTGCGCAGACGATACGCTTGGATTTCGTTCGGTTGTTCGGAATTAAGATGGGATTTTGATTAATGAAACGATCGCTCGCTGTGTCCGCTGCAGGGTAGGAATAACAACGCGACGCGGCGCGGAGTTAGAGGAGTTTTTTTTTTTTTTTATAGAATTCACGGGAAAAGGATAAAATATTTTCGATAATTAAGTGATTATTCGTCGTCCTGGGAATCGAACATCATAATTTCCCGGCGTTACGCACGAGTTTTTAACAATAGCCACGGAAACATGTACACGCGCGCATCATGGGTGCGCGGCCTCGTACAAGTCTAATAGTAATTTTGTAATAAAGTCATAACGTGCTATCGTAAAACAGGTGGACGTATATCGTCGTCTGTTCGACTTCCGTCGAGGATTTACGCCGATCGGTCCGGAAAAAACTACCGTTCAATAAAAAACCTTTGTGTCGAAAACTATATAATATATCGTACGGAGAAAACCGAGAGGACCGCGCGAGAGCCATCGCCGATCGCGTGAAAATTCAACGCAAAATTATATTCTTATTGTTTTCATTATTATAATTTCAGAAAATGTACGCTATTTAAAACGTTTAATCGCCGTTTGACTAGGTTAAAATTTAAATATTTTCTTGCCAAACTATATTATCGTTACGCGATCGCTATGGCTATGCCGCATTTACAATTAAATGAATAAAAAAAACGTTTGTAAAACCTACGCGAAGATTAACGATCGTCAATAAATAACCGAAATCGTTTTTAGAATAAAATTTCAAAATTGAAATTTCGAATTTGAAAAGAGAATAATGAACAAAATACGTTTGGGGACTCGAATAAAACGTTAGAATTATAGCTGTTTCGGATCTCCAAATAATACACGCCGCGTGTGTGCGCATACAACAATATTATATTTAAAATAATAAATATTCGTACGCGATATATTGCGTATATTATTACGGTGCGGCAAAGGAACGACGGCGATGACGAGCGCGCGTGATTTTGGGCGACCGACGGCAAGTGTATTGTATAAATAAAAGTATGAAAATAAATACTACATATAATAATAATATTAATAATGATATTGCAGCGCGGTGGTTATACGGAACGGGAAACTGCATCGCCGCGCGGAAAATAAAAAAACCGACACAGATTTATAACGTCATCGGGCGGCGGCGGCGCGCGTCTATTTACCGGCAGTGAATCGGCAATTATTTTCAGTATTATTATTTCCGCCGAGAGATGTGTATGAAAAAAAAAATAAAAAATATAACTAAATATACATATACACTGTGTATGCAGTGTGACTTGCATCGCCTACTCCCTCGTATATATATATGAACAGAATACGTACTAGTTGGCCCGTGAAATTATTATTATATCAAACCGCCGACGGCGGATTTGGACCGGGGACGAGGACGAGGGGATTCATAAGCCGAGACAAAAATGATCAGTAGCGACGGGCGTTATAATAATAATAAAATATTATGCCGACGAAAATCGTCTTCGATCTTCCGAGAAGTCGTCTCGTCCTGTACCGTTGCCGTGGTCGTGTTGACGCGTATAAAAAAATATACCACGCGACCGGCAAGATTGATAGCAGTCCGCACTCGTCCGCGATAACAGGGAAAACGGACAATTATTATCGCGGCGTACACGTCGTCGTTACGCGCGCGTCACTCAAATCCGTAACGAAAATAAAAAAAAAACGAATACGAGTATAATAATAATAAATACTGCGTTGTTTCGAAACGGAGGTCGTCTTTATTTTATTTTTTTTATTCGTTCGCGTCCCGCCGCCCGCCCGTGTACGACGCGGGGGCAGGTAGTATTATACGACGACGGCGCGGCGTGTTCGCGACAATGTTCGTTCGAGAGAGACTGCAGCGCTCGTCGATAAAACTGTCAAGTAAATAAATAAGATTTCTATCGGAGTGACGTGTGCGTTGCGACGACGACGACGACCGCGCGCATTGTTACTATATACGTATATGTGCACGCGCGCATAGGTTGGTCGTGTTTTACCCGTCGTCGTCACAGCGTGTAGTCGCCGTTTCCCCGTCAAACGTCGAACGAAATCCGTCGCAACGAAAGGAGAAAAATCATAAAAAAAAAAAAAAAAACACAGCGTACGCGCGCGAGTCGACGAATTATCATACGATAATAATATTAATAATAACATGGGCGTGCGCGGCACGGGGTGTGGGGCATATGTATCAGTGGCGTATATAGGATTGGATTTCGGAGGGGGCCGATTATGTATTTAGAGTTTAGGGAGAAATGACGGAGGAGGCACAATGACAAATATTGCTTAAACGCTAAAAGACCTTTGGACTATTTGGACTATCATCATTACTTCACCAGAGAAAAAATAAACTCATTTTTTTATTTTTTATGAAATAATGTAATGCTCATCAAATGTTGGGTGTCGTAACAAATTTTCGGAATTACTCCTCAGCCATAAGTTATTATTCATGTCCAAAATAAAATGTTTTAATAATTTTGTTTTTCATTTCGGGGGGGGGGGGCCCGGGCCCCATCGGCCCCTCCCCATATATACGCCCCCGATATGTATATAAATTCAAGTACGAATACTTGAAATTTTGGGTTTTCCTCGTAAACATTTATCAATTCAAACCTATAGTGTATATATTTTAAACTGATGACTTTTCAACGCCATAAAAACCGTTCGCGAATCAAACATAAAAGACCGAATTGAAGGCGGCGGCGGCGGCGGCGCCACTACTGGGGTAGCGAATCGTTCCGGAAATAATATATGAATCGTTAACACGTTTTTAATCGAATCGGAGATCAACGCGTTTTTAAAACCGTAAAATAACTCGTAAGGCTGATAATATATAATAGGTAATAGTTATAGACAAACGAGTAATGATCGTAAAATAATTATTAATAAAACGGTAACAATTGATTTAATTTGAAATATTTTCGAAAATAACAACGAGTTTGGTTTTTACGATTTATCACGACGGCAATAAAAAAAAGTAATTGTATCTTATATCATTATAATTATACGTAACTACTAATACATAACCGATCTGTTCGATTTAAATATTTACGATTTTTTTTTTTTTTGGTAAAAATATGATTTCGCTACATCGTGAAAAACGGCGAGCGTGTGGGCGCCTATGACCCACTCTAACTATCTATAGACTGTAAATAAATAATATAATCGGTACTACTTACGGCCTGTCGGCTGGTTGTTGTTTTTGAGAGGTTCGGTGTTCGTAGTATTGGCTCGTGAAATAAAGTAAACGGATACGAAAAAGTCACTATAGAAAGTCGAGTCGAAAGGACGAGATAATAAACAATAACAATAATCGACGACGTTGTTGACTGTTACGGAGAAAAAATTATAAAAAAAAAAAAAACGCACTGTTAAAACCGCGAAGAACTTTCTGCGCGGCTGTCGACACTAGAATGAATGTGCGTCGGTAAGCTGCTGTACTTTTGCGCGACGTCCGATCGGTTGGGTTGCGTGCGCAACTCAGCTGTCGTTGGTCGGGTGGCGCGAACAGCTGGGCTTTCATTCGCCGTGTTACCGACGCAGTATCGGACCGACGTGAACTTTCGCGCGAAAACACGTCTTATTGTTATCAGTATTATTACTATTACCATTGTTACATAATTATAATATGTTCAGTGATAGATATCTCCCTAACGGACACCTCCAAATAGCGGACAAAAATTTCGACTATCGAGTGTGTCCGCTATTCAGAGATTTCACTGCATTCGTTATAATTAGGTACTTAATACTGATGACTAGAGCTAGGATTTTAATGACCTAAAAAATACACAATAATGCACTAAAAAAAATGCAAAAATGACCTAAAAACTCTAAAAAATGCTTAAAATAAACGTAATATTTGTAATATTACGTAAAAATTACCTTAAAAATGCAATAAAATGCATTTAACACAAAAAATGCAAAAAATGCAAAAAAATGCAAAATAAAAATTACATATTCTACATTGTTATATCACGAAACAAAATTTAGTTTTTGGTTAGAATTGTATAGCACTTAAAGAAAAAAAATGCAAAAGTCACCAAAATCCTAGCTCTACCGGATGACTGATCTGTTTGATTGCAAAAATCACGGTCGTTACACCCTATGAGGAGGACTATCGTTTATGTTAAATTTCAAGCGTGTCCTATTACGGGAAAAAGTCGAGGGCGGCGCATTAAAGTTCGACCAAAAGTCTCCCCCCGCGTTCCCCTCCACTTTGACCACTGCTCTTACTAAACCCGTTCAGCACACCCTCGACAAAATCCCGCTGATGAATAATAATAATATTACGTTCGTCGGCACTACGTTGCGTTCGTTCCCGTCGATTCGTCCGCGACGTTTTTCCACGCGAAAAGCACGCGTCTCGTCGACCCGTATCCGCTGGAATCCGACGACACTCTGCCCGGTCGTCACGAGTTTAAAATATTATTCGACGCGTTTATATTCAAACGATATAATATATATTATACGAGCTGCAGGTGTCGCGACGATATCCGAATCGTTCGCAGAATCTGACGCGGTCGCGATTTATCGAAAAAACGTATATTTATCCGATTTCCACGTCGAACGATGCGCATACACTCGTTTCGCGAACGAATAAAACGAAACGTCACCGGGGGGGCCTATTTAAATGTACATAAATAAATAATATATATATATATATATTTTTTTTTTTTATGTAAAAAAGAAAGAAAAAAAAAAACTACGGAAAGTAATTAAACTGCCATTAAAGATGATAAATTATCGTATTCAATGTATTTAACGGTAATTAAATTTCGATTCGAAAATGAGAGAGTAAAAAAAAAAAAATGTGTAATAAAACGACAACGACGACGACGACGTCGCGGCGTAGAAATAATAAACCCGGTGATAATGGACGACATTGCTGCCGGTTCAAAAATAAATTACTGTTGGATTGTGTACAGGTGTATCGCGGGTCGCGCGAGTTACGAGTTACGGAGAATTCTATAGGTTTGACGGGTAGAAAACGTAACACACGAGATCGTCGGAGTCGTACGTGAAATAATCAAAACACTTTTAAAATACATATATTACCTGCAAGGCGCTAAGACGACGTTTTTCGACCGATTGAAAAGTAGGTGTTTTTCGCACGTGACGACCGTTTCGAAAGCGTAAACGAAAGCGCTGGTATTTATAATAAAGACGCAACGATTAGTATAATATTGTACTGCGAACAAAGACCGCGCGGCCACGCGGATCGAAATAAGGTTGCAAGTTTCAAACGCGATATTCTTATAATCGTCGTTTTTGAAACTATCGCGCTCGCAGTGTTTATTTATATTTTATATACGTCCGACTATCGTAGACTCGTTACGTTTTCAACTGCATTTTTGACCGACGACGGTCTGTACATCATAACGTATGTGTGCGCAGAGAGATAATATTATTATTTAATTAAATCGATACGAAATCGGCCGGTTTCTTATTATTGTAATTTTTTCTTTTCGTCGGTAACGCTTTGAAAGTCACTCCCTAATGCAATAAGCGTTCGCACACTTGCACACACACACACACACACACAAGCCATACATTATATTTTCAATTTTCCGCGTCGTGTGTGTGTGTGCGCGTAGTAACTACTTTTCGCAATGGCGCCCCATCGTTTCCGCCGGACGATGCCGGAAACACTAACGTGTGGAATATTTTCCAACCACGTACGAATACCGTACGTCAGCTTCCGGTAGACAGGTCAACAATTGAAGGGTAATATTACTTTTTCGCCTCCTCCCTCGTACACGCGCGCGCTTGTGCTAACAAAAGAGAAACGCATGTCGTTGTCGTCAATTCAGCCGCGAATAGGAGAGTTTTGGTAATCATACGTCTCAGTAATCTTTCTAGTTCGTTCTTTTCAGATTTCCCGACCACTTATCTACTAGAAATTCGAAACGCAATATGTTTTCTTTTTCCTTTTTCCCCCCCCCCCTTCAAAGTCTAGACTGGACTTATATAATATTATATATTATGTACGACAATATACGTATATATTAAATATTGGTTATCCCATTTTTTTTTTTAAAAAAAAAAAAATTATTTATACATGATAATATACGCATTTATTTTTAGTAATCATAAATGAAAAAAATGTTCACTCTAATACCGTATAGCTACGCGTATCATCGTATCTAACTATTATTACCGAGAGCGAATAATAAATGACTTTTAGTAAAGTTAAAAAAAAAAAATAATAATAACCAAGTTGATGGCAATAACGCAGTGTACACTATATGTACACTATTATATTGCATGCACGTTCGATGCATGTTTTTCTCAAAAAATATATCTATTTAAATAACGCTCTGTTATTATTTTCAACTTTTCGAACGTTTTATGATAAAAATAAATAAACAAATTTGATATGAAAAAAAAAAGAAAAAGATTAAAAACAAGAGGTGAACACAATAGTTAAATTGGTCTTTATGGAAAATCGAACGACGTCACTACGGCACGTTATAATAATAAACACACTTTATATAGTCATAACGCGTCCCGCTTTACGTTTATCGTAACAAATTCCAGGTTTTGTTGAGATTTTGACAAAGAAATTCCAAGTCTAATCCAATTCGACCGGTTCTCCGAAGTTCTCGGTGAACGATTGTTATTGCCAGTGTAAAGAAAGAACGAAAATATTTTAACCTAACCGTCGTCGTCAGATATAGACGAACGCCTGTTTTCTTCCTCGTTCGATAACTTGGCGCGCGAAGACGATAATAATACGTTTTACATTTTTATAAACATACAAACAAACGACAAAAATAAATACATAAACCGCGAGCGACAGAAAAAAAAAGAGGAAACGCATGACGATAGATGCGATCTTGACTTTCTTAACTTTTAATACGATCTAGAAACGCGTCGTCGTCGTTCGAAATGCCGTGTTCGACGGAGGGGAATAAGCGCGGCGCGGCGGCGGCGGCGTTCGTTCGGAATTGCCTACGAAACGCTCAACGACGACGGTGCGATAATAATGAATTCCCGTGCGGTTATCGTGCGCGTAAACTCATCCACGGGACCGTGATAATAATATCGCGCGCTCGATTGCGGATTGCAAAAAAGATCGGCACGTCTCATTATTACGCGGCGGTAAAAAACCGCGCGCGCGTGGTGTTTCGTTTGTTTTTCGATTCCGCAGCTGCCGCGGGTCAGGTTAACCCGGACGAACGCTAAATACCGCGCGCGCCGCCGGGCTTTTATTAAATTTGCATTTTCCCCCGGACGCCAGTCGTCTCGCGGTGGCGGCCAAAAAAGAGGGGCGTCGAGGTCGACGCGGTATCGCGACCGCGGAAAACGTTCGCGCGGCAACACGACGACCGTTACACGCGCGAGCCCGTCTCGCTCGCCGCAACACACCCGCCGAGCGACTTTAATGCGCCGTAATTGTCTCTAATCTTTTTCTCATTAGCGCCGGGTCTCGGGGCCCGCGGACCGAACGCGATGTTATACTACAGGAGGCTCGCGCGCGCAGACCCGAATTCCGAGGAGTGCCGACGACCGTGTCCTTCGCACCGGACGACAATTGTTCATATTATTTCGTATGCGAATTTCAACGTTACTCTGACGCTGAACGTTTCGGCTTTTCGATACATAAACGCGAGAGCGTTCGAGGGTCACGATGAAAAGCCCGCGATCGGGTTCGATTTCGTCGGAATCCGACGACGATTTAAAAACGATACGCTACGGAGTGCACCGCCGACACGCGACACCTCGTACGTTGTTCGTGTCATATTACTCGCGAAACCATCAATTATACCGTATGCTGAAATCGCGTTAGGCGGCAGCGGTGTGATTCCACGGTATCAGGCGAGTCGGACGATGGGGCCGCACGCTATTCGCATCCCGTTACGCGTCGCCAGAGTGGGAGGTGTATGCACGCATAGCCGTCACTCGGGAAAACAACGCGCAATAAAACGCACGAAATTAAAAACGTCATCCGTCTTGTGTTCTCCGGACCGCCATCGTCGGACGAGCGCGGGAAAGGGCCGCGGCAACAGCAGCTCGTGATCCGGATAATACCGCGACTATATTATACGGCATATAATATGGCACATACGCGTGATACACATCACATACGCGTAGCTCTCGCGAGTACTCGGAACATCGCGTATTATTTCATCTGTAATTCGCCACCGAAAAGATTTTCTATTATGACGTATGAATAAAAGTAGGTATACAGTGAATCTTCGTATAGGTTTTTTTTTTTTTCATCTTTTCGCAGACGTTTACGCTTTCTAGCTGGGAAAATCGTTTGGAAATATGAACTGTAGCGGTTTTTTTTTTTTTTTGTCATAAGAATTCGAGATTTCGAGCATCGCGTTTTGATCGAAACAGACGGAAATGCCCATGTCGGGAATTCAAACTTTTGTTACACAGTTGTTACTGCGTTTCCCTCAAGCATCGTATCGTGTTCAGCGGCACAACTCGTACAAAACCACGGTAGCGTTGATATCTACAGTTGCGGCGGCGGCGGCGAATCCGTGATTTTACTGCGTTGTTTCGTTCTAGGAAACGTACGAATTTCGTAGTAGTCACGACATTTCAGCCGCTGGAAATAGTTTTTTCTCCTCCCGAATTTGACCTCGGTAAAATCTTATACGCTATACTCTATGACGATATTATATAGGACAGTACGTCCTTTGCCAGTTGTGAAGCCGAACGTTCCGAAACGGATTTTTTTTCTTCTTTTCCATTCGTACGAAACATCCGAGAGTGGGTACCCCAACGCGATATCGCCTCTTTCTCGAACAAAAATTTAATCACGTGCGGTGTATATATAGAGAGGTACGTGTGCCGTATTATAATGATAATCTTATAGGAGGAGACCACGACCGGGCGGCGCACAATACCGGCCCGGTACACTCGAGAGATGTACACGAGCAGATAACGTGCAGGCGGCGGCGGCGGCGATCGAAAACTCGGTCGGAAACGGAGGACGGGAGAGACGAGAGGGAAAAAAAACGTATTCTTTGCGCGAGGCGGTTGTTTTTTTATATATATTTTTTTTTTTTTTCATCTCTCTCTCTCTCTCTCATTTGTTGCACGCGCGTTATCCGCCGGCCACGGGGCGCACGTGGAGTTTAATTAATAGCGGTGGGCTGTGCCCCCGGACGACGGCGGCGGCGGCGGTTTCTCATCATATTACGACGTCCTAATAAGCACCTGTCCGGGAAATTTGTTGAGTGCCGTATCGGCGTGACCGTGTACGCCCCTGCTCGCGCGCGCACACACACACAAACGAATACGTGAATTTAAAAATCGTATGATCCGCTGGTATACGAGGTAGTGACCGAGCGACTGCGACCGAGGAGACCGTACGACGACGACGACGACGATGTTATGTTTATACAGAGAACGAGGAGATAGAAAAGAGTCTCCGTGATGGAGGCGGAAAGCGAGAGGAAGAGGTTTTATGAAAACCACACACACACAAAATCGACTTTATTATAAGTTTTTTCGCGTCACGACTCGGCTACAACAGTGCGTATACGAACGAACCCGTGAATCCCCCTCTCGCGTCCGACGTCACGCGCATACTGCGAAGCTGACGGAGAGACGAGAACACACACACACGCTGGCAGCTATATAGGCACACGTACTACACGACGATGATTGAAACCCCGTGATTTATTTCTCACCGCGCCGCGGTCGGTTTTTCGTTTTCATTTACCACGTTCGTCGTCCATAACTCACTGTTATGGGTCGCGCGGTTTTTAACGCCCCGAAAACGGTCGAAATTATTTTTTCCCCGGGTAAACGCGATCGCGACGCCCCGGAAAAACGAAATCCGAAACATTCGCTTTAAACGTCTCCGCGCCGCGCCGAGGCAATAAAACACGAGAGTCGACGGCCCGCGAAAAATACGAGGCGAACAATACGCGTATAACCTCTCTGCACGGTCGTTTTTTGGACCACTGCGGCGGCACCGAAGAACGCATTACGCACAGAGAAACCATAAACGGGCGAATTATTATTGACGGAAATAATAAAACACACGACCCATTGGCCGCGGGGCGCACGTGTGACCGCGCGCAGTATCAGAAATCGCGATCTGCGCGCGGCAAAAGCCGTTCGATAATCATATTATTATTATTATTATTATTATATACGCGTGTAGCCGCGCATTACTTTCGGGCCACGGACTTTATCTCGGCCGAATTACACATCGGCCGCCACCGCCATATAATTTTTCCGCTTCACTGATGTACACGACGACGACGACGACGACGACGATGAAAATCTCTACGTTTCTCGCAGACCGTACAGCACGCGCGCAGTATATATGTGTATATAATAATATATTTTATATTGTGTGTGTGTGTGCGTTTGCCCTAAATTCGTTTTTCCGCCTGTACTAACTACACTGCGCCACCACCCTCGACGGACTTTATACGCGTTATTACGGGGTCGAATTGGAAAAATGAGCACGCCGCGCCGCGCCGTTTGCTCGCGGAGAAAGAGCGTTTTCAGCATTTTATTCGAGCACTCCGGAGGAATAAAATAAAGTCGGGGGGCACGCGCCCGCCGCGGTCCGATAAATATGACTCGACGACAAACAAATTACGAGTATTACACCGATCGCGGCGGGTACGTTGGGAAAACTTAATTTCGCGTACGCTAACGCCGCCGATCGATTCGAGAACGTTCGAAACGCACTCGTGAATATCGAGTAGAGACGAAAAACTGGTAAATCTATCTATCTATACTATATATAAAATTGTAAGAGGTTTTCTACGACCGCGCTAACAGAGAAAACTACTGAACCGATTTGGCTGAAATTTTTTTTGGCTGAAACCCGACACCATGCTGAAGGTTTTAGTACCACTTTTGTCGGTAAAAAAAGTTCATAAAAGTTCATAAAACAATAAAACTAACGTTGGTTACCATGAGTATCACCGGTGTTATTTTAATTTGTGCTTAGTTTTTTTTTTTTACCTACTTTTTGATTATTCTTATGAAGGTTTATTGGGCATGCTAATAGAGTTATCAATTTCGAGTAAGTGGCCATCATCATCAATTCAACTGTATTATAACTAAAACGTACAAAAAATGTATTACATTTACGGCATTTTTATGTTCCCGTTTTGTGACGACACTATTTAACTTTTTTCCAATTTTTTTCCACAGAGTTTTTCCAAATACCTTTCTGAGTGTCGTCACGTCGCCCGATTTTCAAAATTCCACTCCTACCGGGATTAAAAGGGGTAAAAATGGTGAAACTAGAAAAATTCGCCCGGCAGGAACAACCGCGCTGGAGCTTTGAGTATGAAATTTGGTCGGCAGTTTCGTTTTTATATAACGGAGTCCCCTTGTGAAAGGATTTTCCGAAACTCGACCCTCAAGGGGGTAAAAGGGGTAAAAATGAAAAAAATCAAAAGTCGCACACGGGCGAAGCCGGGTTATTCAGCTAGTATTACATAATCGCGCTACGAAAAACGGTCCGATTCGAATACATTTATAAATATACACATGATATTATAATACGTGCGCGTGTATCGCGTATGTTGGCGTGTTAAATTCTATACAGGTCGCTAAACGTACGTTATTCGCCGCCATAAATCGTAAAGCAATAAAAAAAAACAAAAAAAAAAAAAACAAAAGGAAAATGTCGTTTTTTTTTTTTTGCCCGCTCCTGTGCGCGCGCGCGCGACCCCCTCTCCGGCCACTAAACGTGTCCCATTGAAATATAATAGCCCTCTTGATTTCAGACCAGAAATCACCGAGTAATACAATATAATACGGACCTATGCGAGATTATAACGTGTATAGGCATGTATACGTACATTGCTATATACATACACGCGTGCAGTTTATCGCGAAATCGAGGAGCGAGTACGTATAATATATATAATAGCGAGTAGGTACGCACATACACCTCTTGTATATACCATACCGAAGTAATTAATTTTATAACGCACTTGATTAAGCGTGCGTGCGTGTCGTCGCGTTTTTCAAATATTACATTATGTGTCTCGAGTGCGCGCTGAGGTTGAGCAAATGAGAGACTTAATTATTACGAAAGGCGCACGCACACACACACACACACACAAATATAATAAGCGCCGTAAAATCTTTGTTCGGTGATTATTACGACACCGATATAAGTATTCCAAATTAAAAAATAAGTAAAGTATATAATATTATACTGATATATAGTACCGAAATCGATTTCGAGGTGATTATTTTTCTCTTTTTTTAAATATATTCATCCCGCGGAAACTCCCGGCGCGTTGTTTCCCGGACGGATTCGATCGAAAACGTGCAAAACGCTCTCGTCATGTCGCCCAGGCAGTGCCGCAATTATGAATTCTGAGGCCCGTGTGCAAGGATTTATTTAGAGGCCCCAAATTAATAATATATTTATTACTTGATCTTTGTAATACTACAGAAATTTTTTAGTATTTTTTAGTACTATAACTTAAATATTTGACGGATTCGCGGAACCGATCAGAAGAATAAATTATGTAAATTTATAAAAATTTGAGAGCTTCTAAATACCTTCTCTATAAATCAGTATAACGAATAATCAAAAAAATAATCAACAACTTAATTGAGTGATCCAAATCTAGTATCCATACAATAATATTATTTGAGAAATATTTCGCAATAACAGAGAGGGGCCGGCCCCTGCGATAATGACTATTATTCTACAAATTATGTCATACTTTATAATATCATTTTCGTAATTTTATTCCTATGATAATTTGTACGTTTTACTATAAAACCGAATTATTTACAGATCCAATGAAGCTTGCATGATATTAATAATTATCATCTACTTATGCTAATAATAAATTCATTGAAAACAATTACAAAAAAAAATCAAAAGACTTTCGAGGTACGAGCCACGAGGAAGTAAAGAATACCAATATGGGCTAAATTCATTTTGAAACGGACAATCTTCAATTTTTAGCTTATGGTTTGGGAGGCCCCCAAGAACCGGAGGCCCGTGTGCATCGCACACCTTGCACACCCAATTGTTGCGGCACTGCGCCCAGGACATCTCACTCGCGAGATCACGTCGTCGTCGTCGTCGTCGTGCACGCACCGAGCTGAACGGAACTCGGCGAAATTTTTTTCACGGGCGTTAGAATATATTATAATATTATCATTAAACGTTAACGGATGCCGCCGCCGCCGTGCGGTAGGTAGGTAAAATAAAAGTAAATTATACGCGCAACGTCGATAAAACGCCGATGATTTACACGGATCGCGCGCGCATACGTATATATACGCGGCGTATGTATAAATATATTATTATAAACGTTTACGCGGACATAATAATAATTCAACGAAACAGTTTTATGCATCGCGCGGCTAATCTAATTCCGTATATACGTACCGCCTAGGTATATGTACATATTATAAATGGTAAACGGTATAATACGTACATACGGTATATATACCGTAAACGACCTCGCGCGCGTTGACGCTTCAACACGCCCGGCCATTTATTAAAAACTAAAATAAATGGAGTTTGATATTGTATTATATATATGCATATATATACACTCGTATATGTGTTTACGTATATACGGCGTCGAGTAATATTACGAATCTAAACCGTACGTATAATACGCGTGTTTATTATTATTATTACTATATATATACGTATATACGACGTACGAGCTCGCCCATCAATCAATTTAACTCGAAATAAATTGACTCGGCGGTGTAATGACGAAAAATGATAATAAACATACGCGCGCGCATAGATGTCGTAATATATTATGCACTGTAAATGTATAAATTATTATAATAACGCGCCACCGTGTAGAAACTATAAAAATGTTAGTAATACAATATTATGTATACACAATATTATGTTATACTCGTTTTTATATAATATACGGTATATGTATGGCGTGCGCGGGACACAAACAATAATAATAATTGTTTTGCGCATAATGAAATTATTATACCACATTGATAAGTGGTTTTTCATAAATCGACGCGTCGCTGCAGCGGCGGATAGCGCACGCTTTTGAGCAAATGTTATTACAAAAAGTTTACGACTTTTGTATAATGTACTTGTGATAATTACAAAAGCGTTTTGAAAAAAAAAAAAAACAATAAAACAATAAAAGTCATTATAATCTCTTAGTAAAAACAATTTTATGCGTTTATGTATATATATATATATGTATATGTATATATATATGTATATATATGTATATGTATATGTATTATATAAACGTATATAGCCAGTCGGCGTAATTGACTGGAATATTAATTTGGGACGGGGCGAGAAAAAAAAAAAAAGAAAAATTCTGCGCCGTTACAAAACGAGTGTAATTAATGGATAAAGTTTATGTACGAGGACCTCGCGCCGATTGTTTCGTACAAGTTCATAAAATAGAGAGCGTATTATATTATTATTATACAATATATAATAATATAGTCGGATCGCTTATTTCACGTTTTATGGATCAATCGCGCAGTCGTTTTTCACTCGGGCGGATAAATCACTTTGCCCAGTAAAATGTTTTACGACCGGCCGCGCAGTCGGCGGCAATAACGATTTTCGTTGCACGTATCGTATATATATTATTGTATGGAAATTATTCCGACGACGACGACGACGACGGTATAAAATATGTCTCAAACGGAACGAGAAACAGAAAGACCAAGGGAAAAAAAAAAAGAAACAATCCGAAATTGGCGCGCATAAATCGCGTTCGACGGCTGCGGTGGCGAGACGAATATTATAATATGCGCGCGCGCGCGACGACTAGAATAATTGAAAATCCGAACGTGTATAATATATATCCGTTATCGATGTCCGGAGGGACGACGGCGAAAACGTATATTAAAACGTATCGCGGTCGCGGACGATAAAATATTATCGGAAACCGACGGAAGTCTAAACAGAACGAACGCCGCGACGTTAAGACAATCGAAATCATAAGCGCGTGAAAGGATATGCGCGGCGGCGGCGGCGGCGGCGGACGACGACGAAGACACAATGAGAATATCTCTCGGAGGACTGGGGATGGGGGGCGGGGTAGGATATCTGTCGCGGTTGCCGGGAATATCTCGAGAAACCATATTGAGCAAAAGGAAAAAAATAAAACGCGATTAAGGCGCGACTTTTATTTTCTTTCCAGCCGTCGTCGTTTGTTCGTTCGGAGATTTTTTTTTATGCGATTCGGATGCGAAAACGGCAACTGTTCGATTTTCCGGTTACAAAGCGACGACAAATCGTTGCGGACGGAGAAAATCCAAAGCCGGTCGCGGATCGTCGGAAAACGTTCGCTACATCGAACCGTTACGACCGATGATTTCGAACGGAAATCGCCAACCCCGACGATGCGGCTGCTCATTACGTAGACGTTTAAACATTGCAAATCGTACGTATACGTGCGGTTAGGTTCCGGAAAAACCCGAGGGGGGGGGTGGAGGAGAGACGTCCTTTTCCCCGTCTTGCGCAGTTTTATATACGCGCGAGACTCGGCGGTCCAGGACGTCGGAGACTTTAAAATAACGACCGTTTTTCCTCCGCAATCCTTTACGCGCTCGTTGAAATTCTCGTCGCTCGTACGCGCGCGCACACAATCGTTCTTCGTCCGGCGGCGCATAGAATAATCCTCATCGCTCCGGTTCGATGCGTTTTTTCGCGTTGTTTTCAACCGTCGTCGTCGTCGTCGTCGCGCGAGAGGAGGTCTGCTCCGTCGAAGGACACGTCGGGGCCGTGACGCGCGATACGTATAACCTCAAATGTCTGTCGTTCCGATCGCTGGCGTATTGCGTGGCGCCGTGTAATATCGCATAACACGCGCGCATAATATCGTCTGTTCCGCGCAGTCCGTTGACACCGCCGTTTGTGTTACGATTTCGCGGCCAGACGATACCTACCCATCGGGGTGGGGGAAAAATGATACAAACTCGTAATCGAATATAAACGTGTACACTATAATTAGCACACGAAATAAGGATAAAAAAATACACGATCTTTATCGCTGTAAATGTAATTATTGTAAATAAAACATGTGTTGAAACACGCGTACGAGGATAGTTTCATCCGGGGTGTTTTGGAACGGAAGAAATCAAATTACTGCATTTTTACCGATAATTTATTATTCGACTGTATTTCACTCAATACGCGAGAATTCACCCGAGTACGACGTGTGTAATATTCCGCGGCTTCCACGTTCCTCCTAAAACTTTACGGTAGTCGGTCGACGTCGCCGGCGACCCCGCGATGAACTCGCGAGGACCTCTACGCGTCGTTTAGCCGTGATGGTACCTATATGCTCGTCGTCGCCCCCCGTATACGGGCCGCACGGAACACCGTATATCACACACTATGGATATTATGATACGCGATGACGACGCAGTCACGGAACCGACCTCGTTGTCGGGCGACTTCAACCGCGACCGGGGGGAAAAAAAAAAACATCATCTCGCGCGCCGCACACAATCGGACGAATATTTCTACGACAGATAGAGAGAAGGAAAAAACAGTGGCATTGACTGCGTTGCCATGCCTCTGCCGGCCCCGTCGTTCACATCATGTTCCCCGTATTGTACGCGTACGGCGTCTCGTCTGGACATGATCGTCGATAGTGAAAACACTGGCGCACATGACGCGCACGATATTATATAACGCGCGTATATAAAAAGGCTAATACCGCGGCGGCGGCGGCGGCGGCAGACACAAGAATATAACCCGTGTAAGTCCATTAACGCGCATAGTCATAACAATAATAATAAGTGCGCGCGTATAATATTTTGATGGCCGCCGCCGACAACAAGTGGAATGGATGGCACCGTAAACGGAATAGGTATTAAAAGGCGATATACGTGTATACGTGCAGTACACGGCGGTGTATCGCGTAACAGCCACCGCCGTTGATAAATCGACCGATTAACTTAATGGACGCATGTGTGTGTGTGTGCGCGCAGACTCCTCGTCCTGCTCCTTTCCGCTCTGCCCTCTGCCCCCCCCCCAGCCTCAGCCTCAGGACCAGCCGCTCGCCGACCGTCGTTAGACGTGCCGTGGACCGTTCGCGTTGTTTTTCACCCGTAAGTGTAATAATATTTAACGTTATCGCTATTCATAATAATAATAACTACTATACGGTATTATTTTATGCCGCGCGTTTGACTATTTTTTCCCGCGACGAAACGAGTTGTAACCACCGGGAGCCCCCCTCCCCTCCACACCGTAGACGCTAATCAAATTAGGGGATGGGGAGAGGGCGAACGAAGAATTAATGCTAACAAACCGGTGGGAGGTATACTCGCCCCTCCGTTATCCTGTTTTCACGAACACAAACAACGAGCCGCGGAATAAAAACAAAAAAAAAATCGTTCGAAACCAACTGTGAAACTGCAGGGTACCTGTTGTCGTGTCGATTGCGATTCGCGTTGTTATTTTTGTCTACAGCGCGTAAAATAACGCTTTTTTTATTTTGCAAGTACTGCGAATAACGACGGCGAACACTATAGCGCGTGTCTCCGTCTGAATACAGCTTATACGCCAATCGAAAGGATTTATTTTTTCGAATTTATAATTTATTCGCGACGACGACGTAGAATATAATTCGGGACGCGAAAAGGACTCGTTCGGGTCGTCCAGATTGCAGGACATAACTTTTCTCTCGCCGCGCGTTGTCGAACAGCACCGCCCCTTGCGGTTTTTACACTTTTATAATAATATTATAATCGGAAACAACTGTTCTGTACCGCGCCACGGCGCGGCAGCGAATCGAACGTATCGGCCGTGCGTAATATTGATCTGCAGCGATAACACGCCAAAGTTTTTGCACAGTTATTTCAATAATGCTTTTAAATAAAACGTTTCCGCGTCTGATATAAATATATATATATATACGTATATTATCGTGCGGGTAGAGTATTTATTTTTTTCCTCATCGCATACACCACTATACCTTGATTAAAATGAAGTGCATATAAAAACGCCGACTATTGATGCTCTCCGCAGTCCGTTGGCTGCGTAGTATACTATATATATATATATATCCCTTTGAGACCGGTGAGTCAGTGCCCCTGAAATATGTCCGGTACCTACGTAGTATTATAATAACAGGCTGCGCACGCGAGAAATTTCCACCGCCACCAGTCCCCCCCCGCCCCGCGCACCGGCGGCAAGAGTGAATAATATAAATAATGCGCATTTCTCATCTATAACGATTTGAATAGGATTAAAGATAAGTCGACTCGCACGCCCTATATAATCTCTATTACGTCCTATTATTATAAATCACCCTCCGCGGCAGTGAAATTAGTATAATCACTGCGACGCCGCCGTTGCCCGCGCATTTATGCAGTGTACTTGGCGCGGAAAAACGTATTATATACTTAAACGGACGCGGGTCCCGTCGTATTCGTATACGCTATCCGTTCCGCGCGGAAATACGACGAGCGTGAAAAAATGTCCGCCGAATACGTGGCGAAACGGAAAAATTATAATCAATCCATTGAAAATACGCGACTCGCAGCCGTCGTCGTACACGACCGGCCGAAGGCGCACGATATTATTATTATTCTACTGATTCGATGGAAATGTTCATCATCATATCGCGCGACGACTTTCGAAAAAATTCGGGGCGAACGAGATATTTTTCGCGTGGCTACGAAAAAATAAAAGAGTAAAAGAATCGTTAATAATAAACGACCGCCGCCGCCGCCGCGCGCGTATTATACGCAACTGATTATACCGTTCGATCGGATGTGTGATCCGTCGAAGACACGATTACCCTAAACGATGTGTGTACAGATAATATTATATATTATTGCCGCGCGGTGTAATTTATTATTATAATAACGCGCGCGGTGCTTTTTATACGCGATCCGGGCGGTAGATAACACAGTTGAAACTGTTTACTGCCGCTCCGACGAATATTCCGAAAAACGAGGAGAAAAAAAATAAAATATAATATAGAAAATGTGAAAACCGACAACAGCGTACACCGGATATCATTACTCGCGCGATATTGTTTCGAGACTCGCCGCCGCCGCCGCCGCCGTCGTCGTCTAAACCGAATCCGCAAGGGATCGATTGTTCGGCCCCCGCGCGCGCGTATATATTTCACGGACATCTCTCGTCCGCGCACAATTTTCCGACTCGTAAAATTATTACTATTATTATTGTTATTATTATTATTATTGTTATTACGCGAGCTCTACTCTACGTACGTATAAAAACATTTGTGCGTGAGAATATATCGTCATCGTCGTTATTTTAATACCATTAAAAATATTATTTTCGTGTGCAACGCGTTTAAAGGACGCGCATAATCGCTTTTTAAGTGCACGCCGTTCGTGTGCTCATACACACTGATGCTCGTGTTTGTTTCTTTAAGCGTTCGTTAAACGTATATTCTATTAGTGCACTCGACTAATTGGAGCATTCGTATAATATACGACGTGTATCGTACAAACACACGTACGTAATAATAATTGTAGGTATAATAACCGATGTGTGGATTAATGGATGTAATTTTTCTCCGAGTCCGTTTAAAACGATTTCCTAAACGCGCGCAGACGTACGTATTATACAAATATTATACACAACCTCGTCGACGCGCCGTCAAACACAATACATATATATATATATTATAACATTAATATTAATTATTATATTCCATTAAACACACCTGTGTTTTGTACGGTGAAATAAAACCCGCTCGTCCGTGAATAAATATTTGACTTCGGGAAAAATTAATTATTATCACCTGCACTCGGATTATTGTTGTATCGCCACGAAAATTCCGTTTCCGATTGGATCTGATTAGACGAATAATAAATATACGCGCGAAACAAGGACATGGCGATTCGAGAGAGAGCGAGAGACGGGACGTGTAAAATAATATGTACTTGTCCTAGTTTATATAGTGTACTTACACACACCAACCTGTCTAAGTCTACGCGTACGGAGAACAAAGGGGGGGGGGAAAACGGAGAGCGAAAAGAGAACAATGGAGAATTCAATATTTCTAGCGAATATATATTATATTGTTCTCCCATAGTATAATACGCGAAATATATTCTAATAGGTTAACACACAGAGAGAGCCAAGGACGCGGAATAATATTATTTGTAAAAAAAAAAACGTTCGATACGATCGATTGGATATCGTATAGGTATTCGTCGCGCGCGAAAGGGACGTTATTAGGGCGCCTATTCATCGTATTCGTACGATTTGTAATTGCGTTCGTACACGAATAGAGTTTAAGAACAGGAGTCGTTTTCATGATGTATGCGGTTCGAGTTGATTTTCCATGTCCTTAATCGTACGCGTATAAAGAATTATTATACCACGATAATAATTATTATCGCGTGCCGCGCGATTCGACGGGAGAAGGAAACGTTTGCGATAAGTATAGGTAAAATAATATTATACGACCGCCGAGGATTTCGGGCGACTTTTATTCTCATCTACTACGACACACCGTGCGCACTAAACACGATATTTTATTGTAGTAAACGTTTCGGCGAATTTGAACGGAAAAAAATAAATAAATATACGATACCCGCGTCAGATGTGACCCGAAAAAATACCCGTTAAACGTACTCTCGGGGCCGAAAACGAAAAATCGAACGTGTCAATCAGAGCGGTCGATTATTTTTTTTTACACAAATCCGTTCGCAAAGCTGCTCGTAAAGATTTTCGGGCTGGCGTGTGTGTGTAGCTCCGCTAATCCGCCGGTCGAGGTTTAGTCATTACGAAAACAATAATAACGTATGCGCTCGTCTACTGCTTACGTCGTCGTTTTCTCTCTCTCACACGACGACGACGACGATAATATATTTTACCATAGATAAAAGCTCGCACGACCTAGGGATAATAATAATAAACGGTTACGCAACGATATTGAAGCGTAATCCACAAAATCGAAATCATTACCGTTCTGCCCGCGACCTCTCCCCCGCGCCGCGGCAAACGCGTTTTCTCGAATCAATAAACACTAATATATCGTTTCGTATTCTCCGCAACGCGTTCCGTCCGTATATTTCGCGCAGCCTCGCTCTCTCGCAAGACGTCGTCGGCTCGATGTCGTCGCATTAAACGCGATTGCCGTTTGCGTTTTCATCGTACACGACGATCGATTAGGAGGAGGGCTTTTACACTCGCAATCCGTACGTATGTAGTTTATCGACGCGCACGATAAAATACGTAAATCGTCGAAATCGCGCGATATTATGTCGAGCGCGAGCCGAAATTCAATTTCGTCCGTCGCGAATTTCCGACAATCGAGGTGCTATTCTCTGTGCGCGGACACTAGAAATATTATTTATATTATATTCGTTTTTTTTTTCCCCCACGTACAGTGTCCATCTACAGTAGGTACGCACAGATCGGTCGTCGCTCGGTTTAATTTTTTTTTTTTTTTTATCCGCCCGCGAATAATGCGCGATTGTCAATGGCGGCCGTGCGCGTGCGTGTAATTAATTCCGTTTCTTCTGTCGACGTTTCATACGGATTCGACGAAACTTTTTAATTAAAATCGATTTTGACAAAACCCCAAAGACCTGCTCTCATTTCAACATTCTCCCTTGATTTGTCGTCGTCGTCGTCGTCGTCGTCGGTACGTACACGCCGCGTTTAATTTTATAAATCCTTTTGGCGGCCGCGCCGAACCTATATTTTTAATTAAAATACCATCGGCACAATCCGCGTGCACCGACGACGACGACGAATCCGCATATTCCGTTTTTCCGACTCCGTATTTCGTATATATGCGCGCATCGTCCGGGGATCGTGTGCGGAATACGGCATTTTCGCCCGTCGGGGCACGATAGCGCACGGAGAATATGAAATTAAACGAAGAAAATCGTCCTCGATTAGAGACGCGCGTAGCGCGTGCAACATAATATTCTCGTCGTATACGTTTCGCGAGATACAGAGAGAGAGATCGATTCATTATCATCATCATCGTAGTCGTCATTATTATTAGTATTGACTGGTACGCGCACAAACAATATTACAGTATACGTATATCGGGAAGAAAGGATATAAAAAAAAAAAAAAAAAAAAGTAATAGGTAATTGAATATAATTTAATTTTATGTACACGAAACGTCTCATTAGTTTAATGATATCGCGTCGGTATATTATTATAATAGGTATATACGAATATATAGTATACGAGCCGCGCGCGCGCGCGCGCGCGTTTCGTCCTTATGAGCAAAACTACTTAAAATATCTCGTAGTTTTTTTTTTTCTTCTCCTTTTTCTTCTTCTTCTTCTCGTATACAACGCTCAGACGCGGCCGGTGTTGTATGGGAGTTATCGAGTCGAAACCTACCGGTAATGAAATAATTATCTTACGCTATATCATCGACGCACAGTCATCGCGCGCGTGGTATTACACGACACGGACAACCTTGAATCTCTCTCACAAAGAAACACGATATTGTACTGCGCCGACGACGTTTGACGAGAGGTCCGACCGAAACGGCGAATAATAATAATTGCGATCGGGAAAATCTTCGCGTACGATCTGAACGACTACGGCGCGGCGCGGAGAAAAAAAAACCGGCGACGACGGCGACGCTCGTACTTTGCTCGCGGTGTTTCGGTCTTTGGTTTTCGGCCCGAAAGACTTTAGGATCTTGTTTTCGGCGTAGCGGTCTCCTCTGTTGCGATTTTCGGAACCGTCATAATCCGATCGCGTAAACGTGCGATCGCATCGCACCCACACATCGTATAATGACGTGCGCGCCACGATAAACCCATTCTACGGTCGCGGCGCCCGCCCAGAGACTCGCGTTGTTTCGGCGTGTTTTAAAAGTTTGATCGAGTCGTAAATCATTTCACAATGCGCCCGTTGGAAACAATGGAGAGGATTTGCGGAAACGCTCGCTCGCTCGCGCGCTGTACACACGCGAGCCTCCTAGACCCGGGACGCGAAATTCAACGGAAATTCACCTCCGCGCCGAGACGTCACGGTGCGAACACACACACGTAACAAACGGCTGCAGCCGCTATACGTACGTGCCCGCGCGTATCCGATTTATATTCGAAACGATTTAATCGCGGCCGAGCAAAACGAAAGAAAAATAAAAAACACACGAGTTTTTATGAGGTACGCGCTATAGCAGCAGGGATGGCAAATAATAAGTGGCACGCGTGCCGAGGTCGGCACGCATGAGATTTTCGATGGCACTATCGGATTTCACACATTATTTCCATTTTTTTCATAATCCTCTACATTATAATCATTAATTTTGTATTAATACTGAGTTAATAAAAAATAATTATGGCACGGCTGAAAATTTTTTTTTTGAATTACGTCATAAATTGGCACGTTGAAAAAATCCTATTTGCCATCCCTGCGCTATAGTATACGTTACACATCGTTCGACTTGAACGCGTCACCGCGCGTACGTGTAACGCGTATACGCGCGCAGAGGGTCACACGAAATGTGACGCGGCGAAAACGGACCGCCTCGTTGTGTAGTTGTCCTCGACGACTAGCCGTGTATTTATACGCGATGTAATAATAATATGCGCGCGCCGTTTATAGATAAACATAATCATATTATGTTATGCGCGCGCGAGTTTATGAAATTATCACTGTACGAATCGTGTTGGCGAATTGGTTTTTCTTTCTCTCTGCTCGCCCGCTAAAAAAAAAAGAGCGGCGTTACCGACTACTTACGAAACTACTCGGCGAAAAAATATCGACACTAGAAAAAACTTCCCTGTGATCTACAATTCACTGTGATGAAAAATTCAAAACGCGCGCGAGCGCGCGCACACTCCTCGAAATTGAATACTCGCCCCGCAGTGATTATACCCTCGTCCCGTCCCGTCTGCCCTCCTTTTCCTTTCCTGAACTTACGCCGACCGTTATCTCCTTTCTGCTTAATGGTCCTATTGATGCGTTTCGAGTCGTTTCACTGAAATCTTTTTCAATCGCTTTCATACGCTGCACTGTGAATCCCCCACTCGGGTCGCCGGCGATTGTACGAGTGCCGGTGATAAATATCAATTAAAATCGGTCTATTATTACTGTCTGATTTCATAACGATCAACGCGAGTTTCGTACCCACATTAATACGAAGTATTAAAAAAAACGTCGTTAAAAAATAAGAACGAAAACGACGAAATATTTAGTAAATTTTTTATGGTTTTCACATAAAACGTCTTTGATAAATTACGTTTATAACAGGACGTATCGTACGGTAAAGTGAAATTCACTCAAACGTCGTGTTCGTAACTCGTCGTTACTCTGCAGTATAGGGATTCGTTTAGGAAAACCTCGTTTAAAAAATGTGCCGATAGACACTGTTGTCACGCTTAATGTTATCGTTTGTACACACACACACACACATAACAATATATTATTATAATATGTACCCGAGTCCTTCTGTTTCCGATCGACGTTTCGCTTTCACGGTTTCCGTTTTTACGGGCAAAGAGCCGCGGTGACGCGTAAATAATAATAATAATAATAATCTTAGTCGCGTCGCGTTTTTTTTTTGTTTTTTCGTTATGGTATATATATACGTATATGTATACACGTATACACCGCAGTAAAAATATCTATACGCCGCCGTAGTTTGCGAGTACATGTTATGCTTTTAAGCCGTGTTATTAATATAAGTTTGTTTTTGTGTTGCAGGTAAATATAAAATATATACGAAACGAGTGTGCGGTTAACGAAAATTTACGACAAAAATTATTACGTTATTATTATCGCGCCGTCGAACGATCGAACTACGTACGTATTATACATGTATTTATTACGCATATATATATATATAAAATAACATCACGCTGCAGCGGGGTATATTACGATTTACCGATGTCACGGTGCGGTCGCAACCGGCTGTGATGATGATGATGATGATGATGAACGGCCGCGGTGGGAGTATATACATACTATATATATATAAGTATATTTGTATATACATAGATATGAAATAGAATCCGGTACGCGGGATATATTATAACACACGTAAAGAAAAAAGAAAAAACGCGTATAATATCCTAATGTTTAAGATCGTTTGTACAAAACGATGCGAGGCGTGCGCGGGCGCGCGTGTACTCTAAACACGTTTAAAACGTTTCTGGTAACGATCTCGTGAATAATAATAATAATAATAATAAATTTATCGAATGATCGATTGCGGCGAGCCGCCGCCGGTCCGGGTCACCCCACACTGAGAGAACGACTCAGTACGATATTTTTCATCCGCCCGTTCGGCCGCGTAATAAAACATATCGCGCGCCGCGGGGATATATCATACGACAAGGACGACGACGACGATTCGTAATGTTATCAAACGAAGGAAACGCGCGCGGGAATCGTCGTCGCCGCACACGAGAGACCGGCGGTTTTCGTTTTCAATTCATTTATCGACGACATCATGTCGAAATTATGCGTACACGATCAACGTGATATTCCGTCTCGTCGATCCTGGACAGGGGGGGGGGATAATTAAAACATCTCGCCGAGGCGCGTGTTTTACCGGCGCGACGAACGACGACGTAAGGTGGTGCCTCCGATATACGTAATATTATAATAACGGCGGCCGGCAGCAGTCTCGCGTTGTCGGACATTTTTCCGCGAGCACATTAAAATATTTAGTAAAAAGCTTACTGCTCCGCGGCCGGTTCAGTCGGCGGCGGAGAGAGGAGTTCATTAATTTCCACAGAGATAATCCGAGCTAATTATACGACGAGGGGTAACACAATAAAAAATGTATTCCTTGGTAAAAAGCTCTCTTGATATTTATAGCGGTATTTAAACGTCGTTTTAAGACCTAATTTATTCATCCCGTCCTTTATATATATATATATATATACACGTGTGTGTGTGTGTGTGTGTAAATATATATATTACTAATTTCACAGTCGCTTATTCGAGTTTTTACACTGGTGTACGGAATTGCTAATGAAATTAATTTGCGATTTCGTTATTATTTTTTTTTCTTTTTTTTTTTTATCATTATTATTAATTTTTTTCATAAGAAAAAAAAATAAAAAATAAAAAACGTTATTTTCAAACGATTTTATGCGCTCTCGAGGATTTGTTTACGATAATTATTTGGTATAAAATTAATTCAACGTTTATATTTATGACGCGTATATTATACACCATCGCGCGTACCTACACACACACACACACACGCACACACTATTATTATATACGTATACGCGCGAGATTTATGTTTAAGAGGGAATAATAATGTATTTTCTAAATGGATTATTATTATGCACGCCGCCGCCGCCGCCGCCGCCGTATACTATTTCAAATCACACAGTGATTTCATTTAACAACTGCAGTCAACCGTCCGTCGTCCTTGTCCCCCGAAATTCGGATTTAACCGTAATAACGTTATAAGGACAACGCGCCCGGGCGGCTCCTATTTTGAATCGCAAATATTATTAGTAAATGTAAATCGAGTAGGTACACACTGCGGCGGACCGAAGGACGGGGATGGGGGGAAGGAGGAAGGACGCGGTGACCCTCGCATTACGTCGCATTATAATACATGGCCGCGGTTGATTAATGTGGATCCGCGCCGAAGTTTCTCGCTAAAACTTTTCGAAATCATTATAAACCCGCGCGCGACGTACGTCTGAAGTGCGACGGGAGTGTGGCGCGTGAAAATACCCACTCGTCGATTGGAAATAACGCGACTTATCCCCGCGGCCAGGACGAACGGAAACGAGCGTTAATATTATTATTATTATTATTATTCTCACACGTCGTCGCCGGCGTACGAACTCTGACCGAACAACATCCACCGTGTCGGGGCGGTATAAAATATTACTCGTGCGCGCGGCGTCCGATTCGCGAAACGCACGGTTTTCGCGGATAAGACGATTAAAACGAATTTAATAATAACACAACGCACGCGTGCACCGTTCACCTTTTTGTAATTTGAAGAAATTTCGCCGCGAGCCCGGAAACCTTTAATCCTCCGGAATGCGGCACAAATATGCGACGACCGTGGCGCGGACGGGGTTTTTAGTCGGGAAACGCCGTCGGAACTAAACCTCGGCGAGTCTACGAAAATATAAATATTGTATGCGCGCGGAGCATCGCGCAGCAGTACATGCCTTACGGTGCACACAGTACCTGATACTACATACCGTGTATTATGTATACAATATTAATGGCGAGCAGCCCTCCCGTATTTTATTTAACAACGTTTAATTCGTCAAAGGCGGCGGCGGCGGCGGCGGCGGCGGGCAAACGAAAAAGCTTCGCCGGCGGCGGTAAAAGCAAAAGCGAATAATATACTTAACGCGCGTTGCCGGCGATATCGATTGACCGCGCCGCCGTGCATTTTCACATTATTCGGTCGTATAAAAATATCGTGTAAACGGTCTTTTCGGTACCTACCCACAACGAACCGGCGGCGGCGACATTGATTTATTCGACGGACGGGAATATTAATTATACGTGATTTCTTCGTCCTACCGGCACGTGTAACTGTCGGACGTAGATTTTTTAGTCCTGTACACACACACACACACACACATATACATACATACGCGTATATTGTTCCTGCGGTTAGTTTAGACAAAATGTGTTTTTTCATTCGTATAAAAACCGACCGACACGTTATACTAGTGAAATATTACGTCATGTACCCCGGGTACCTGTTACACACGTCTGGTGTTATGGGTTTAACGAATAGTCTAAAATACGTACGTATATACGTACATCACGCGTTTTACTGGAAGTTTTTCTTTTGCCCCGCGAAACGTCGTACTCGTCCCGTCCGTATCGATTCGGTTCGGACAGTTAGTTTTCTTTTTTCCGCCCGGCGAAAATTCCACAAAACATTCACCGTAATGTGTGTGCGACGCGCGACTTGAACTTTAATTTATTTCCACACGCATCTCTAGAAAGCAGTAGAAATATAAATACGTTGTACTGAAATAAAAGACGGCTTCTGTCATACCCAATTATACGTATATATATATATACGTATATAGTTCTATAAAAGATTTCGTGTCGATTATAATATCGTGATTTATATCTACGCAAGTAATGCGAAGACGCACGAGCGGATATCGGAGGGGCGCGAACGTATTCTACTAGGGCGGTTAGCGATATATGACATATTCGGGTAGGGGATTCATTAACAATGAAAAATAGTGGTCCGTGTTACACAATACGTTTAAAAATAACATGTTTTCAGTTCTTACGGTTATAATAATAATAATAAATAATATTGTCGGTCGAAACGAAACGTAGAGAATCAGAGTCGAGAGTATATTCTATTATAGGCGTGCATAAAACCTACGCGTCCAAAGTTCAAACTAAAGTTGCCCGCGAGACAACACGACCCGTTTATTTAAGTCGCCTATATGAATCGCGCGCGTTCGGATCGCACTCGGCGACGAAATCGCCGGTCTCGTCCGTAATTCAGTGGCGTAACTAAGAGGGATCAGAGGGTGCGGTTCGTATAGGGGCCCAAAGAAATAAAAAAATTTTTCTATTCATTATTAATGAAAATTTAAAACTACCTATATTTTTCTATTATAATATACTATTAAACGAATCATTTTTTTTTATTAATTCAAAATTGTTAGATACGACCTTTTTCGCCGCGGTAGGGGCGATATGGGTTTGAATATTATTATATCAACGTATTACGTAATGTTCATGAGTATGATACTACAGAAAAAAACAATATGAGGTTTAAAGTTTTATCATTACTGTTAAACGTTGGGTTTTATACTTTTATTCCTAACATAATAAATATATAATATATAATATAAATATATTATATTTATTAATAGACCGGCTATCAATCGACCATCTGTCATAATTATTACGATTACGTTATCCGGTTATCGTTTTGATATTATTTGAAATATTTATTTGTTAGTTTGTTCGTAAAGTTTGTAGTAGTCGGTCAGTCAGTCGATGACAATCGCATATATTTTGATTTTATTTTCGTGTAGCCGTTATTGTTCGTTATCGTTCGTGTGCGCGTATTCAGTTTTAATTGAATATTTGTTATTCAAGTGTATAATTTTTTTTAAAATTTGTATTTTAAAATGAGTAAACCTATGTTTAGTGGAGCAAAAAAGCGCAAAATAATAATAGAACAAAAATTCGAAGACGCCAAACTGCCCAAATTAGACAGTTTTTTTTTTAAAAAGACAGTTGAATCTACTTCGGAAAATCCTACTATAACTACATAAAAAATTTTTTTTAGTAATTTTAGTAAGGTGAATACACTCCCCCGGATCTTCTTAATATACGAGTATATTACCTGGGGCCCGTTGAAAATTTCGCTCCCGGGCCCAAATTTTGAAGTCACGCCACCGGCCCGTATAATATTATAGTGGATATTGCCGGGCGCACGCACGCCAAAGCTCGCGCATACGAGCGCGTTATAATACATTATATATACGTGCTATATATAATCTACATTGTTTGCGGACGGACGTTCCGTCAGGGCACTGCGGCAAATTAAATCACGGGATATACGTACACACGTCACATGTAATAATATATATATATACGCACGGCGATCCGGGCCGCGTGTGTGTACCTGTGTACACGGACATTCCGATATAATATATACATAATATTATATATCATATACCTCTCGTCGACACGGTCGGGCGGCGGCGGGAGAAAGAGCCGCCGAATAATAAAGCCGGCGCGGTAACGCGGTTATGGAAATCCTAAACGCGGCGACCGGCGGCGTCGCGTCGTGGCCGTAATGACGCGAGGGCGGCGGAAGCGCGCCGTCATCATCGGTCATCGTCAGCTACGTACGTATACGTATAATATTATACGTGGCGACAATCGGTCGACGCCGGAGGCGTATAATTATGAGGTGGCCGAGGGGGGATAGATGTCCAAAGGCTGGTTTTTTTGTCGTGCAGATTTCACAATTCAAACTTAAAATCTTCTGGAATAAAAAAAAATAAATCTTTCGTCAAAGTTCTCGTTATTATATTACTGTTGAAAAATAAACGTATTAGTTTTGACTTTTGGACGGACGACTAAGTTTTCTTTCATTTCATTTTTTCATCGAGTGCCGTTTCCAAAGCATTTTGAGTTTGTGCCGAAAACATGAAAATTATAGTAGCTCGGTCGGAGTACACTCGTCGTGCGTCGACGTTTATTACCGATTCTTCGAGTTACGTATTTTGAATAATTCTAATCCTGCAATTGAACGGATTTCACTGTACTGCTCGGGAAAGGTCAGCGGAGGCAATGTTCGACGATTTCTAGAAAGAAACAAAACACAATCGATTCGAACGGATAAAAATCGATTACGGCATATTGTATGGCGCGCGCGCGCGCGCGTCGAAAACGAAAAACAAAAAAATCAAACGGCCCCATCCGTTTTTAGGTTTTCGAATGTTCGCGCGCCGCGAGTCATTGTTTCCGTTTTATCGGGTCGTTATACATATTCTACGACTCGCTGGGTCGTGATATACGAGGTTAATAGATTTTCGCCGAAAAATACATATAATATCGCACCCTCGGCCGAAAGCGAATTACTAATTACGCCCGCGGCGGCGATGCGTTATTTTTGCGCTGCTCTCGGCCGCGATGCACACGTACGGTTTGTTCGCGTGCGCGCGCGTGTGTGTTTACATCGTTATAATATTACCTGCTCGTAAACGCGGCGCGCGCAAAAAATAAAATAAAAAACGGCGTCGGCTAATTGCGGGCCGCCCCGGACGATTCTCGTTCCTAGGCGGCTGAAAATAATATTATTAATGAACCGGAACCCCGCTCTCGCGCTGGATGCCGCGTCGCTTTGCATTTCGTGTAATTAAAAATAAAAATCTCCGCGTGCGAAATAATTCCGCGCTCGCCCGCCGCCGCCATCCGAAATGCAAATGGACGAACGCGGCGGCGGCGGCGACGAGATATCGTCAGCGACGGGTGGAAAACCGGCGAGAATACGTCCACGGGCCACTATCACGGGACACTGATTTTAATTACCAAGACCGCGTCAAACCAAGTGTATACCGTACACCGCCGCCTCCGGCTTGCAGACCCTATCCACCTCGCGACCGCCGAGTAAAACGGTTTTCTCCCTTTTTTTTTCCCCTCCACTATCTTTTGAAAATATTATATTCTCGTACAAAAGTGCCTTTTAAAACGCCCGTGTGTTGTGTTATATATGCGTACCAACTCTTATGCGTGTGTGTGTGTGTGTGTGTATTCAGGACGATGTTGTATAAGAGAGCGGTTTTGTTCGACAAATAGGCTGCGCATGAATTTGACCGGATAACATTCTCTTCTTTTTTTTTCATTTTTTATTTCAAGTCCCGACGTGTAACGCGCGGTGTTTGAGCACGCGCGTATAAAAACACGGCAGTAAAAATCAAAAACTTTCGAAACAAAACGAGAGTTTAGCCGAAACGACTCCTGATCGAGAGCATTTTATATTACAGAGACCGCGTTTCTGAAAAGCCGAGCGCACAAACGCATATAGAATATAAACTTACGGCCAATATTTATAAACTATGAGCTATTATAAACGAACGAGGCGGCCGCGGTTTATGAGTTTTTATTTATCGCGATCGAAATGGCCCGAACACAAGTCAAGGGCACCACGTGACAAATTCGAACATTCGAATAGTCAAACTATACGATATTCTTTGACGATGTTTACGTAATCGACTACATTATTTATTGTATCGAAAAGTGATTTATATAATTTACAAGTTTAAATAATTACGGTAACAATTATTTTTTTATTCGGTGGATTTTTTTTTGTAAATTGATTTTATCGAAAAGACGGCTATCCGATTTGTATTTCGTCGGAGTAGTTAAAGTTTATACAGAAAAATAAAATTGTATATGAGTTATAACTAGGACGTTGATTCGAATGCATTAGAAAAGTTACTTTTGAAAAAAAAAAAACATGTTCTTAAAAATTGACAAAATATTTTAGACGACAATGTGCGACGACGATCGGAACAAGACTGAAACGATAAAAGCTGAATAAACAACGTCGATAACTTTCTACCGTATCGTTTTCACTCGGCCCGTTTGTTTCGTCGAGTAGAGTAGGCGGTTCGACGACAATAACAACCGGATTTTCATTAGTTTGCACTTTGATCACGGCCACATATTATATAATATCTCATCGTCACAGACGACACGAACTAAGTTTTCCATTCGTCGTGATGTATCATATTGCAATCCATCGGATGTAAAATGAGAAATTTTACGCTCGAGTTAGGCATCTATCCTACAAAACTATAAATTTCAAATTAAAAAACATATTCATTAAATCTCTATATATACGTCATGTACGTATGTATAACTGTAAGGTGCTTTTTCTTGAAATCCTCCCAACCGTTGGACGTATCTGGTTGAAATTTGGCTATTATGACGTAGACGCGCACTAGAAGGGATTTTTGAAAATTCCACCCCCGAAGGGTTAAAAACGGTAAAAAATTTTTGAGTATGACATTTGGTCGGTGGTTTCGTTTTATATATTTGGGCCATACACATTTTGTATTACTTTCAGCTAGTCAAATATAATATAAACAGAGCATTCGGATATTGAGTAAATGAAAAAAATATAAATATTATTTATGTGTATACGTATTCGTTATGCACGCACTGTGTATTTTCTTCGAGAATGAAATATGCATATAATTATAACCGGCGAACATTTTCATGTCCTCGAGACTATTAAAAGATCGTAAAAAATTCAAACGATTTGGTCGCGTTTAAATTTTTTATTACGCGATTATTATCGCTACGGACGACTGAAAACATCGACCGCCGCCGCCGCCGCCGGTATAGACCCTTCTAATTGTAAACTGTCCTTAGCCCAGGTACGTCGTGTCGGCGCGGCAAACCGACGGGGGGCGGGGGGGGAGGGGAAAGGAAAAGAAAAAAGAAAAAAAAGGTCCTCCGTTACGCGTTGATTTCCCGTCAACGTGAGCGGGTAAATTGTCAGTAATACGTACGTATACCGCGTATACGTGCGTGCGTGCGAGTTTAATATTTAGTGCGAAACGAACGAAATGATACGAAAACGTCAATATTTCGATACGTAAACAGAGTAATAAATATCGCGTGTAACGCGGAACGTAATGAATACGAAACAAGACGAAAAATCAAATTAATTTCGAGAGCGTAATAAACTGCAGAACCGCATATAGAACACGTATGTATTTCTCGTCCGTCTTGACACGGCCGCTGCAGCAGCGAAACACCGACCTGGCACCTACGCAATAATTTACTGTCGTGTTATTTATTTAAGTGGAAAAAAAAAAAAAGAAGAAAATAATATGTGGAACCCCGAGCGTATCGATATACGAGAATATATATATTTGTAATAAAATATTTACACCGCAATTCGTTGAGATATTTCGGACCGGCGCGGCGGTGCAGTTGATTATTATTTCGATCGCCCGGCAAAGTCGAGCAGAGTCTTGCGCGAATCGCCGCGTTCCCTTTTCTTTCTTTTCTATTTTTTCACCACGACGATCCGCGCACGCGACGCATTATTACGACGACGGAGAAAAATGATTTCGTCCTAACGGAACCGAACGTCTGGGGAGCACGTGTCACTGTTGTTTACTTCCGGGTTCCGGGTTCGAACGCTTTTGTCGTGCGTTCGTCATAATCAATTTTGACGTTTTCAATTTAGATCCGGCCCGCCCCGCCGCCTCCTCGTGTGTCTGCACGGCGGCGGCGCCGCGACTGCTCGCTGCCGGGAATCTCGCCGCGCGCACGACCGCGACCCGTCGCCATAGGTAATACAATATTTTACGACTTGTACGTTTATTACCCGCAAAAACCGAAATCGAAAACGCCCGCGGCACTCCGGGAAAACGTCGCGTTTACGTCGTTGTTTACTACACCGGCGGTTCTCTTCGCATTGCCTACGCCGCCGCGCCGCCGATATTTACGCGCAAAAGTTTTCTCGGATCCTCACACGATCAAAAACGTCCGACACTGTTCGACGAGGTACTCGCGGTATCGCTGTAATTCTCGAGATTTTCACGTTCGCGTCGTTTTTCATCTCTCCCGCGTGTCGTTTTTATACTCTCAAAGGATTTCGGCTTTGGCTCGCGACGCGTCGCGAGCACACCCATACGTCGTCGTTCGGCCGAAAATTGATTATTGTTTTCAAGTAGAGCCGCGGAATCGCCGCCGCAACGTCCCGCGTGTGCGCTTACTCGCATAATACGCACCGCAGTGCGACGCCCCGTACACGCAATAACGGTCATCTCCGGATGTGAGTTCGCAACGGTCGGAGTGCCGCTAACGCGCCGCCTGATATCAATTAGCCGGCCCCGCGCCGAAACTCAAAGACCGTTTCCCGGATTCTCTGCGTAGGTGGAAACGCGCGTATTACAATAATAACAATAGTAATAGCTATAGTTGATATAGTACAACAATAGTATAGGACGCGACGATTCGTTCGGATTATTACGCCCGACGCGGTTTACAGCAGCAGCAGCAGCAGTGACCGGGCCATGACGCGCGTGCATAATACGTAATATGCTAATCAAAAAGTAACGAGTCTGTGCCCCCCCCTGCCCCCCGTCGGGAGAATCGACGAGAATTATAGAGACAACAATAACGAGAGTGTTGTATAGTGAGGAGACGAATAAATCTGCCGCTAAAAAGTGTGCTGACACGGAACGTTACGGGCAAACGCCGAGGCGGATGATTCTTCGAGTATACGATCTGTATAATATTATATTCGGCGAAACAAAATCAACTATTTTCTAATAATATTCTCTAATTTCGGTTTTTTTTTTCAAACGCGTCGGCGGGGCTACGCCCTTCCCAAACCTGCGTAATAATACCGATGCGATAAATTACACCCGAGCGCACATATTTTTATTTCAAAAGCCTGCTGTTTAGACGAGTGGATTGATAACGCCGTTGGACGTTTATATCGTTATCAAATAGATATATCTGTCTCGATGTGCGGCGCAGGTAATGAAGAAAAACGAGCGTTGTCCGCCGCGGTCGACCTCGACCGATTTTCCACCCGTGGCGTCATTACAATGACGTTACGTAGCCCGAGTCGCGGATTTATAGTCATTGTACGCTGTCAGTGGTAGAAAATATTGGAACGAGACAACTCGGATCGTAAACTCGTAACCGATATTTCTATCGGGTCCATAATATAATATCCGTTTCGATTCAAATGTTTTAAAACTGTTTTAAAGACTGTTGCTCGTCGTAATACGTAATATCGAGAAAATCGTTCGACGATCCATATTGAGCCGACTGCATACAATTACAAACATTTAGTTTTTTATGTCATAAAACATACCGCCGACTGTTTTAGATATTATAAAACCCCCGAGGAGGTACCTATTATTTTCGCCGCGTCTCGAAAAAATAAGTGAAAAAAATATAGTCTGACGATTGTCTCGCCGCGGGAGAAAGCCTTTTTCGGTGAAACACGGCGCGCGCCGGTCGTATATAGGTGAACTGCGCGCGTAACGCTCTTGCACACGGCCGCCGCCGCGCGGTACGATTTTTCGCCAGAGATATACGCGCGTTTGTTTGTCGCGCAGAAAACGCCGCGCCGCGGCGGCACAATTATTATTCACATCAGTATTCGTCGCGGACGACGTCGCCGTGGGAAACGAACCGCTCCGAACGTTTTTGCGCGCTATAAATCACGCACTCGCGCGACGCGTACCGGGCACGTGTGCGCGGGCGCGAGCGCATACGAAAATCAAAAAAAAATAAATAAATAAAAATATATATAAATAAAAGAAAAAAAAAAAAAAAGAAAAGAAAACTCCCGTCGTCGTCGAGTGTGCGCTGAGGAAAACGAACTCGGGGTGGGGGGGGGGGCTCGTTTGAATTATACTTTCGAGCCGAGCGCGCGTAGGTGTGTTGAGGTATACGTATACGTATGTATATATCCTCTGCGCACATTCTCCGGGGTACGTCGTCGGCTGCCGCGTGTCGAGAGTTGACACTCTTTGAATGATTTGGTTCGTTAAGTGTGTAAACGCCACCGCCTGCTCTTCGTCCTTTTTCCTCGTTCGTCGCCACCGCGTGTATACGCGCGCATATACATACGTGATATACCTACACGTATATATTATATACTCGTATACTTGCACGCGTTCATGTGCATAGCCCACACGTATACACACCCGCGCGCCCACCTCTTTGTATATATGATTACGTTTATTGCATAAAATAATACGGCCGCCGTAGCCGAATCATGCGCGCGCGCGCGCGCGCCCGTATAACACAATATAACCCCTAGTCGTATTATACAAACACTCCCCTAGCGAGACAACTCGGAAACGACGATTAAAGCTGTCTGGGCCGTATATAAATTATTATCGCGTCGATCGTCTTAATCGTCCTGCGCGCAGGACGCCGTGCGTAGTAGGTGCACCGTCCCGCCGTCGTACGGCCGGGATTTCAAAATCCAACGGCCTATATGGGACGGAAGCAGTAAAATTCATAATCGAAATCGTATTTTTATCGGTATATTTTTTTTTTTTGTTTTTTTTTACCATGAATTTTTAAAACACTCGAGTATTCGGACGTATAAAATGCACGGTCGACGGGGGCGGGGGTTCCCGGTCCCCCTGCTGCAACGATACGAGTATATAATATATTATATTACCTTCCGCCGCCACTAATAAAAACGTTTTCGTAATAAAAAAAATAAACTCCGGATCGAGAACTCCCGTATAAATCCCGTGGTTTTAAGTGGCGACGGTTTTTCACACGTTTTATTATTGTTTACCCTAAAACGTAACCGCGGCGCGAAACAAACACCGTTTGTAAACGTTAGAGTTCATGGAAAATTATTCACGCGCGCGCGCGCGTGTGCCCTCCACGTGCGTGTTGTACTTTGTACGTTTCAAATTAGAAAAAAAAACGCTTTAATTCGATATGAAAAAAAAATGTGATTCTCGTAATTTTCACCCCTCTCCCCAGCTCGATCAGAAATTCCGATCGCAACACGCGCGCGCGTCATACGGTCATATCTACACAAACTATCGTAAATTAATTTTTTACGTGCGCCGCGATAATCTCGTTCGTTAATAATCACTGCGATCGACTGCGATCGGACTCGCGCGCGCATGGTTTCGCTTTGATTTCATACGCTATTATTATTACCGCGGCCGATTGATTATTATTCGTTTTTTTTTCTTCTTCCCCCGCCGTCGACCCGGGCCCGGCCCGACCAATATCATTATCATAATATCGTACCCGCATATTTAGATATTATATTCCCGTTCATTAGTCATTCAGTCATTGTAGCTCTTTATTGAAGCTGCGCCGCGCCGTCGTCGTCGTCCGCGCGTGTACGTATTATCGAAGCGAAAATTTCGAACCTTCTCGGCGTGGTTACGTGTTATAACCTCGCGTACTGCGCACGAACGCGGAGCGACGGTCAATTTATATTTAATCATGTTAATCATATTTGTTTTTCGGCTTTTTTTCTTCTTCGTCGTTCGCTCCTCTCTCTCTCTCTGTGTATGCATATACACATACGAGTGCCGAGCGCGAGACCGGTCTTCAAGTCCGATATTACCAATCAATATTTCCTCGCTATAATATAGTATCTGCACACATCTACACGAGTGGCGAACGTGTTGGGCAATACGCGTAAACGTGTATATTGTATATAGGCATGTGTACACGCGTGTTGGTAAATATTGGCTTTAATAGTCGCCGAGGTATTCGACCATATCGTGTAATATACATGCACATGTCGTATAGGGTTCAGCGTGTTTGGACAGGTATCTAATATTTCGTTTTCTCTCGTCCGTCGCTACGAGGACGACGCGCGTGCGTACCGTCTTGCGCGTACGCTTCGAACCGGAATGTTTTTGATTTTTCTTTCTACGAGCAAGCCGTGGACATTTGCTCGTCGTTTTCGCGATTTTATTGCGCATTTACATCGTGCCGCCGCCGCGCCGTAGTAATTTTCGACGCGTTCACTATACGGTGTATCGCGACGAATAATTTTTATGGGAAAACGTACTCGAACAAACACGTTTACGATACGACGACGACGGTACGGGTACACTCTCACGCGGCGAGTGAAAAAAAAAACAAACAAATATTGTTCGATCCACACACACACACTCGGTGTATTTACGTTTTAATGTTTGTAATTTAGTCCGTTTGTATAATGACCGCGCGCGCTCGGCGTTCACGTATTATATTGTTAACAGTCTACTAAACGCAACGATTATAATATTATAATATCCGTTTTTTTCTTTGACGAAAACACGAGGGGATAAAAGACCCGCGGGGGCGTAGTAACAACTACGATTCTCAGCGAGCGTTCGCTGCGGTTTCTATATCATTATAGACTTGTGCGAACTTCGGGAATTCACATGCCGTCGTGTTATTACGGGGGGGGTGGAGGGCGTACGATTCGCATAATTCCTACAAAATATAATACCAACAAAACCGTCGTCGTCGACGGCATTAGTGACGCGCGCACGCGCGTACACGCGGTACGCTCACGTCGTCGTGAGTTTTAATAACAATATTAATAGAAAATCGAAAAATTTACGACGTAAATTATACGACTGGCGAGCGCGCGCGGTAATGACCCCCCGTACGCCGAGATCCTGTTGTTGTTATATTTCGCCGGTCGTATCGTTAGAAATAATTGCCGGATTATTATCGTTATTGTTTCGGGATCGCGAGTGCGATTTTCTTACTAAAAACCGTGATTTCACTATTACAAAGCGACGGTGCAATAATGCACGTAACAATACGAACGTTCGGGTGTATATAATATATGATTCGTGCCAACTCCGGCGGTGGACTCGATGCAATTTTTATTTGCCGAGACGTCGTCATGACGTTGAAAATTATATGCGCTCTACACGCGAAAGAATAAACAACGAACGAGAGGGTATACGGATAACGCCGTACAGGTTCGCGCGGTACGGCGGCGCGTGGGCGGGCGATGTTATTTCATATAACGTAATTTAAATGTTTAATGATTGTTTATTACTCGGGTGGTTCTCAATTAAAAAAAGTAAAAAAGTAAAAAATATAAAATAAATATTCATCGCTTCTTTATATCCGCAATAAATATTTGTATGCATATAAATATTATGCGCGCGTACATGTATATTATATATTATAACGTAACTGTTTAATATTTACATGTAATGAAGAACGAAAAAAAAAAAAAACCCCATTTAAAAACAAAACGGAGGATAAAAAAAAAAAACCGTTTTATAAATAAAAAGTATAATATGCGTACACACCACACTAATACGGGTTGTTTTCGCGTGAGGTTTTTCTTTTTTTTTAAATTACCAAAGTCAAATCCACGACGACGACGACGTTTATAGTAAATCGTCGAGTTTTGTACGTATATCATTTGAAACACGCGTGTATTATATAACAAAAGTTATTCTACGTAATATGGCATACGTATAATCAGTATTAAAACGTCGGCCGAACGCGCGTCATTAGCCCTAACGCAGACTGTAATTTGAAAAAAAAGGAATAAAAAACAAACAAAGAGAGAAACAGAAACTGCAGTATAACGGCGTTTTTAACGAGCGCTTTTCCGAAATGACCAACTTGGCAGTATCGCGAGAAATCAATATGTTTCTACGGGTGACGGCGAACCTAAGTATTATTATATTTTTGGGCGATAAATTCCCTTCGCGCGCAGGACCACGACGCGAGGAAAGGACGCGAAGCGTTCGCCGATGCTATTTTATTTTTATTTTTTTGTACGCTATATAAAACGCGACGACGACGTGTAGGTTTAGACGAGTCGCTCGAAATATATTTGGCGAAATTATCGTTTACAAGATCGTAGCAGAAGCCTCTGCTCGACGGGGACGAAAATACAATTTCACACCCGCACGCGCAAGACGCGCGAAAAAACGATTGATAAAAACACCGAAAACCACTTTATAGGTAATAAATTATTTTACAGACGATTGGTTCGATCTTTTGCGATATATTGATAACGCCGCGCCGTCTCTTAGTGTCTTGAAATAATTTTAGAGTTAACCGAAAAATCGTCGAGTGCACTTCGGTGCCTCGAAAGAAATAAAATATTTTAAATATGAAATACCTATTATTATATTACGGGAGTGTGCTGAAAAATAATCGTAATTATTGTTTTAAGGAAAAGTTTAAAGTAGTTAAAACTATACTACCGAAAAAACGACCATGTTTTCCGCATAACCGATTAGAGTAATATACTCGCAGCAACATGGATAATGGGTAGTGGGTTTAATGATCCTCGCGCAAGTCCGCTGGTAGATTTTTAATTCTTCCCTCTCTCTCTCCCCCCCCCCCCAGCGGTCCCTTCTATTAAGACGCGATAATAATAACCGCCGCCGTTATGATTATAATATTATAAATATAAAATTCAACACTTAACATTCAAGTAATTTAAAACACTCGGACGGTTATAGCCAATTAAAAGATCGTTTGTTTTTATTCGCGCTTAAAATCTATTAAAATCTAAACGTCAAAGGGCCTCTACGTGCAACAATGGATTCCTTCGACGTACGCATCATTAATGCACGAAGGCTGTTCGTAATATTTGGTCGAGTTAACCAACGCGGTCGTTCTGGTCGTTTCATTTGTGTGTTTGTATAAATTACGTCATATCTATAATGTATATATATATACCTATATTGTGTAGTTAGCATAATAAATTGGTTTTGTGTTCTCTCCTCCTCCCCCACTCTAATTCTCGTTCACACACACACACACACACATTGGAGTGGAGATGGCCGACGGCAATTTACACGCTCGATCCTCGGCGGCTGTCGGTAAATTTGGGTACGGACCGCAGACATGCCGGAAGTTTTATGCAATATATTTCCGAGAAATAAGCGCAGACGCCGTAACTGCCGGGTGTCTGAAAATTGAATTTGCATAAATACATAAAAGTTCACATTTTTCGATCGAGATTATTTTTGACACCTGCGGAATGGCGGCGACGAACTGCAACACAATCTGCGGATCGTCTAAACTATGGGCGACGTTTTCAAAGGGCCTCGTAAAAAAAAAAACGAAAAAACGAAAAGAAACTCTTCCTGCGCGGAAAAATGTATAAATAAAATTACGTTTCGCCGCGAACGGAAGAAAAGAATTTGCACGGTAAATAAAACGCGCGGGCGAATATGCCAGTCGCGTGTGGATAATGCCCGTGTTCGTATATTGTACCGGTCTCGAAGGATTCGTCGAAAGGCGCAATGTGAATGAGGTATCCGCCCGGGAACACATTTCCCCGCGCGCGCGCGCAGAAATAACGGGTTTCGGACGGCGGCGGCGACGGGATTCGTCATCAGATTTGCCACAGAAAATCCCGAAAGTCGGTGGCGGTTCCGTCCGTGTGCGTCGGCAGACTTGGGCTAGTACGTAAGCCCGAGCACAACGTTTTACACAAACCAAAGCCGATTAAATGCTCAAACGAAACGAAATAATCGCGACCCGAACGAATTCGAAAATAACATTTACAATAGCGACGAAAAAAATGAAAATAAACTCGTAAACCGCGTGGTCCGTCGTCGTGTTTTCTTATTAGTTATTAAAATACGTACATTCGTGCGACCCGATAAAAAAAAAAACCTCAGACGTTTAAGATTACAACAATAATTATTAACGATCTTAGAGCGCTGCACTATATTTTTTTAAATGTGAATCGGACAATCGGAACCCGAAGATTCGTCCGGGCCGTCGCGGTCGTATAAAGACGGATTTAACGTATTACATTATTGTGTAATTGAGTTGTGTGTTCTCAGCAACAACAGCACAAACGTCGAACAATGTAATTTACAGTATGAAATACGTATACACATATATATATTTAATAAAACCCGCGATAATGATAATAATAATGTTTGATGCGATAGACGTTAAGGAAAAGTATAAAAAAAAAAACGTGTAACGAATTGTCTCTGAGAAACATGAAAAGAATGGTCCAGGCGTGGTGTGTGTGTGTACAGCTATATAACGACGGACTGCTGCAGGTGTCGATGAAGACGATTCTCCGTGACGGCCGGCCGACTGACTACACTGTACGCGCGCGCGCGCGCGGCGATGACAATTGCGTACTACTGAACATCAATTTTAATTGACATCTTCTTTTTAATACGGCCCTATATATAACGAGGTGTGAGTTTTCTTTATTATCGCAGTCGTGTCGTCGTTATAATATTATATTATCCCGTTAGAGCGATCGTTCCGTCTATAGCGGCTCCTTTTTAAGACCTATGCGCGGGTCGGGCGGCGAATCTTATTAAAAAAAAAATTTATATATCTATACTATCTGATACGCGGTATAGTAATAGAAAGAAACACACGAGTATCCTGCAGGTACGCCGCGACCCGATCGGGTTCGGCGGATTTTTATCGATGCAAATGATATTTGAAAAAAAAAATAAATAATAACAACGACGAGATTACCGATGACTCACGCGTTTTAATTTGAACGGAAATACGCGTGTGTGTGTGTGTTATTATTATGTACGTGTATCGGACGGTCTATTGTTTCAATAACTGTAACGTTCGCGACGATACGTATCTGTGAATCGAATGGAGTTTTTTTTTTAACGAGTCATATACATAATATAGAGTAATAGTAAAACGTATTTTTTTTTTAAAAACGTTCGTTAGGGGCAGGCGGGCGACTTTTACGTCGCATTATACGTATATTATAGTCCCGGTCAATCGTTTTTAGTGAAGGAAATGGGTTTTTTTTTTTTTTTTTTTGGTTTATAGCGCTTCGACTTTCGAGCTATTATGACGATAACATTGCATATTAAAACCTATCGCCTCACGCACCTATTCGTCATATTTTATCGTTGTCCAATACACGTACCTACTACTCGCTTGTTGCGTACCCGTATATAATAGTGAAAACAATTTCATCGATCACTTAATAATACTAAATTCCGTCTCGTTAACTTTGGTTCGCGTGACAACGATGTCGTAAAAACTTGACGAACGCCCAAAGCATATATTAAACATAATAATATAAAAACACAAGTTTGGCACGTGCATTATAAACTGTCATCGAGTCGACCACGAGATGCAACCGATTACACGTATAATGATATATATATATGTGTATATGTCTCGGGCGCACAGTCAAATCGAACGTTTTGTAACAAACGCCTGTAGGCACGACCGACGACGTCTAAGTGATGATTCGCGTTAAACATTTCGCCTGTTGTTAAATAGAGACGAACTCGGAAAGTTTCCTAACAGATGAAATATCCGAAACGGTAGATGTGTGTTGTGAACTGTAGTATTAAGCAATTTATATAAACTTATAAAAACACCTTGTAATACTAGACAACAGAATTAGTTAATAATACTAGACACTAACTAAATGTTCTATGGGAACCAAAATGTGCCGATACTAATAATATAACACTATTGGTTTTCCGCTTTCATTGTTATAAGACGACACCCTGTTGCCTAATACATGTAAAATGTTACATTTATAATACGTATCAATTTTGTCTAGTCGTATAAACATTTTACCGTATAAGTTTATATAAAGAATGAAAACAATGAAATAAAAGGCACTTCTCCAGCGGTCGTGAGACTCGACCACTGTAGGAAGATTGTGGATAATTTTAAAGTACATTAATTTTGTGTGTTTGTGTCTATACGATCGATTTGATCGGCGTATACGACAGAACGTTTCGCGCGTTACACGATTGATAAATTATTTTACAGTGATTATTTTACGTTTGTGTCCCGAACAAGGTTTATCACCCGTCTCGTAATAGGCATCGGACGAACCGCCTAATCGGTATTCAAATATCTATTGGGCCGTTTTTCTGCGGACTTTCGATAAAAACTCTGTAATTATAAGCACTGCGGAGTGTACTGCTTCTACTCCTAGCTCGCGCTAATATTGCGCGATAAACCCGAAAGTCCTATCCCGCGCGCTCCGAATTACGCGGCGCCGCCGCCGCGCCGTAGTTTACTTTATTAGCCTCGCGAAATCCGATTCGCATTCCGAGATTTACCTGTTCCCGGAAACGCCGGCGGCGGCGTTTAAAATAAAATTCCGAACGTGCCCGGAAGGCCCTTTTCGCACGGTGCCGCCGCGAAATCGTTTCGCGTCGAACGTGTCGGATAAAGCGTGTTAACAACGACAACACGAATATAATATTTAGCCGCGCGCAGTGCAGTGCAAACGCGGCGAGCAAATATTGTTTCGCGTCGATTGCAACAGACGTGTTCTGAGAAACCGCGGCGTCGTTGATCCGTCAACGCGGGTGTACGTACCTATCGCGCCAGTCTCCGCGGGTGAACGGACACAGCGTCGTCGTCGTCGGCGTATGAAACATTGTCACTGCGCGCTGCCAAACGAACGCTACACTATTTTACGGGTCAGGCCGAGCGAGTGTGCGCGCGACTACGTAATTATAATCATATACATGTGCAGGGTGACATTAATGGACGCAGCAGACGACGGATATTATACTCGAGAGACGTTAAAGCATAGGAAGTAATACGGCATGTGCAAGAAGTAAAACAGTTGCTATATAGACACAAGTGGTGGTCCGTGCGGTATGTTATTATTAGGGCTGAGGACTTCTAGTTTTATCAAATTTTTTTAGAAAGATCGTAGAAAAATTCTAGTGAATAACAAAATATGTGTTTCATAACACCAGGAGATCAAATTAAAAATTTTACTTTGCATATTTTTGCATATTTTGTCATTATTGCATATAAATGCATATTTGAGTATACGAGTATTAGAAAAATTAAGATCATATTTGGCAATTTTCGAATCAAGTTCTTCAATTAGCTTAGACAAAGTGGTAAATTTTCGAAAAAAGGAGATGAAAAATAAATATTATAATAACACTTATAAGATAAAATAATAAAATAAAATAATTTTTAGAGCATATTTCAAGTGCATATTTCTTGATTTTTAAGTGCATAAATGCATGCATATTATTAGATTTTTAAGTACTAAAAGTCCTCAGCCGTAGTTATTATTCTATACGAGTGATGTGGTAAGTTATATAGAGGCAGTACGGGAGTTCGCCGAGAACAGTAGGAGCAGTAAAAGACGAATATTAGTCGTGTATTACATAATATAGTCAAAACTCATTTTGATGACGGTCCAATATACGGTTCATCTACAAAAAGTAGGTATAAATACATGGCACTGACCTTAAACGTTTCGCGTTTTGATATTCCGAGTGTTTGTTACTCGACAGTTGGAAATTGCAGTCTGCAATGTAGGAATCCTTATCGCGTTACATCAGGACCGGCGGCTGAAAAACCATTAGAAAAAGCATATTGTAGAAAAACCATATCATTTGAAATTATAAATAAAACGAAACTTTTAAGCAGTAAATCCACTGCGACGCCAAAAGTTTTACATGGTATCTTATTGGAATTCAAAAGTGAAACCCGAGCGATGTTTTAGAAATAATTCTCTACCTTTTGGTTTCCTCGATATTTCACCGAAGAGGACGAGAAAAACTGAAACTTTGTTCAATTCCGCCCGATTTAAAACATTTATTTTGATAAAAACCACTGGCTCCGCGTGCTTTATCGTTTGCAAATGCCCACAAGACTGACCCAGAGCGGCTAAACTACTACTTTGCGTACATAATATTATATTATGAAAAATTATTCGACTCGTTGGTAAATCGTTTCGTAACGGTTTCCGACAACAACGTTGAATTTACTTTTTTTTTATTTCTTTCTCGTTGTCGTAAAAGTTTCGAATTTAAAAAACCGATATAAACTGCAGTTTGCTGCTGCGGTCAACCCCTTATTCGAGATGATGATGACGTCTGCGCAGTGCGAAGAAGTGCGTTGGTACCGAGCGTGTCGATTTCGAGAAACCCGCCCCAATACGAGCTTGCGCGAACGCGTAAAAACTATTGTGACGACGTGCCCCTCGAAACGGGCGGCAGGTATACACAGCACCTAATCACCGCCGGCAGGGCTCGAACGAACGCGTTCCGTAATAGCGCCGCGGACCGGAAATAATATTTCTTGGCGGTTAATTACACGTTAAAAAAAAAAAAAAAAAAAAAAACATAATATATATTAACTCGAAATATACATATAGAACGGCGCGGAACACGCGAACGCTGCGTTTGTGAAATTATACGACAATAATAAACCGAAACCGTGTAAACAGTATTTTAACGATATTTCATACTCTATATAATATATACGATAATATATTTCTGCGTTTATTTATATCGCCCGTCGTGTATGCGACGAAAAGCGATCGTAAAAAAAAAAAAAATCGAATACCTAATAATATTACTACATGTCGAAATACGCACAACAAAGGGGATTTGCAGCGCACGGTTATTAACTTATGATTGAACTGCTGCATAATACTGGCGCGCACACGTCGGGCATTATACACCGGTGGCCGTTTGTTTTTTGTTTTTTTTTCCTTTCCATTCGTCGATTTACAAAATTGGTTTATTTGTCCCGCGCGCGCGCCGCGATACAACGTCGAAATAAAGTCCGCGTCAATTAAACGCATTACCGTTGCGCGCGATTCTAGCACGAAGGGCTGTCCGACCGAAATTATAGCAGGTAGATGCAGGCAGGCGCAGGTACCGCAGCACAACAATACTGAAACGCGGCGATAATTATAATTTTCGAACAATTAAACGCGCCGCGCCGCGTTTAGAGGCACCTCGCTCGCGAGCCGCGCGATCGCACATCGTGTACCTATTATAACGAATATTGCCGAGCGCGTTTCCAGAATTTAAAACGGTAAAACCGACAAACAGACAAACAAACGCCGCGCCGTGCGATTAAATCGAATAATATTTTAGACATCTAGCCAGTTAGTACGAATCACTCTACAAAAAATATCGTACTTGAAATACATAGACTTAACTAAAATATCGCCAAAAATAAGTGCCGACGAACAATTAAAATCGCAACGATATACGTAATTATGAAGGCAATAACGAAATACGTCCAAAATTTTCAAAAATGAGTTTTTTACATCAACATTTTTGCAAAAAAATTCTCCATCGATCGGCGCAACAACCGAATACGTCCGGACGTATCTTGTTTTTGCACCGAGTCGACATACATATGCTATTTATAGCTTTTTTTTCGGTGCAATAATGGTATATTATGTAACTATATGTATTTATTTTAATTTTAACTTTTAATATAATGATTTTTTTTTTTATTTGGAATAATTTTATATTAAAATGGTGTTTTTAATGTCAAGTCATAATAATATTCAACTTATTATAAAAAAAAAACTAACGGCCGTTTCATATTTAATAATAAAATTATTAATCAAACGAGAAGTATTTATTTCTTTTTTTTTTTTCTTGTCAAAAAAATTAATTGGCTTTTTATTTTTTAATAATTTATTATTAAATCTCAGAAACTGTTATGAATATAAGTATCGAAAGGTGACAATATAAATAAAAAAATGAAATTAATGTACGTGAAATGATATTTCATGAACCTGTATATTATTTTCAATATGTTTTATTCATTATGTGTTACCTATAACGTATTCGGTGCAGATACGTTTAGGACGTATATGTCTGTTATTGCGCCTAAAAAAAAAACCAATATTTAAACATTATGGTAATTATTGTGTTTATTTTATTAAATAATTAAAGTTTGCTGATTATGAGAAATAGATAATGTATCGACCAATATCATAATACTTCAACATTTAAATTTTTTCCAACACACATATTATAAAATAAAAATTGTTTTTTGTGTCTCCTGAAAAATTGTAAATTTGGACGTTATTGCACTGAGTCCTTCAATTATTATACGCGTCGACACAAATACGGCGTATAGGTTTTTTTTTTTTCACCCGCCCGTCCTGGAGATTTTATTTTCGGGAAGTAAACACTTATGCGTACACGGTAGTCGGTTAGAACGCCCGGGAAAACACGTTCGAATACAAAAATGATCAAGTACCGAAACGGCCGAAGGAAAATATGGCCAAATACAAAAAAAAACCGCGCCCAGGGTAAAAACGAGTTTAATTATTATTAATTTTTTTTTATTATTATTATTATTATTCAGTGTCCCTCGTTTAAATTAATAAACCCCGAGCCGTCCGAGTTCTCTTAAAATTTAAATAATATATTACCTAACCTAAGTGATATAACCCACAGTCGTATTTCGCAACGGACAATATTTTGTTGGACATTCCATACCGTTTTCACTATTAATTTACTGTAAAATACGTTGTTTTTATTTCGTTTCGAACAAAACCTCCAACACGATTACGTGTGGAAATGAATACGTATATAATATTTTATGAACGTTTGTTTTCATAACTACAACTGCCGTCGTCGTCGTGGCCTTTTTTCTCTTTTTCTTCTTCTTCGTTCGCGGACATTTTTCTAAACGGATTTTTTTCGCCCAGACATTCGTCCGCGGGCACTTCTGACGTGGACGGACGTTATAACCCGGACCGCCGCGCCGTGCACGACGACGACGACGCGTCTTGAGATTTCGGACGGACTCGGGACCCGAGCGAGGAGGCGGCGCCCGTTCGTCGGAACGGGCGAGCGGCGACGGCACGGCCGGGCGGGCGTGGTGTGGTATACGCATAGATAGAGGTGTATTATGCGAACGTGAATCAACGCTCTCCACTCGCACAGACAACGGTCTTTACGCACGCACAAGAGCGCGCGCGGGCCCCGCGACGAGACGGCGGTTTTAATTAAACGGCCATATAATTATATCCCGGTAAAGTTTCCGAGATGATCCAACATATTAAATCCCGCCGTGAAAACGCGCCGCCGCCGCCGCCGTTCACGCCTACAAAAACATAAACGTATAATTTATCGTTAGGTATCGCCAGGGCTCTGCTGCAGCAGCACGGAGAAATATATGTGTGTGTGTGTGTGTGTGTATAACACAACCGCCGCCGCCCGTCTCTAAAAGTATCAGGGGTGGTCAGAAGGAGGGGACGACGAGAAGGATACATCCACTCCCGTGACTTTTTTTTTTTTTAATATTTATAATATATTATTATATAATTATGCCGGAAAATATGTTTTCATGTCCGAGACGGTAAAAAATGCAAGGGAAACGGTACGATAGAAGAAATACGCCGTACTTATTAAAATATAATTTATGTAGGTACTGTATAGGCTGAAAAGAAATTATTATGTTTTGTATAAATATAATATGAGAGTATTGAATCAACAGTTCGAGAGAGAGAGAGAGAGAGAAAAACACTACGTATTTTTGGATTTTTTCGCATTTCTGCAAAGTGATTTAAATCACAACAAATACGACCACCACCGTGTGTTTGAAATATCATAATATTATTTAAATACTTTAACGTTTTTAAATTGTGTGACATTACGTCATATAATTTTATGGTCACCTTGACGTTTCCATCATCGCGCGGTATGATGAAAAAAGTTAATATATTTATAGTGATTTTATTATATTAAGTTATATTTATTTTAGTGTGTGTGTGCTTGATGAATATTATATGTTTTCGAAAATCAAAGTGTTTGTTGTTAAAAGTCAACCTAGCCCCCCTTTACCAATGTGACAATCATTTGACTGTCAGTGCAAAGCGCGGTGGAGCCAGAATCGTTTTGCAGTCGTAATCGCGCGCGATTGTATTTTTAATATTATATTATATAATTACCACACATATTATCGTTAATCAACACGCGTACTGTCTTGGGTTTGGAAAAAAAAAAAATTTTTAAATCAGAGAAACTATAACAATAAATCAAACCGATATCTTTATCATAGAACGACGTTGTAAATTTTCATCTATACTTACATTTTTACGTATCGGTAGACGGATAATAATTAAAAAACCATCTTTCAAACTCATAATAATACTATGGCTGTCTATAGTATTTCGCGCAATATTCACGGACACAATGACAATAAATTACGTCGCAGTATAATACGTATAATATTGTAAATGGTATGATATTACACGAGTCATGAGTGGAATATAATTTACGGGCCAAGGCGAATGTCCTCTGGCACCCTCGCGGTAAGAACCCTAATAAAGTCCTCGCAACATATGCAGAGGTGAGCGGGACGCCGAACGCAATTATCTATAGTGGTATAATGGAAAAAAAAATCACTCGGATTTCGATAGTCTAGACGCGAGATATTCGAACGAACGCACGACAATCGCGTTTATCGACATTGAAATTTATTTCGCAATTTAAACGTTCAAAAAACCCACACTCATTGTGCGTATAATACAATGTACTATATTCGTCAATTTTTACAATATTTGTTTACGAGAAACACGCTTAACCGCGATCGAACGATACTTATTTTCATAAATTTCACGAACGGGACGGTTTTTTTATTGTTCGTATATTACGTCAGGAATTTCAACGCACCTATATATGATAATATGTATCTTTAATCGAAAAAAATAAACGAATACGTACGAGTATAATATTATATACGAAGCTCACGTGGTTTTTGTGTTTTCCTAATCTCGGACACGCGGATATCATAATATCATCTGATATCGATGTGCGAGCAGGCGCGCGTACGTACTCGGCGTCGTCGTCGGTCTCGATAGAAAACGTTTGCCGCGCGACCGTAAATATATAATATTATTATATACGAACAGGTACGCCGCGCCGGCCCGGGTTTGTTTATTTCGCGAAACAATTGTACATTATAATAACGCCGCGACCCGCGATAACACGCGATTTGTCCTTAATATTACATTTCCCTCATATTTTCGCTGTATTAATATAAAGGGCACACGCACAGGCACGAAAATATAAATGACCGATCGCGCTAACCGACCGCGGCCCGTCGTCGCTACTTGGCCGCGACGGCAGAGGGGTGACCTGTACGCGCGCGCGCGCGCGCACGCGATGACGAGAGAATCGGCAATAATAATAATAAGGCGTCTACCGTAATATATTATGGTCGTATCGACTGTGGGCAATGTGTTATATATGTACGTACGTCGGCCGATCGGAAAACAATGCGTTTCGGATAATAGAACGGAATATCGTTTATTGTGCGCGCGCTCTGCAAATGACCCTTAGAAGTGCGCGTATCGCCGTGGCATATGGTATGTTAAAGCGCGCGCGCGCGCGCGGATAGTCGTCGAGCCGGCCGGAGAGTGCGAACGCGCGTAGTGTGCGCCGCCGACAGTATAATATGTTATTATAAAACACCGCGCTTTTTCGATTGACCTCGCGCAAAGTCAGCCGCGTCGTGTTCGAACCGTTTCTGTCCGGAATTGTATTTTACACATACGTCCTAAATACTATCCAAAAAATCCTCGAAAACAACGAGACGAATTCGTCTCCTCGTTAGGCCGCGTTCTCATTCGATTCGTCAAAACCTCGAGGTTCGCAAGAGCCCGCCGACGACTGTTCGACGAATATACGATCGCGTCCGAGACGAGATGTTTCGGGCGGGCCCCCCCTGGATCTCAACGTGTCTCTCGCGCGTCGGATATTATATCGGTTTACAATGTCTTGTAGATTACTCGTTTCCAAACGTTCGACGAATAAGGCGATCGGCTCGACGTACGTCCCGTAGCTTAATGGTTTTTCATAACACGAATTGCCGATCATAGTGCATAGTGAACGTACGACGACGACGACGACGACGTGATGAACGATTACACGCGCGTATACCGCCGGGGAATCGACTTGCGGGCGGACGAAATCTAAACGTTCCGCCTCGGTCGTACTTCGGCTTTCTTCTTAATTCTCTCTGTCGTTTTCACTTTCCGCCGCGGCCCCGGAATAAATAAACGTGATATAATAATTACTATAAGCCGGGTATTACGTTACAGTATGTGTGTATAGCGTGTATGATTTGTATGCAATCATCGTCGGAAAACAATAATAACGACGGCGGCGACGTTTCGACGAGCCGCGCGTTCGTTTTAATTACTATACCACAGTCGACTGCATAATTTATCCATTTGCGACTAACTACGTCGCGCGGGATAATCATCGTCTGCGGTTGTTATTATTTCACTAGATGTGTATTATAATAGTATTGCCGCGCCGCGCGATCTGCCAAACGGTCCGTCTCAAAAATATAAACGCATAATATAATAATATAATCCATCGTGATGAGTTACCGCGGAGAGTTTGTAATCAGTCGCCGGCGCGTTAGGCGAGAGGACACGTCTGCGCGCGGAAACTCGAATGGAAAATGTGTACCGCGAAACGCTCGCCAAGCCCCGGCGAAAACGTCGCGACTGTACCGAGTTTTAATATTCGTCCGTCGTCGTTTTGAATTTCGATCTCGAGAGGAAAAATCGAAAAAAAACAATTCGCTAAGGTACGATTTCCCTTGCGCGATCGCGAACTACGAATTAAGATCGCGTTCGCGTCATGTTGGTGTTTGCTCTAGACGATTATTCGTTGCGACCGAAAGATAAATAATTTATATTTTAACGTGGAGTGAACTATTGGTTTTGAAAAATTATTATAATGGAAGTCGATAAAGAAATGTTGAAAATTATTTTACTAGACGAAGAAGATGATGATGAGTTGCTTCGGCATCTCGTATATTCAAATCTTTATAATCCCTATTTTCAGGATTATAAATTGGCAGGTGTTTGGCTACACGTTCAACCGATATCTCGTCTTGCTCCTTGGTAAACTTGACCATTGCAGAACTCATGTTTGAATATCCGATGTCGACGAGTGTTCAAACAGAAATGATAACATTGCATGGTGTATAATGATAATAATAATAATTATTATTATTATCAAAACAACAAGTCGATCGCGGCGCGAACCAATTTAAATCGCCGACCGCGATCGCGCAAGGAAAAAACCAACTGTATTTAATTTACATTGTATCGGCAGCCGCGCGATCAGAGCACGCGATCTTAGATCTCCGTTCGCGGTGATCTATCTCTATAGCGCGACACGCGATCGTCGAGAGTTTAACAATCGTAAGAAAAGGGGAAAAAAAAAAAAATCAAAAACACGCGCGTGTCGTAAACATATTATACTGTTTACTCGATAATCTCACGACGTGTTAAAAATAAATACCTACGATTTCCATACGGTACATGGGCATAATGAAATAATGTAGTAACGTCGTTACGTCGAATTACATACGTATACCGCCGCTCAGACGGCGTATTATTGTAATCTCTCTGTACGCGGCCCCGCGCGTTGCCCTTTAGCCATCGATTGCCAATCGGATACGCGCGCGCGTTATCCTTTTCCTTTTCCTTTTTTTTTTTCCGCACGCCCACGGCCAAATACAATTTCCTCGCGGGGCCGAGCCGCGCAGTTATTTTTTTATTTTATTTTTTTTTTTTTTCTATACATATTTACGCACACGCAAGATAATACAACCTATACCGTACGCGCGAGCGTATACGAAATGTGTTCACGTACAATACACACACACACACAAGTATAAATACAGACCGTGTGTAACCTTTTTCCCGTGCACGCGCCGGCGTGTGTATGTGTGTTTTTTCAAACCGGACGATTCCCAAGGGTTCGTGTGATTTGCATCCGTCGTCGTTTCGAACTGCGTTATCACCTGCTCGGTATACACACGCGCACCTACACGGTGGAATTATTATTATGCTATCGAACGGACGAGCACCTCCATATTTAATATATATATGTGTGTGTGTGTGTACAATACATATTTTCTTCTCCGAAATAAAAAAAAAAAAAAGGTGAACACATCCAACGTGTGCGTAGCTATTCATTAGCGGCCGCGTGACCCTACGGGGTGAATCCTTTTTTTCTTTTTTTTTTTCATCATATTTTACCTTTTAATACCCCAAAGTATTAATTACCAGATGTACTCTAATGATACGTCACGTAAAATCAATAACATGGTTCTGTTATTTAATGCGCTTTTTTTTTTTCTTTTCGTTTCTTTTATCTTACGAATTTAACGGCGGGCCTCTCGGAAACCAATTTTTATTATAATATGTTTACGTCTTTGAAAATGACAGGTATTAATATTGGAGTGGATCGATCATTTCGTTGTCGAGAGGTTCTTTAAAACCTATCGTTATGATGTCCGAGCTCTTTAAACTCAACGGTACGCCCACACTTACAACAGAAAAAAAAACACACACACACACACACACACCCGTCATACCTTCGTAGGTACTGACATGCCGCAGCAGACGTACCTACACACTCACGCGTGCGCTCTAATATATAAAATATACACTCGTATATTACTATGGGTTTTTTTTTTTTTTTTTTACTGTGTGAGTACAGAAAAACAATAATAGGGTATGTGAGAAACTGGCCGTCTGTCCGTCCTTCCTTAAAGGGGTTGGTTTTGTAACGTAAGAGAATAATGAAAACTTTCCTTTTCGTGTGTTTTGTTACTGTAACCACTCGAACCCCTTATTCATAATTTCTAGAACACGGTCCGAATATTTTTTCCCGTACGTCTTTGAGAACCCGACCACCGGATTCCCGTCCGAAATCGTTCCGCTCCGCATACGCGTACCCTGCGATCTCCGAAAAGACGCCGCGCGGCTCCGGCGCGATAAACACTCCGAACGACGACGGTCGAGAACACATAAATTATGCATATTTCCGACGCGAGTCAAACGTATATTTTATTATATTGATCTTTTGCCGCTATAATACGCGTATACGGGCACGCGGATCGTCATTACCGATAATCGACGATAATCGTTACGATCGCGGCTGCCAATCATATAATACGTCCCATATGAATTAAGTCATTTGCCGGAGCGTTATTATTATAATTCAACTTAATTGCCGTTTATTTCACAAACCGTACGAAAACGGCCATTAACGCGACTATAGAGATATAATTACTATTATGCAGTTAGGATGCACCTAAACGTATTTGCACATGCGCAAATCGCGCAAAAAAATTGTTTTTTCATCACTATAACTATATACATATGTTATTAAACGCCCAGAGTAAGAGTTCTATTCCATTATGATTATTATAAATACAGCCCCGACTCGGTAATATCGATTAATAACGATTAATACATATACGTACGTATATTTTGGTTTAGCGTAGAAGATGTTTTAAAAATTAAAATCAAATCGGAAAGAATTCCCATAATAGACAATACGAGTTAATATTTGTGTTTACTTCATTCTAATATTTGATTAACTCAAACTTAAATTATTGACTTCGCGTGTTTTTAAATAACAATTTCAACTATAAATAATTATTCTAATAGTTTATCCAATACAGTTCTCATAACCAATCATAATTCACCTGTGGTGATTAATAATATTTAAATATTTCAAATGATCTCGGCAGGTCGAATTTATAATAATCTCGCATATTACGTATACCTGTTTCGACGTAATAACACTACCGCGACTCGATCGGACGAGTGAAAATTCTATGACCGAAAAAATATCTTTTCGTTTTATAAAAATTATAAGATTTTCGATCTGTCAAAAAGTACGGGTTTTCTCCACAGAAATAAATAATTATTTTATAGTGTGCGCGCGCGCGCGCGCACGTTTTCATTACTCAAGTACCGTTAACAAGGACATTCGACGGTAGTCTGTTCCGATAACATTATTTTGTTATACCATTTTCATGTTCATAGATGACGTAAATGGTAAATATATACGTACGAGTACACGGGTCGTATATATATATATATATATATAAATGTATTCTTTATCCTTCTGTTATTGGATTAGTATTTCGATTTCACCGGTACACGCACGCCTTTGATGTCATCTCAACGGTCATTACGTTTAATGTATGTTTCTCGAGTGCGCACAAAGTTTATTTTTTTCCTGGCAAAAAAAAAAAAATAAATAATAGGTAGTATAGCTTGAATGGACAACGCATGTCCGACGGCACAAAGTTCATCAAAAAAAAAAAAAAAAAATCACGGTGGATTAAATGTCTATGGCATATTTTAAATCCTTCCTGTATCAAACATTAAAGGCGAACGAATTGAATTAAATTCTTCTTCTTTTTTTTTTTTTTCGTATTTCAACCCTAATGACTTTTTTAACTCCATCGACGTTTTTTTTTTTTTTTCTAGTGTCACTTGCGTTGTAAAATATTTAAACTACGATTCGTATAGCCATCTGTATTAAAGTAAAATTGTTAAAAAATATAACTCGTACATAATATAATGACGAGTACGATTCGCACAATCCGTACGATTATACATGTGTATTATTAATTATATTTTCGGAAAAATCAAGCTTAAATCTCTAATCTATATAAAATATCATTCATATTATATACGCCACGTGTATAGAGTTTATTCGAACCGTAAAGTCCATAACGTTTAATCGTTCTATTGAACGTTTTGACATTTTAAACCCTCGTTTTGTTTGAAACCAGAAATTATTAAAAAAAAAATCGAATCATAACACTATTCTCGACGCGTAAATTATGTAATTATATAAGGTATTTCTAAAGACATCGACGGATACGAAATATTATATTAAATTAATCGCGGTAAAATTGATTTTCCACTTTGTTCTTCGGTACCGAACAAATATTTTTCAACTTGTATACAACGAAAAAAGTATTGTAAAACGCGAAGCGCGTGCCAAGAACACGTGTAAGGTATATAATTAAAAATACAAAACTGAATTTAAGGACTACGCGCGTACTATATAATAATATGTACGTATATGCATATTACTAATAATAATCGTGTCGTTAACGTGTCATCACACGAGGAAAAACAAACAATTAGAGTTTGCTGCTTGAAAAACATGCGAGTACTAAAATATTAAATGGATTTACAACGAGAACGTATCGAACCAAACACAAACACTTTTAGTAATAATAATAATAATAATAAAATCACATGTAATTACATTTCGTGCAAAGCGGGACGTGAAAGGCAAACTAAAAGCATAAGTCGTTTCTGGGAGGTTTCAGACCCGGTGTAGTTTATGTCTTGCGGTGAAATTGTGTTTTCCTCTACAGAATAATAAAAACAACATATAAACATATATATATATGTCATACGGAGATATATATATATTATACACATTACATAGAATGTGTAGATCAAGTGGCGAGACGTGTAATTTACAAAAAAATAAACGTCGACCCGTAGTATTAATATACCGACGTTTTTACACGATAGTTTCGAGCGTAATTCTATTTTCCGACCAGACTACGATTTGTATATTATAGCGCATAGTTCGACGACTCGTGCGAACCGCGGAAAACACCTTACCCGTGGTGTCCGTGATAATATTGTGCCGCCGATCCTGGCGCGCGCTGCGGCAAGTTACAGTCGTATATATTTACCATGTAGTTAAAGGGCGAGTAGTCGAGGCGGCTTGAGGAGGATTCACGGGAAAACACATTTTCATCGACGAAACGAATTCATCACATCTCCGTAATGTCCTTACGCAAACGCGCGCGCGCGCGCGCGTGTACGTACTACACACGCTCACACACACACACACACACACACATATATGTCATGTGTAAACACAATTTCCAGTTGATGACAAAACGGAATATTGGCAGAGACAATTTGATTTGTTACGCGCGCGCATGTTTGTTAGAAAACGTATAGAAAATAGAATAAATGCCGCGCCGCCGCTCTCGCGTTTGTGTACGATCGCGCGGCAGAAAGACGCGGACGATACACCTACGTGTGCGTGTAATTCCGACGAACGACGCGTTTTATGCACACGGATGCGAGCGCGCGCAGATATTTATGTATATATTTTATACGCGTATACTGTATAAATGTTCGACGAAATGTCATTCTCTCCGACGATATTCGCAAAGCCATTACCGCGCGAGAATCATTCGAGAAGTCGATTATTACGCGACAGCGTCGCGTAATTATTATTATTTCCTCGTGGACCTGCGGATCTAGACGACTACTCACTTCCGGCCCGGCTAATCGACTTGTGCGCACACGCCGCGCGCGCGCGCACAGTTTAATCGCGATAATCGTGCGGCACGAACACGCGGAACGAATAATGCCACAACCACTTGGGCCCTATTTTTTAAGCGAAATCGTCGCGCGTACATAATATAATAATATGTAACGCGATAATATTATTGCTTCCTCCCGCACGTTTGTGTTTTGCGCGCAAACGCTTCGCGACATCTACACTTACGTCGATTAAAACACGGACGTTCTTATGGCGCCCCGATAAAATGGGTTAGGAAAACCGCGTGACGCGCGTAGTATATACCCTCTTCCGAAATGGGCGTGAAAATGGGGAGAACGAGTGCTGTTTCTTTGTTTTTGGTTTTTTTTTTTTAAGGGAAAGACAACCCGTCGCACGCAGAGAGACTTTTTTATTTTTTTTTCACAGTAAATATACGTATACATATAAATTTCGAACGGTTCGTTTTTGACAGCCGTCGAAAACAAAGGGAAAACAGGAAACGGTCAAAAGAACAGAATAAATACGGATTTATTTGCATGGGAAACGCAAGGAGATTTATCAACTAAAATTACGAGTCACTGAAACTTCTTATGTGTGTAGGAGAGAGCTGTTGTCAAAGCATCACGGTGATTTATCAGACTTTTATATCCTGTAAAAAGAAGAAGAAAACACTAATCACGACCATTCATTCGAGATATTTTATCTCGCTTTTTCACTACCATAATAGCTCAAGGATATAATCGGTCAGACTATATTATTGTGTAAACACGTCTCGGGCTCTCCACGCCGTCGAATGAAAACTAAAAAACAACAATAATTATATTGTTTTACTGGCAGCAATGAATATTGTTTACGTTAGAATCGTTTTAAATAATATCATACACACAAGTAAACAGTTACTTATTGCTTGCGATTTCGACTAAACTTGATATTTTTGATCGCGACAAAAACTTTTCGATTTTTATTTACCCACCGTCCAATGAAAATTGACGAAAACGTAATCGATAATATTTTCATTTTTCATAACATTCATATTTTATAGTAATACGAATGATACAAACACGACGACGTGTTTATTAATAACAGCACATCTAAAATTGAAACAAGATAGTTTGACCGAAATTCACTAGGCATCAATTATATAATAATTATTGTTCGTTTTTCTGCGGTTTATAAAGGTTTGTCTATACTTAGATTTTAATATTAACAGGCGACATGCGTATAATAATAATAATAATGATATACATATAAAATAACGCAAAGTCTCTGAAAGGACCAAGGTGATTCTATAATCCGGTCGTTGGTTTTCTCGCCACGTTAATTTTTAATTTATTGTAGTAGTATGGTCCCATCGCACGAAGTCAAGTGAGGTAATAATTGAAGGAGTACAAAGTAATCCTGCGCGTCCAAACCGTGATAAGATCGAGATCACGTGTTCGGGTTGTTTGTGGACCCTTTTTCCCGGTTTTTCGTTTTTCGAGTGGCTTAGGTGTGTGTGCGCGTACCATACACAAAACGAATATACCACTGAATCGTGTACGGTTTCGCGGAGCATATAATCGTCATCAGGGTCGTTTCAATAAATTCAAAAGACCGCGGGAAAGGAAAAATATAACGCACCTATATATACATATGTATATATATTTTTGCGCACCTTATCGCATAGGTTTCGGGACAAGTCCAAAGTTGAACCATAATCGTTTGGCGTCGCCTGGTAACGGTGCACCGCCGTTGACCCCGGAGCCTAGGATAACGCTAAGAAGACGAAGTAGAAGCATATAGAGAGGGATAGAAACTTACTTACTTCGCCGCCGTCGTCGTATTGCAACAAAGATACTTATGCGAATAAGTCGTAAAACTAGCGAGCAATAGAAAGGGTATATACGGAGATAATATGTGGTTTGGATACGGCGCGGTCGTGAACGGCGGCAGCAGTCCGGGCGGAAAGGTGCACACGATGGTTTTGGCACACTCGAACGAGTCCTTAAAATCTTACTGCCGCCGCCGCCGCCGGTCTGAAAACGAATTGTTGAGCAAGAGAGAAATATATTGCGTCGCCATTTACGTTTTAACCGCGCACGTGTGTGTGTGAATGTATGTATGTATAAATACGAATAAACACACACAAACAGACGTTAGCTATACCTCTTTATAGCCCCCGGACCCGTACCACATCATATCTCTTTGAATCCGCCGACGGCCGAATATTCATACATCCGCAGCGATTGCAATTATTAATACGGCCGTACCGACCGCGTGTACTTAACGCGAAACGTTACGAATAATACGTTTCGATGCGCGATGACGATCGCACGATGTTTTACTTTGCAACGGCGATACTATTTGATCTACGACGAATGTTTCGTTTCGCCGCCGCGTTCTGGCTGCGGCAGTCTCTCTCGCGAGCGGCACCGTTCGAAAGCTAAGCTAAATATCTATATGCATTAATATAATACGACACCGAACTATACGCGTATAGACGACAATATAATAATTAATAATATATAATATATATTTATTGAATTCGAAAAGTCGAACGAGACTTTGATGTCATGTCGGCGGCACTAATGCAGTGCTCATAATAATTATTAGACCCATAATATTGTATACATATCGCCGGATGGCGGCGGCGGCGGCGTAATAAATTACTATACTAGCCGGAGACGAATAATATTTTATTCGTTTGTTCGCGAAATACATAGTAATTAATAGCGCTCTCGGAATGCTCGGATTATACCTATTTGAAATATTTTTCTATTCCTCGGATTTCGAGTTTTTGAAATTCTACTGTACTGCAGTGAGTATAATAATACTGACACGGCGCACATAGTTATTCAATGTCGACGAAGGACGTGCAATTTTTTTTTACATTATTACGGTATTGATATGCGAGTATAAAATTAGTATTTATCTAAATATCATACGTTACTTAAATATAAAAATAAAAAAAAACTGTCCAACTCGGCGCTTTATAAAAATTGTATAATATATTTTACTGTTATTGCAGTATCGCGAATATTTATCGAATTGTAATGACTTTCGTTCCTGGACTCCCGAAGTAGGTACACGTATTTCATTATTTTATAAGAAATTTTCTCCGACGGACACCTTTGGCCAAGGGCCAACAAAGGAACTTTAAGTTTTCCATTACCGCGATCTTGTTCATTTGTAACGTACACATACATTTCTACATTAAACTACTCCGTTAATTACATAACTATTGTTGTAAACGACCGCGTATAATCAACTCGTCGAATATCTGTGTTTTTATAATATAAATAAACTGTCACAATTTGAAAAAAATTATTGAATACCACGAAAAACGAAGATCTCTGAGAAAATATCGAGTAAATCTGATCGAAAAAACAAATGAATTATTTTATTGAGGTGTTCCGATAATTATTATGAAATACACTATACATACAACTGTCGATTTCTTAAGTGGGAAGAGAATAATAGCTGGTATGAGCCAAAACTGAAAACACGATGTACGTACCATGTTCCTTTTTTTAATTACATAGTGAAATAAAATTAAAACGTAGGTGGCCTGCAGAGTTTTATATTTTTTTCAAAATTATTACAAAATGGTAAACGATATCAACACGTTTGACATTTACGTATAATTATAGTATATAAGTTGTCAGACATACTTTTAACAATCGGTATTTCCTATAATCAATATAACTTTATGTCATTTATATAATACAATATACCTATATAGTTATATTTCCTATAGTCCCTTTTGGATACGCCTCAAAGCTTTTATAAATAGTAAAAATGACAATTACTCACCGGCAACGGCGGTGTTTGATGAAATATCGACACAAGACAGTCAACGGTATAGTTAGTTGTACGTACTTTTTGAAAAGGTTTGAAGAAAACGAAACATTTCCAATGCGAGATGTTATAATTTAGAAGAATGTTATACGATCGTCCCGATATCCGCATACGCTCGCGATAAATTAAGATAAACATTCATTTTTTTTCATTTTTCCACGTTATATCCGAGTCATAATTTCAGTCCAACAATAATAATTGTCGATAAAGTTACTGTTTTCAATTCGTATTCAAATTCAAAGTTCTTAAAATAATTCTAATCTCATTTAGACCTAGTGTCGCGCGCAACCAGCAAATGTATTGTGTACTCTATATAATTAACATGATTTTTCGCGTTCGGACGAATCGGTTGAAAAATTGAAATCTCAAAGGGGAAAAAAAACGCACTAGTAGTCTATATACGTTGCCGCAGACGTTTTGATGCCGTAGTCTGAGTGTTTTCGCAAATAAACTCGAGTATACGTAAATTATAACTCAAAAAAAGAAAGAAAAAAAACAATACAAATATAGTGATAATAATAATACTAAAAAAACCCTCGAGTGGTCCGTGCACACCACTCGGTCCGTGGCGTTCGTGTATAATTATTATTATTATTATTCTCCGTGTATAAGGCGCGCAACGACGACGACGACGACGACGATGACTACGCGACATTGAAGCGGTATATCATATCGTTATATTTATTTTATTATTCGAGTGTGTGTCACGGCTTAGCGATATTGTATTCACAGAGACGGACTTGACACACACACACGCACATTTGGAGGATAGCCGTTACACGTAATATACTATTTCGTATCCCCCCTCCGTTCGTCTCTGTCCCGACACCACTTACACGCGTGCGCACATAGATATTAAAATAATATCATGTACTATGTCGTTGTGTACGGTCTTCTTGCGATACCATCTCGCAGCCGGGCCATTCATATGTTATTATTATATTATGCGTTTGTGTATTATTTTTTTTTTTTTCTTTTTCACTTCTAAGCTCCTTTTGTGTGTAATTGATGTGTGCACGGTATATATATACCTATAACAACTGATACTATTACCGTGCTGCAGGTCTCGCGGCCGTACGTAATATATCCCCAAGCGTACGTATATGATGATGTTATGGTTTTTTTTTTTGCCCCCCCGTATCGGATAAAAGGATCGACGACGAGCACGGGGCGGGCGGTGCGACGGAAAATTTTAACAGGGAAAAAAATACACGCGCACCTCTAACACTCGTGTTATTAAAAACAAACTCGAATCCGTTTCGTTTCCTCCCACTCTTTATATAGTTGTTGTTCCCGCGCGCCCCGGGAGTATCGTGTTTTAGACGTATAGGTACGTATATATATTATACGCGGCGCGAGACCGTGTTAACTATTTTTATTTTTATTTTTTTTTCGTTACGATTTCTCGCCTATATTACCGTAGAAGTCGTCGTGGTTTATGAAATTTGGTTCGCGGACCATCACCTAATGACGTTTGGGTACACTATGCAACGCCATCGCGTGGCTACACGTATATCAGACGTATAATAGTAGTCGGGTGTGCGTTTAGATTAGCCCGCGCGCAGTAAATGTCCAATCTGATGCACTCGCATTTCACCGTGGCAACAAAGTCAAATCGAATTACCGTCGCGCTAATGCAGCCGTCACTGCCACGTTATAAAGTTTTCAACAGGCCCGCTATAACCTACGCATCATATGCACGTGCGCCGCCGCGCCGCCGCGAACGTGACGAACTAAGCGAATGTTTCTCGAGGGGAAAAAAAACGCGAGAGTCTCCGAGAGTACGTACCTTATACACGACTCGGCGCAAGACGCGATGTTATTATTTTTAAACAAAAAAAAAAACGATTTATAAGTTATGTCATACAAGTGTTATTGTGTATTATGTAATACATTTATTCGGACCGTAAGTGCGCGGCACTGCACAGAAGAAAGTTTGCACTTTTCATGGACTGTCCGAAATTTAATTATACCTTATAAGAAGAATTGTTTTTGTTCGTTTTCAAACGAGACACCGTCGATATACATTTTATTGAAATCGATACTAAGCGTGCATTTAATCTAGAAACAATAAACATTTTCGCCTAGTCAACGAGAGTTATACTCTACGAGTATAGTGAAACCAGCATGTTTATCGATTATATAATAAGACGAAGAGACTTGTTTTCAATAATGATTACGATTGTTATTATTACAGCCTCTTTTTTCTATTTTATACTATATTTGTGTAGGGTTAGTTAGGGTGGCTTTATTACGATGAAACATAAGGTTTAAATATAACTTGACGTGAAAAATCAAAAAGAGAAGACTTACGAAAATGTCGCTCCCCGTTCATAGATATAACTCGGGGGATGTTAGAAGGCTTTATCTACTTATTTACCACTTGTTACTTTTTTTTCAAAACGTACCCTTAACAACATATCTCCAATGTTCTTTAACTAACTAGGTGACGCGGAACGTTTAAATCTGTATAGCGGTTCGTTTTCTCAGCTTATTTTTGACACTTTAAGCCGCCACACACACACACACACAGTATCCGCTGAGATGTACGTACGTACTTCGTAACGAAGGGAACGGAAAAAAAAATATCTCTGCGCACACGACGAAGGTCACGACGACAATTTTGTGATCGTTTGAAACGAAAATAATCGTTTTCATATACTCCGTGGATATTTCGGGAGTGATATTTTCTACATTAAAAATATAACGATATATCTATATATATAAAAATCGATGTACATTTTAATACATTTTATAGCTCAAGATCCACCGAACCGATTTCGATAAAATCATATTAAAATTGATATGTAGATGGTTTCTGTGAAGTTTGTACGCTGTGCGATATGTGGTTCTGGAGTTATGGCCTCTTAAGTGTACAATATTAATCACACATTGTTATTGTTTTGCCATGGAGATATATTATATAAACTCTATGTGGCTATGTTTTATTATTTGTTTCCGTGGCACGTGCGTCTATGACATTTTCTATTAATTAGTTTGATATTAAATGAGTTTGTTTTTTATTCAATTTCAATTATATGGATTTTGGTGTAAAAAATGCCACGACAAAAACGACAGAATATAGGCCGATCGTCCAATGCATGATTTGTTCGATCGAGAATTGCGACGAGAACAACAGTATGATATCAACGAATTGCAAACATTTGTGAATTTAAATGTTCCCAAATTAAATGACCATCAAAAAAGTGTGTACGATACCATCACGCAAGCCGAACAAAATGAAGCCGGCGGATTGTACTGCACACGAGCGAAGCCGGGTTATTCGGCTTTATATATATATATAAAAGAACAGGCCTTTTTTATGTTCCCATTTTGTCACGACGCTATTTAACTTTTTTCCAATTTTTTTTCACAGAGTCGTTCCAAATACCTTTCTGAGTGTCGTCGCGACGCCCGATTTTCAAAATTCGACCCCTAAGGGGGTTAAAAGGGGTAAAAATTAAAAAAAAACTGATAAAATAAAAAGTTATACTGCACACGGGCGAAGCCGGGTTATTCAGCTAGTATACGTATATATATATGTGTACGTTAACAATGAGTCATCGAAATCACGCCGCGGCTGCCACAACAACGCGCGATAGGTATGTCGAGTTAATACGACACTATATATACACACACACACACTCGTATAAGGTATATATTACACACGCGCGTAGATTTAAATACACGACGGCTGTAATGTATATAATACGTATACTTATACGATCTGTAACCACTATCACTACAACATATTGGCGGCGACCCGCGCACGCCCACGTCGTGTTTTTTAAACGGACTTACAACGAACGATCTGTCGAAGAGGAGTGGAGAATGAACGTCAGTGTTCGTCGTCGGTCGGTACACATATCGGGGGGTTCGGCTTTCTACGTATATAACACTACGCCGCGTATTTTGTCGATACATCGTGGGACCAGCGCGCCTAGAACGGCTCTTATTTTGACGTACCGCGCGGCAGTATATAATACATACGATTTAATAATATATGCTCGTAATAACGTGTAATATTGTAATGTATTATAAATAGACACCTCGGGTACGTCGTCGACGATTGTATAGTGATAGTAATTAAAAATAATTATAACAATAACTAATCTTTTCGAAAGTCGTCGTCTCGTGTCCAACACTACATAATATATACTTTTGCAATATACCAGAGACCGCGTTATACCGTGCAGTAAGTACTATACTTATGGTACGCATTAATGTGCGATTACTACACTCGTTATGCATACCCCGACAATCAAATATCGTGTCCGCTATACGCGTATACCTCACCGACTCGAAAATGTCGATACATCTAATTTTTCTTTATAGCAACAGAGAGCTGATACGATAATATTCTAATCGCGCAATGTTCGGCGGCGTTTCCGAGTCAATGAGGACATCTATACCGACGCCGATTAAGGACAATAAAAATATTCACGGTTACCGCAAACGTGGTTTTACCCGTCACCGCCGCCGGAGAACCTTCCATTCTATTTAGTGTTCGTTTACCGCAGACGACGTATTTTTCCGCCTTGGTAGTTTTAAACGGCGATCATTGTTATTTAATAAACTGAACGACACGGAACCGAACAACGCGAACGGTACAAAACATTGTTCATTATCCGTTGAAATAAATTTACATCGGAAAAAAGAATAATAATATAACAGACACACAAGCACGTCTACAAACAGAGTAACTGCCTTTATTAATGTACGTACAACCGACTAGTTTATTTTTATTTACGACAACGACGAATGGTTTTACTTGGATTTTTTCTTATTTCATTCGAATTGTAATCACCTTGATTATTTTCTACCGGAATGATATAAATCATCGTTTTCATAAAAAGACACATTTCTTTTCTTTTTTTTTTAATTAAAAACCATTGATATGTTTGCACAGAAGTGTAGAAGTGGTACCTATTCTACGAGCGGGCTAATATTGACAAATAAATAAATAAACAAAGAACACAAGTCGTTAATGTAAATCGCTTTTTCGTTTTATCGTCTCGAAGAATACTTTCTTGTTTCCAATGACATTTTAATATTGAAGTTTGCAATATAATAAACACGAGAAAAAATACCATAGTAATAACAATGTGTAAAATCTTAAACGTTTAACGTATATTAAAAAATATTGTTTCAAAATACTTTTACAAAAAGAAACCTACTATCAATGTAGGTATAATAATATTATGTTTCATAAACGTGAAAATAAAATCGACCAAACTAGGTTTTATAATATATTGTTTTAAAATGAGATTTCCAGACATTTTTTCGGGAAATTTTTCCAAGTTTTATGCGATATAGGTATATTATTCAAGGGTCGTTTTTACAACTCGATCGACGGACAAGGTAGTTCTGAAGAAGTTTCACGCTTTTCCGAAAAAATACCAAACGAAAGTTCCGAGGCGAAATTAAAAGAACCGAGTAGAATATAATTTTTTGAACGACAATAAAAACGGACTTTTAAACTGTGGCCGAGCAAAATTAAAACATAAATAACCCGGCCAGTGGGTAGGGGCGCTACCCCAATTTTACGCATAATTCTGTGTGCCCTCGAGTAAGTCGCGTCTAAGGCGAAACGAGAAGTAAACGCCTTAAAATAACCCGTCTTAATGAATAAAATAAACATTTCGAGTTCGGCTTATTCGGTTCGTCGAATCGAGCTAAAAAAAAACTTCTCCGACAAACGCATTAAAAAACATAACCGTTGCTTATGAAAAATAATAATGATAACAATTCGGCGGTCGTTTAGACGATTTTTTTTCTCGGTCGTTTCAAATCGTTAAGATAATACAAACATCAAGCCCAAACAATTGATACATACGCGATGATTTGTTCGTGTAGAAAATTGATACGGCGGCGAATCGTTGTGAAAAATACACAAGTTTCGGGACACACATTTTTAACGCCGCTATTTTTTTATTCTCGACGACAACAGTTTAATGGCAATTTTATTTTTTAAATCTAAGCTACAGTAGATTTTTATTACCGAAATAATGTATGCAATCGCCGTGTACTCGCTGGGGAGTCGACAATAAGATATCTTGGTTACGTGGCCAAATTTAATTTGAAAATATTCCATATTTATGCGGTTATCGCGACACATAAATAATGTATGCGCGCCGCCGCAGATAAAAGAGAAAAACGTCAGTGGTATTTATAGTTATTACGCAGATTAAAAAAAAAAAAAAAACAAAAACACAATGCCTAATGATCTCGTACTGACGTCAAGGATGACAAATTAGGAGGCGATTATTACTTTTACACCGATCTGAAACAAGATTTTAATACCCGCGCTATAACATCCCGATATTATATTCGTAGTTTTTTTTAAATTCGTAATCCTTTTAAATCGAAAACGTTTTCCAGTTTACGAGGCCGGACAAAATATTTACAGTTTTTCAAAAACTTATTACTAGCTGAATCAATAACTAACAAATTAATTTTTACCGACTGACGTCAGTGTGTGTGTTATAAACTAACTAACTAACTAACACGTAAAAACGGGAACCGAGGTACACTGCTGACTAAATTTCATACTCAAAGCTCCGGCGGTTCCGGCCAGGCGAATAATTCGACCAGAAAAATTATTTTTCTAGTTTCACCCTTTTTACCCCATTTAACTCCCTTAAGAGTTGAATTTCACAAAATAAAGTTTATATACGTGATGTTTATTTGTGTTATAGAGTATGTATAGTTAATTTCAAAAAAATCGGAACAAAAAAAAAAAAACGTTTTCAATTTGTACCCCTTTTACCGTTTTCGTTTGGTCTGGGCGTTGATAAGTGAATCGGAGCGGTCTCTTGTATATAAAGAAGATAGATTTAATAGCGGCGGCGGCGGACGCTTTTGAAATCGGCCGTGTGAAACACAAACAATTAGCGTATTAGAGACGGCGGAATAATATACCGGCGGAAGATATTTGGCGTTCAAAGAAGACGCGCGCGGCGCTTTTGGTGAAAAACCGCGGAGACCATGTCGTCTTTGACCCGGCAAATATCTATCGCTCCTCTCGTTTCACGATCTATGCCGAATGTTGGTTTCATATCGAGACGTGGTTGAGAAACACCAGCGTGTTCCAATTTTTCTTCGTATTTAGTAAAAAAATATAATAACGCGCATTACCCTCCCACCGCCCATAACAAGTCGTACATTTTTAATTTCATATTCCTGCGAAAACTCTAAATATTTCGGTTATTCGATGTTTATTATTTTCCTTTTTTTTTTTTTTTTACGACCGAGTCTGTCTTATAGTTTAAAATCCATTTCAGTTTAGTAATAATTAAAATCTCCGATGGTTTTTATTTCGTAAAATACTCGTTGATTTTTTTTACATCAAAAATCAGTCCGATCGAATTTAAATTTTATGTAAGTACGTATTTTTATTTGATATAAATATTAAATACGTCGAATGAAGGGAAATTTCAAATATTTTCGCAATGTTATTGCCTGTTTTTTCGTTTTTGTCATACCTTAAACATTTCAAGAAAGAAATGTAAATACTTTCTTCTTTTTTTTTTTTTTTAATTCAAGCTCTATGTATATTTGTATGAGAATTAAAAGCAAAATAAATTTGTGTTTGTAATTCAATTAGAAATAATAGTTTGTAATTTAAAACTATTAAAACGAACACTGTTCAACGCTGGACCACTGTTACGTTTAATTATTATCGCGAATAAGTACCTGTTTGTACTGTCACCGCAGTTAAAATTATAATTTATAAATTTTATAGAACGCATATATAATTACTATACAATCGAACAATCAAAACGGTTAGTATTTTATGGTTTTATGTTTAGGACAATTTCATTTGTTGAAATTACATTTTTAAACCGTACAACGTTAAATTTTTATTGTGATTTTCAATTTTCAATTTATAATTCAAAACGATTTCCAGTGGCTCTTTATTTACACGCCGTAAAATAAATAAATAAACAAAAAACTGTACACGGCGATCGTTCGTTTATATATAGGTTTATAATATATATATACGTATATATAAACTCGGTGGTCAACAGGACCAATAATCCATTAATCGCAATGTGCTTTCAATTTTGTTTCCGCTCGATGCCATAAAAATAAAAAAAAAAAACCAGCGCGTATTATGAGCGCGTAGAAAATCCCTCAACGCCGTGGAAAATCGAATTTCTCAATTTATGTTTGGGGCCGTATTGAGCTCTCGGCGCACTTGGGCCGGGGCTATTGTAAAGCGCAGACAAATACCTCGCGAAACTCACCGAATAACACAGAGTGAGGGAAAAAGCAAATAAATAAAATGACATAAAAATTTTTTCGTCCACCCGCGGCGGCGGCGGCGGCGGCGGCGTACACACGGCCACAACAAAAGGGCAAGGCTAACGTTTTATGCTTATTGCCGGGCTTGTCCGTGTGCGAGAAGCGTAATATGAAAAGAAATGAGAATGAAAAAAAAAAGAAAAAAAATCTGTTTTTTCCCCGACCGAACCGGACAGATTTACTATCCATAAATTGTCAATCGTATTAGCCATTTCGGGTCGGCACTTAAATACCGACCCCTCTACCCCACCTCCATCCCCGCCGTTGTAGCTGAACCCGTTCTAATCTTACTAAATTCTTCGGTAACCGTTGTGAAACGAGAAGTCGAGAACAAAAATTTACGACTTTCGAAAAAAAAAAAAGAAAAAAAAACGGAGATATAATAATAACAATAACAATAATAATAATAATAATAATAATATTTTGTCAATGGATTTATGAACGTATTTTTCACGGTTACAATTCTGGTTTTTACGAACAATAAATATATATATATTCATATTCTCCATACTGGTTTATGTCTCTATTATTAACATCTCCGGGCGCATACTATATAATATATGAAAATAATAAAACACTTTTTATTTCTTTTGTCGCGATGGAATATAATACAGTATAATAATATAGTACAATACTATATAATAATCATCCGACACGTTTCTCGTACGAGCGCTACTTATATTATTATTAGGAACGTATTCGAAAATCTCTGAAACCGATAATATTATGTACTCGTTACCGATATTTTTATTTCTCAATATATCGAATTACATATATTATTATAAGAACCGTGGGCGGAGATTCGATTAATTTTCGGGGGACGGCTAGAATTCGTCGATCTTTGTTACTGTCCGAACAGCCCGATACGTACAGCCGCGCAACTCAAATCGTGTGTTTACAATATTGTTCACGTCCAGTCACAGTTGGAAATTAATTTTACACGGTCGACACGATATTATAATACGAATACATAAAGTACAATATTACCGTATAGATTTTCACCGGTTAATCGATTCAAGTTATATTTGTGCGTTTACATTAGCGCGTGTGTACGTGACAGTCATTAGTAAGCGACTTGATTTACATAAAACCCAAATCAGTACGATGCACGCGCACAGAAAAAAAAAACTTTCTTCGGAATATTTTCAAAAAAGATTATGAGACGTAGGCGTGAATGTTGAACGAGTGGTTTTTTTTTTTTTCGATTAAAAATAAAAAACAAATATACGTATAAGAACGTTCTCGAAAGCATACAGTCGACGATACACCGATCACGGAACCGATACGCAATCGTTAAAATTTAAAACCGTGTCGCCGGGGTTTATAGTAGTAAAATTAATTTCGAGCCTTCGTCCTGTAGTTGTTGCTATTAGGTAATGTCATTGGCGATATTATTATTATCGTCGTCACAATTTTCTGACCTAGGTACTCATTCACTCTATCTCTCTTCATATCTCTACCACTAATTCTCCTTCTCCCTATACCCTATAGTCCTCGCCATTCCTTGTCTTTATCTTTTGCTCTCCCTCTCTTTATGCCCCCACGTCTCGGAGGTATACGGCGGACGCACTTATAATATTATCAACCGTCGGCCGCGGCTCACGGCGCGCAACGTTAAGCCCATAAATAAATGCGATTGTGACAGCGGCGGCGGCGGCGGTGGAGCGCATTTACAGTGTTGACAATAGCACAAGCCTGCCGCCGCAGCGGGCTTGAATAGAAAACAGAACATAGACGCGCACCCGAAATCTCGTTAGTAGTATCTCCCTACGTTCTTAGGACGGAAATTTGCATATTTTATGAATTACCCCGAGCAGTCGTCGTCGGCGGCGCGGCGGCGGCATCCTCCCACAACACCCGGTCTCCCCGTCGCCATGTATATATATATCATACATACGCTGTAGTCCCGTGCAAACCCCGTGCGAGTAATGTCATACAGAAAACCCTATCGAGACGTTGCCACCACAACCATGGTCCAGGGGGGGAGCTAAACGTTTAATTAGCACAAACACCACTCACCCACACGAAGAGAGCCCACCACAAGCCACATCGCTCTACATATATGTACCTGTATAATATATATATATATATACATGGTCGCCGCAGCCCCCTGTCTTTGAAATATTATATAAATACAAAATATATATATATTATACTAGCTGAATATTACGCCCGCGAACAGTGTTTTGTTCGGAACCATACATTTACATTTCATAGGTCTCGGCCGTTGCCCGCGGTTTTCTCGGACCGATAGCCGAATTTCCCCAGACGGTCTGTCTTGCCCGCGATATGTATGTATGTCGGATCAGGATGAGACATTATTAGATTTTACCATTTTTCAGTGAAAAATCAGTTTTAAAGGGAGTCGCAGCGCTGCATTTACCGAGCCCGATTATTATGAATCTAAACCCACACAACACACGGGGATACATGGACGTATTTTCGTTAACACGTTCGTCGTGCCCGGGGTATCGACTGACGGAATATATTTCCCCAATCGATTGCTTTACGAGATCGCAGCGCGAGTATTACAGAAACAAACAAATAGGTAATAATAACACGTTCATTAACACGAGAAAATAAACCACAATGTTTAGTATGCATATGGAGATTTTATAAGGACAACTTCTCTCACTCTCTCTCTATTCATTACACGTTTCACAGCATTCATTGCTTTATTTTATTTTATTTTTTTCAATTAAAAAACTATTTTCAAAATACGTATAAACTACACGCGCATGATAAAGATAAAATCATTTAAAAACATCACGCGTGATATATTTAAATTCGTTCGTGACGATCGTTGAATTATGTTACATAACGTCGTATACATAACAATCGTGCGCTCTCGTTGCCGTATCGTAACGGTGTAGGATTATATTATACGTATATATAGAGCTTACCAATCAAATAAACCGATATATTTTATAATTCTATAAAACGCCAAGGCGACGGGCGGATATCAAAATCTCGCAACGAAAAAAAAAACGTCTGGCGGCCGGGCCGCGTGCCGGCGAGTTAAAATGTTATTAAAAACGACGAGTAAGCGCCATCGTGAAAATGAAATTTAATTTTCGTGACGACTCGGAGAGTCGTAAACAATAATGAATTTTACCCATAAAAACAAAAGTCGTACACGTTTCAGAAACAGAGCCACGGCATCGCGCGGCGGCGGCGGTGATTTAATTACGCGGTTTCGCATCAGCAAAAATCGCGTAGGAATCTGCGGACACATGGAATTGGTTTTGAAAGAGTAATACAATTATGATCGCAGTGTGGTCAAAGCCGCCCGCGCGGACGGACGCGGTACACATACGAATTTATTACGTCCCGTGTGTCGCGTGGTTATCACGCGCGTTCAATTACACGGAAATTTAACGGTCAATAATACATACACGGGCCAACTTGGACGGTGGGTTTAGTAACGACTGGAAAGAGGAAAAAAAAACGTCCTCCGCATAGTACAGCGAGAAGGTATTATATACGCTAAGAAACGCGGTTCGACTAAACTCTGTCGATTAAAGTAGCATAATTTTACATAAAACCGAAAACTGCCCGCGCCGACATTATATAATATAGTCCCTTCATTAAATTCAATTTATGTTTCCAAATCGATTTGAAATAACGCGGCGGCGGTTCGCGGGACGAGCAAGAAGTTTATCGGTCGCAAATCGAAATTAAAACAATCGGACCACCAAGTATACGTATATGTATGCATATGCGTAACTTTTCATGTTCGTTTTCGTATATGTTTGTATATAAATTATGATCGTGAAATTCGACGAGAGAAATCGTATTGATAAAAGGTACTCGGCCGGATGATTAACGATGAGCATAATATAGCGTATAAATATTATAATAACGATTTTTTTAGTGAACTTTGTCGTCATCGACGTTAAAAAAAAAACAGTTACTATAAATGCGGTGGCGGCGCGACGGACAATCCGGTTTTAAGCGTAAAAAATATACCGATCTTTATCCTACTATAATTGCTCTGCCGCCTTCTCTTGCGGCGATTACGGTGGGATTAATAGTGCGAGATCACCAATATTTCACGGGTTTCAAAAACAACCGCGTGTTTAATATCGATTTATCAAACAAAAACATTTATTATAATACTTCGTTTTGGTATTATTGGCGTGTGAGTACAAGAGGTGCACTACTACATCGGTGCAAACTAGTGAGAATGAGAGAAGTGAGACTATAACTGCCAACCGGGAAAATGTAATTTTTTTTTTTTTTTTCGGTAAATTAAGAAACACATAATTAATATGATCAAAAAGATGAAAAGACAACAATAATATTATAAAAGACGACGAAGCAGCAAAATTACACGTACATTTTGTTAGAGTAGGTAGTCTGTTTGAACACGGTTTTATCAATACTTATTATTAAAAATAAATAAAAAATTAGCAGATACTTGTTTTAGATTTCGGTTTTTAGAGTTCGTTTTCAAATATTACAATTAATTTTGTACCATTGTTGAGTTATTTAATGAGATGCAAAATTCTTGAGAATTTATTCCTTAATTAGATGTGATAGCACTGTAAATGTACTATCACTTCTTTACACGCCATTGGCCGTCCTGATATCTAAGCAACTTAACTATACTTGTACGGTCACACAACCACTACTTTTACTGGCACTAGAGCTGTGAATTTAATAGCACCTTAGACCTCCGCGGGGCTGCCAAGTTTTTTTCCTCGAATGTTTCCATTGACTTAAATACAATTATTATAAACTCACAGCAGTAACGGTGTGATTGTTTGCAAAACTTTTTTTTTCTTAAATCACAATGATTGTTGGACGAAAAACCATAATTTCGGTTCAAATATAACAATTGTTACTAAATATGTGTTAAAAAATATTTAACAAGTATTAGCTATTTTTACTTATTTTTGCTGTTTTTAATTTATTAGATTCATTTTCTAAAAACCTTTTGATCCGTCTACTCTAATTAGATAGCCATTGCGATTGTAATAATTCTTACTATACATCTCTTTTTGGTTTTTAGCAATAATTCATATGAAAAATCACTCAAACGTTCTTTTCTAATTAATTATAATAACCTAAATTATATAATATTATGAGTTTTTAATATGTGAGCTCAATTCTTTGCTTTGAGTGTGTATTAAAATATTATATTATTTATACGCCGATATTCATAAGAACGATGAAATAAAACACAACAAAGCGCATAATTTTAATTTTCTAGTATTATATTCATCTCGTTGAAACTGTCTCGTATTAATATACCAATCTATAATATATACATACGTAGGTGTAATTTAATATAAGTTTTTATGTATTTTATTTACGACTCTCGATATTTTACCCTCATCATCATCGTCGTGTTTGATATAAAAAACTACGAGAACTACGCGTAAAACGTCGGCGGAGAAATCGTTTCTCACGAATGCGAATACGCGCGTAAACATCATATCGTTATTGCTTTTGTTAAATCCTTTATATATATATAAAAGAACAGGCCTTTTTTTATGTTCCCATTTTGTGACGACGCTATTTAACTTTTTTCCAATTTTTTTTTTTTTCACACAGTTGTTCCAAATACCTTCCTGAGTGTCAGCACGTCGGTCGCCCGATTTTCACAATTTTGCTTCGAAAGGGTTGAAATCGGTAAAAACAATATTATATAAAAATGAATCCCTATTTACCAGGTATCCTCTAAATTCTTCTTTTTTTTTTTTGCGTGTGTTTTTCATTGTCAGGAGAAAGGATCTTACGGAAAAAAAAAATTAAGAAAATTAACCCTAAGGGGGTTAAAAGGGGTAAAATGTGTTAAAAATCTAAAACGTTATTTCTCGATCGGATTTTTTTGAAACTTGGCATACATAGTAATGAAAAATCTACCAACTCATTTTTCAAAATTCAACCCCGAAGGGGGTTAAAGGAGTTGAAAACGAAGAACGTTATTTCTCCCTCATACCCGGAAAAACTTTTCACGGGCTAGATTTTTTGTGATGCAACGATCAGCGAGTGCGTGGTAATTTACATTCTATATAAATAGATTGTTATGTCATCGAAAATCCCGACGATCTTTACCAAAAGGTATCGATTTTGCAACGTCATAATATATTATTGCATAAAGCGGCCTATAGACGTGCAATATTATTGTGCAATATGGATTGTACAATATATTATAGGCTGCCCATAGATGTACAATATTATTGTACAACCATCGAGTTTGTGCAATTAAATTGAGTCGTGTAGAGCTAATATTGATGGTTGTACAATCTATAACTGACGACTACGTTACTGAATACTGCACAATATTACCAATATACGGCACAATATTTTTCGAATTGCACAATATATTTCAAACTTTTTTGATTTCGTACAATATATTGCACAACTCTTCAATATTAACTACACACTATCAATTATATTGTACAAACCCCGATATTGCGCAATAATATTGCACGTCTATAGGCCGCTTTAGCGAAATCGCGTGCGTGCGACGAACAATAGAACGAATACAATGGAACTTTTTTCATTGGACGGTCGAATACGATCGCGGGCAAATCTCTCGTCATTGGTCGATGAGCTCGATAGGCGTGTATACAATGATGTTTATCAAAAGGTACGGATTTCGCAAAGTCATATATTATTACATAACTTTTACCGAAAAATGCGCGCTCCGTTCGTCTTTCAATCACAGTCGCCGTCCGCGTATACTTACAATAAGTCGGTGACATTTTTATACCACGAAATTCACTAGAAATATATATTATGTGGCAAAACAACGTTTGTCGGGTCAGCTATAATATATTATATAATATGCGCGCGATGACAGCGGGCACGTACGCGCACGCACAATGGCTTTTCCTAGGCGCGACACGTAGCGGCGACCCATGGCCAGTAAACTGCTCATATACGAAAACAGTGCGAGCTGTGTTTAGCAAGACGCGCGACAGGTCGGCGCGACGATCGAACTCTCGGCCGACGAAAGAGCGCTGCTGCTTTCGGCGCGAAATATACCTACGTTACACGAAATATATACTACGGCGAACGAAAACGGTCAGTCGATGAAATCAACGGTAACGCGGGATAGCCCGAGGTTAGTAATAATATATGATTATAACCGTCCGCCTACGCGGTGTTTGTAGATAATATATTTTTCGCGCTACGTTTTGTCGAACACGCCGCGTACCTACTATACAACTACTACTACTACTACTGTTGTTATACGACGCCGCGTGGGTACTGATAAATTGCGCGTCGCCGTCAATACGATTTTCGGAAATAAGTTTCTTCTCGGCGCTGAATAATTAATAACGAGGACGGATAAAATCCATTACGCGCGTCGCGTTCGCCGCCGAGCAGTTTATTAGGTACGCGCACGCGCGTAGGGACACACTCGTATGTGTATTTATCCGATCGTTTCCCCCGCCGTTCCCCGACTATCGCTCGGGCGCGCTGAATCGCAATGTCGTTCATTAGCGTTCGCAATGCGGATTTAGCACGGCTAAAATAACATCCGCGGCGGATTTAGGTACCTTTATGAAACTACACGCACACACATGAGATTTTGAAAAAAAAACAACTGCTCTGAGCCTCGTAGGCGCAACGATAATAGTCGCGACTCGTTTTTCTCATTCTCGCCGCCCGGCAGATTGAAACAAAATCTTATATTAGTTTTCATACCGTACTCGGACTGTTCCAAAAACGCTATGACTTGTTAACGTCGTAACAATATTGTTGCGCTCTTTATTGTAATACTCCCAGACCTATTAATTTTTTGTAAATAATTGTAACCCCACGACGTCTCGCCACTGTGTTTGCACGCGTTGTTTTTATTTACATACTGTATCGTATGTGCCTTTTGGCGATAGGCGTGCAAAGCGTATTCGCTATGCCGGTGAAACGAACGGAACACAAAAATTGGCTGCGAAAACAATCGGAAACGGATTCGGGGCCAAAAAATTAAACGACGACATTCGGCTAGGCGTTGTTTTCACTGTTGCCGCGTCTCGGACGTAATCTGCCGCCACCAAAGTCTGTCTCTGACAGCCAAAACTCTATTTCTCACACCCCCGCCGGCAGTTACACACGCACACCCTTTTCCGTGGTTTTATCACTTTGTTCGACCACATGACGGGCGCCAAGTGGTCAACGCTATAAATAAATATCCGCAAAATGCCTCAATGCCGCCGGGAAAAGTGTCATTTCTGCGACTATATATTTCTTAAACTGGTGGATGGCGGTGGCCGCTGAACACGAGTTTTAAATCCGTCGAGATTTTCCACGCCGACGCTAGAGGAGAGAGAGAGAGAGAGAGAGAGACTATAAAAAAAAAAAAAAAAAATTAGAGCAATCGTTTATTCATAAAGTTTTTTCTTTCGAAAATATATATAATACCACTTGGGATTTACTCGAGAGAACTTTGCCTAATGTCTCCGGACGATTTTTATTTTCTTTGCGTTTTCGCTCCTGAGAAGTTTAGACTTTCGGAAAACTAATTCGAAACAGATAATACGTAATTGCTTTTGTCGTTATCCGTCCGATCTTTGACACCTAATTATACACACACATACACCCACCTACCCGCAGAGTTCGAAATAACATCGGTATCGAATAATAATTTCAGTTTTACCACGCACACACAACAATAGCGATTCTATATATTATTATTATTATTGCCTATTGCGTAATTCTGTAAAGATAAAATATGTTTGACGTCCAACACGAGCCACGGCGATCGATAGCAATTGCGTTGCGACGCGGTAAAATCGAACGAAATTGCGTTTTCGATCGAATAACACGGTGGTGTCAGAGAAAAAAAAACAACATAAATCACAAAATCTCAATGCGTTTCGTAACGCGAGCGAGCTTTGGTTTCTTGACCCGACATAATATTCGCGTTTACGTGTGCCCCTAATTTAATATAAATAATAAACACCTATTATAAAGACACGCCGGTGTATCTGGTATATAATTTTAACCATTCCACCGCGCTTTATAGTAATATCTACGATATAAGAAGTGTGGTATACTAGCGGCACGGTCGTGCGGTTATGATTGCGTTCAACACACAATATTGTAGGCCTCCCGACTATAATAATATATGTAACATGTATAAATAAACCGGTTGCGATCTAAATGTAACGTCGTCGTCGTCGTCGTCGTCGTCGTGATCCGCCGCGGTATATTTCCACGTCACATTCTCCGGTTAGAAAATAATTTAATAAATTGGAAACATTACCTAACGCGCACAAGTCAATTCGTGTGACCTTTTAATTGAGACCCGTTTCTTCGATACTCATAAAGTGGAACCAACCGCGCGGTTTTGGTAACCGACTTTACGAGGTATAATAACAACTATGCACAATATTACACGTTTTACGTTATATTATTATAATTTATTTTGTCATAAAATGAAATGCAATTATCCGTCTGTCCTTGTGATGTCTATTTTCTAGTAGAAAATTCGAAAATTCGACGAGGACATGAAGGGTGTTGATTAGTGACCATTATTCGAGCGCTTCCTAGTACATTTCAATCGAAAACAACGTTTACGAACAAATAAAATCTATACATTTGATTATAATATTATTTTTCTCTGAAAAATGAACGGTAAGGAATACGATTTTAAAGTGATATTTAAATTTATGGCGACATTTCTTTTCCAAATACAAGGAAACGCGGTATCCGCTTGTTCCGTTAATTCGAGCACTGCGGCGTATATTTGTGGCCGCTGCCGCGTGTATGACAACGGCGGCGTATAAAAAAAAAGCGTAGGTACCTATAATAGACCGAATTCTCCGAGTTAAATCGTCCAAGTTTTGCGGGAATAGCTTTTACGCAACGTAATATATTATGTGCGCTCGCGTGAGCTGGTTAACGGCTCAATCGACCGCGAGTCGTAAAAAAAAAAAAAATAAATAAAAAACGCAACCCGTATAGTCTTACGTATCCGTATCGTGTGGAATAATCGTTGTCGGAAAGTCCGTCGCCGATAACGTTTAATATAGTTTATCATAATATCCCGTTCGCGATCGGTAAGAGTGTTTTTTTTGTACGCGATTATTATTGGCCGAACAGAAGAAGAAAAAACCAAGACGAATAGGGTGCGCACAACAATTAAACGTAATTGGACACTAAGGTACCCTTATATATACTTTTACACACATATATACATATTTAAATGTGTACGTGTCGGTACGATTCCTTTTGTGCAATAAACAACCTACGCTTTACTTGCGTTCCTACCGTCTCGACCTTGTGCCTGTTAACGCGTGGTATACGTTTTTTTTTTTTTTTTTCTTTTTTCGCCCCTGTTCGTAAAATTGGCCGCTTCTTTTCAACGGCCAACATGAATCGTACATTTCGACGGACCCGCGCGACTCACGTGCAGTAACGAACTCTAGAAGATCTTTTTCAGACCCTATAACTATAATAGGTGACCAAAATAGAAAGTCCTAAACACGAGTGAACTAGGTTTGCGCCGATAAACATAATTCGATTTTTCCAATAATAATTATCTAATCGGATAGAAAACACTCGAAAGATCCTCATCACTATAACTATAGTATAACGCGCAGAATAATCCGGTTTAGTATGTCTACTTTTGAGTGCGCTACGATTCAGTCGTTTTCAAAACTCGATGTACTACAAATGTTGTACTATTATTATAGGCATTAGGGTAAAGTAATTGATTTCGAGCGCGTGAAAATATATTATATGCGTATGATGGATTCGATTGTCCCGCGAGCCAACGAATATAACGTTTTACTATATAAGTTTAAATAATTGATAATAAACGGGGCTTATTTTTAAACTCGGTAACTCTAGAGCGATGATGTACGTACCTACATGTTGTACCCGATTCAAAAACCGTTTGGATTAATTATTCGCAATCAAATTCGGACGATATCATTTTAAAATAATCTAGTCCACGACCGATTCGAGTTCGTCCCGAGCGGCACATACGCCTTATTATCTGACTTATGAAACGTGTAAGGTAAATCTATATAATATTATGTAAACCCTCGAGTACAACGCGGGTGTTGTAAAATAATTAAAAGAAAATAGCAATTGGATTTGTCGACTTGACGCACTCCCAACACGTTCGCGTGGTCCGTTTAAAACTGTACCGTTTAATTGTTATTGTGTCTGCTACCATCTGTATAGTTGTCACGTCCGCCGCCGTGACGATGGCTTCGATTTCGCGCACTATATGTATATGCTTAAACGAGTGTGTGTGTGTGTGTGTGTGTGTGTGTGTGTGTGTGTGAGCGTGCGTGCACCCGCACTCATTACTCGAAAACTTTCGTCGCGACAAGTGTTTGAAAGCCACCCTCGGAATTTCTGCAGTAGAAAATCGCCACAATTAATTTACACTACCCGTTGCATAGAGTAAATTCGGTTCCTGCCGATAGATGCCCGGCTATCTGTTTCTTATTTATACATACGGTTTACTGTTCTATAAAGCTCCCGTCGAACATGCAAATAATAATCCATACAAATAAACACGATTATCAAATAAACTATGAATTTATCCGATTTATATTTGTCGAAACGAGGGCAATGAAGCAATTCTTTACACACACACACACACACATAGGAAATATAAATGTTACGTTTCTGTTTTTAATCATCCAATTCATATTCGTATACACTTTTACCTCCGTTTTCGGAGGCTCCGAAGCCGTCGTGTCAGATATATGACTTTTATTGATGTCGCGAACTATGACACGTTTTTAATTCATCTGTTGGGATTCATTCATAAACTAATGTACTTGTAAAAAAAATCAAAGTTTTTAGTCCAAAAATCTAAGTCAGATAGATAGTAAATATAGAATATCTACTACTTGCAAAAATTCAAGACAACAATATCATTATCGATACAAATAAAGATATTCGAATAAAACATTTCGTTATGACATTCACTATTTATAATTTAAAACGATTATGACAATGATCAATTGAATATTTTATATTGAAAAATACGATTACGATTCGACGATTTAGGTACCTACCAAAACGACATTATTTAAAGAATAATATTAAACATATATCCATCTCTCCGAGCATATTATAGTATTCGAAAATATAAAAAAATTTAATTTCGATAATATAAAGGACCCATGATATAATAGGTCGTATAAACAAACGAAAAAAAAAAAAACCAAATTAACTTACGCTATCGTTTGTTCCTCTGACGGAAGAGCACAATGCGTAGGATACTCCAAAAAGTCGAATGCATTTATATTGTTATAATACAAGCGCCCGCCCCATGCAAATAGTTTTAGCGGGTGCATAATGACCGTTGTTTTTCAGTCAATAACTAATGGGTGTTTTAATTTGATTTAATCCGCGCGGGTTTGACGAACGGCCGAAGTAATTTGCAGGAGGATTATTTTTATTCTATAAGCGTTCCGAGAACGGCAGTTTCGGGTGGAAGGGTAGAAACATTTACTGTGGCAGCATAATTAATCTTTCGCTAAAACGCGCAGTGATGGCGTGTTCGGGGATACGGCCGGTGGCGGCGGCGATGCTTTGATAAATCGTCAATATATATATATATATAAGAGAAAAAGAGGCCACGCGGTAGCAGTGATATCCAATAATGGTTTTAAAAGAGAAGAAGACGATTTTCATTAGTATTTTTCGGCAACGATAGAGAGAGTGAAATAAAAAATAACGATTTGTAAAATAAAAGTCGCCGTCGTCGTCCACAATACCTCGTTATATTACATATATTTATTTTGTATATATTATATTATAATATATATGTGACTTCTTCGAACATGTAGTATTATTTCTAGTGTATAATCGACGGAGACGCATTAAAGTATAATATTTGTGTGGAAAGTTCGCATAATTAATTTCAAACGTAAAACGACAACAATAACAAAATAACTGTGTGATTTTCATCAATGAAATACGTTACGATAATTTTGAAAATTCTTCGACAACGATGCGTGAACGCCGCCGTTGTATAGCGTGTACGGCCGGTCAATTATAATTAATTCGTAAAAAGCTAACTAAAGAGTGCCCCATCTGTTGTTTGTTATTAACAGCATTCGGTAGGGGTTCATAAATCCGAACAGTGTAACTCTATAATATATAGACGCGTGACAAGCCGCCCAGTTGTTATAATATTATTGTTATCGACACGTTATTAATTTATTATATTAATCGATGTCGGAGATTAGGTACGAATCGCGCCTGTTTAAAACGAAAAGCGATATTTTCAATAACGCATTTCCTGGGTTGATTTTCTTTTATCGGTGCACGAGGCCAACCATTTCGAAATATCTATATTATGATTTATTTTGATTTTCGTACGATTTGTGCGATCATTAAAGCAATAAGTGCCTTTTGAAATTATTATTTTAATTTGCATTTTGACCGTCGTCGCGTTAAGCAATGTGAAAATGGTTTATAAATAAAAATGCAAATGATAATTAATCTCACTTTAAAAAAATAAAAACATATCGTACAACATGTATAACTACGAAAGTTTCATTAAATTTGCTAAAACGATTTTGATTGCTACGACGATTTATTTTATTGTTGTCTGTTTTTACTGAACGCGAGTGAAAAAAAAAAAAAAAAAATTATGAATATTCAATTAATATTATATAATGTACGATAATATTATTATCGCTGACTTTCGAGTGCCTCTTTGAATCGCCCCCCCCCCCCCCCCCCGTTTTCGTATTTTCACGATTGATATAATATTTCATAATCGTAATTTATATTAATTCAATAATAATATTTATTTGTTTATATAATGAATTATAATATGCTTATATTGTTTTAATGATAATGCTTTTAAGTTTTAATCGAAAATATGAGTTTCGGCTCGAACACGCTTTCGAATACTTAATCTCGACTATACCATGCGCATACTATATTATACCACCCCTGTGTTTGTTTTATTATTTATGTTTACATAATAAAGCCACGGCGCGCGGAAGGGTGGTAAAAGAAAGAACGGCGAGTGGGAGGTATAAGAGATATCATATAAGAGCCATCATTGACAGAATAAGTAAAAACGTTATTCTGTATATGCGGCGGTGAACAGTGGCGTGCCTTTATGACAACCCGCCGTAATTTCCATCAAATAAATGCTTTTAAGCTATTTTCAAATGAAAAACGATTATCTAACGGCGACGAAATGCAAATTTAAAGGGTTCGAAACGCACAATTGAAAAATATCAAACACTCCGTCGTAAAACCCTCGCGACTATATTATATTGTAGAAGTATTGTTTTTTTTTTTTATTTTTTTCTCGACGTATCTACTAGAAACTATAATATTACGGTGTGTATAGTTTGGATCAGATGAAAATTTCGACATAAGCCGTATAGATAATATTTATGGAACACAATAACAATTTTTTTTTCTAAAACTATTAATTGTTTACTTTAAAATTTTTTAAACCATAATTCAACATAAGAAGATTAAAGTCCATTTTTATCGTTTCCTTTATACTCTTATAGTAATATCATAGTTTTTTGTTGTTTTTTTTTTCTCTGCTCTTTCGGATGCAAATGGTATAGTATATAAAACACACGGCGCCGTGCATTTTTTTAAACGATAATAAACATTTTTAAGACTATATTTAAATCGACTTGATAAATGTGCGAAAACACAACAATAGCGCACTCTATAACTCTTTGAAATAATATTGGATTTATTAATCTCCAGTAAAACAGAGTTCAAAATTAATTTCCCAGCAAGTATATGTCTCTCTCGGCGGTCCTCGTGTATCGAATGAGACTAACCACTGTTAGTTTTTCAATGTTATCCCGAAATTATAGTTAAACAACAGCGTTTCGAGTTTAACGAGGTGTTTATACGAAAAAAAAATTGTTAACATGATAACTATTATATAGTGCCTACGGTGGGGCGCTACTGTCGTATTTACGTATTCGCACGTAATTAAAAAAAGCAAAATGATAATTATTCCGATTATAATGGAAATTATACCGTACAAGTGTAAACATAATATCGCGTAAAGTATGTATTCCGAACGCGATTTCTTATCCTTCTTTTGTATCGAATAAACAAGCGATCGGTTAGTTGTCATTAATTGCTCCGCATTGTTGTGAACCCAGCTAAGGTTGTCGAACACGCTGTTCCGCGCGCGCGCGCGCACCGACTCGGTTTCACCCGGTCGCGTCACCCATACACTACTACTATACCCGAGATAACGATCGAACGGTTTTTTTATTTCGTCGACCGCCTACCATTTGGTTTCACGCACGCATTACATTAATATACATAATAATGCCGTCGGAATTCCTCCGGACAATCGTCCGCGCTATTGGCAACGGTTAGGAAAAGTACATAATAATACATATATAATGTGCTTAAAATATCGTTCCGGGGGCGTTCGATTGTACATGACGCGGCGTGCGCGCATTATACCATCCGATAGCTGCTGGCTCGCATAGCCGCGCGCGCTAGAAAGGCGTTATTGTTTGACGGCGAACCCGCGCTGGGCACCGACCGACCGACCGACTACCGCGATACCGGCGTAAAAACGCCGCTGGGAATATTCGAAAAACGTAACGGTCATTATCGTTCACGTATAATAATATTTTATCGTTTTCCGTCAACTCTCCGAGGAACGCGTCACGCCACACGACTCGTGGATATATACGTGTACAATATACGTACGTGTATCACTGTTATTATCGCGTCCGTTGGCGACGGAAAAAATGTTCTATACGAAAATATGCGGCGGGCAATAATAAGAGACGCGAGAGATCTAAAAGAGAGCAAATCCATCTCGTGCGGAAGTTATGCTCGTACGTACATATGTTTGCCAATATCATAATACGAACGTCGTCGTACAATGGAAAAATATGGAAATCTTTTTAAGAGTGTAAAAATTTTCATTCGAAACGTTTCGCTAGTCCGTTTACCAGCCTAATAAGTAGATAAACGTGGACGCAACAATAACGTTTTGATACGATAAATTAAGACCAAACACTAATATCGCGTTTCTACCGAGGCAAAGTGTTGAAATATCCAAAATCACTATTCATCTCGATTCACAAATCAATACGCGACTAGCGATGAAATTAAATACGAAAATAATATATTATCACACAACGTGATCCGGAAAACTCGATCGTCGTAGAACGTTTCCCGATTTCATAGCAGTGAACGTTTTCGAAAGAGAAGTGATTTATGTGGCCGATGGTCAATAAGTTTAACAAACACATACGGCCCGTGGGTTCAAAACAAACTCCGAAGAATACACATTCCGACAAAAAAAAATTCCCGATCTCGCAATACAGCGTATAAATGTATAGTTTACGTGACGACGACGTTTCACTTCTATTATTTGCATAACGGTCGTCCGTCTTATTCTTTTTTTAACTATATACACACAATAGTAATATTTAGACATTCGTCGTAAAAATAACAATATAAACGTCTGTTCTGATATAATATTATGTGTGTGTACAATTGTGAATAAATATATTTAAATGGCTCTTTTCATATTTTTTTCCACCTGTACGGAAGAAGAGAAACACACATCACGATATCATACATAATATTATATTACCAGTAAATACCAGCTCGCATTTAACATGAGACCGTCGTCGCCCCCTTCCCTCGCGGGTGGTTGTTTCATGACAATATGCACCGGCCACAATTTCGTTATGAATGTGTGTGTGTGTGTGTACAGGACACGGGTACCAACGATAGGAACAACAACGGCGACTACCCACCGTCGTCGTCGCCGAGCAATTTGTCATCTCCGCCAGTGGATTCGGTAATCATTTTCGTCCGGCGACCGGGCGGCGGCGGCGGCGGCGGCGGCGGCGGCGCGCATGAAGAAAACACACGTCCTTAAAGGATACGCCTCGGTATCGTTTGATTAATAGCTCCCGTAAAATATCAAAAAACCAAGCGCCCTCCCGTGGCGTACTCGCGGGACGTTATGGGTACTGATTTATGTACAGGTGGGCCACCTCTTTCACCCGAACAGTCTTGTTGATGCGCGTATATATACGTATAATAGTACAAGTTTCCGCGGGTCGTCCGTATTAAAATATTCACAGGGGACCAGGTTAATCTACACAATTCGTATTTATACATACCTATATTTGTATTTATATATATATATATATTATGTGCGTGCCTCGTCGTATTATTATTACATACATATGTACTGCGTATATCTTTTGTCGCTCCCGTCGGCCTCGCGACCATTGCTGCTATACTTTCTGCAGTACAGTTTGCCGTATAAAAACGGTCCGTGAGAAAGGGAGAAGAATAAAAAAACCGTGGACAAATATACGTATGTATCTACGCGCCGCACGGGCGCCGCGAAAAAAAGAAGAGTTATAAAGTATATAAATATATTATTAGATTTTCGAGGCCGCCCTACGAGATATACGAGGACGAGGAGACGCGACGACCGCGGGGCGGCGTACGAACTCGCGGTTCGGACACGACCGAGAAAATCACGCTGAACATATATCATATATCATATTATTTTATCGTTTTTTTTTTTTGCATTTGCACCGTCAAAATAATAAAATATATCAAATAACCCAAAAACGAGTGGGACAAAGTGTGCGGGCATTCGTTTTTGATGCTCGTGTATTATAATAATATACGTATACGATATAACTGTAATACTCGACAAGATCCTCAAATCGTCGGCGCATGATTAACGTTCAAGTCGACGACGACCGCTGTGCGATGATATAATATTACCGAATCTATTCTATATGTATGTGATATAATACAATAATAATTGTGTTCGCGGAGGACGAAGATCTGGACGACCGCGCGCAAGTATTTTTCTCGTCGTTTTCGTAGCGATAGACTACAGAGTACACAACTATAGTGCGTGATTTTACTGTGATCGTGGGGCGATAGAATATTGTGTTTTGATATCAATTCTTATTGAACTTATACGTTATAAGCTTACGCGATGTTACTCTGTTTTTAGAATATCATTACGAAAATCGAGTGCAATATGAGTGCATACGGCGGGAACACGAAACTACTCAAAAAAAAAAACATTCATCGATATTTCGAAACTGATTTTCAATCATTTATACTCCCTAGACTTAATAATTTCCAAAACCGTACTTTTCTTACACATGAGATTTGAAATAATAGATTTAATAGAATAATATTGGAAATGGATATCGACTGAACGGGGTTGTCTACATCCCACACGGTATTACGGTTTACTAAAACGTAATAATATAAAAATTCAACATTAATACACTTCAGTTATTAACCGCCGCCGCCGCCGCCGCCGCCGCGCCGCCACCTGCAGGCTGTTTTATATTTATTATTATTTATCTATTCCGTTTTATTTATTTTCTAGTGGAACGGGTCCGTTATTTATAGTCTAACTGCAAAAACGATTTCGCACGGCTAGAGTAAATTAAATTTAAATACATACTAATTGTTAAACGGACATTATTCATCGGGCGAAACGTTTTAAACGTACGTTGAAATAGAGGACCCCGGTGGGTGTTTTATTTGTTTGCCGATTACACACACACACACACACACACACACTTACGCATAAAGGTAAATGACGTATGATAATTTTCTCGCAATAAAATTCTGATAACGTTTAATTGTTGCCTAACCGTGCACGCATTGGTTTGTAGTGCTCGCGCTTAGCAACCGAGTTCTATTTTGGCAGTTAAATTTCCGCAGGATATTCGCATACAGGGCGCGTTATATAATATACACTTGTATAATACACATTAAACGCGCGGCTTCTCGTTTAGTAATAATAATAATAATTATTATTATTATTATTATTATAATCGTCTGCGGCGCACGGGGGATTGATTTCCGTGTACTCGCATAATATTCAGCGGTATTACACGGTTTTCTCGCAAATGTCTACTTACGGCAGAACGGTGTCGGTGTGTCATGAAATCCGTAGCCTTATATAATAGACGTAGGCACGGGCATGAATAGAATGAAACGGCTCGGTCGGCTTAAGGCCCCCCACCAAAACCGTATTCCAGAGAGCAAATTTTCCTCCGATAACATCAAAACAATTGTCAAAAATATCATCCCTTTTTTTTGTTCTTAATAATAAAACCATAATTTATTGTATTGATGAGAACTTTGTGAAAATCGATTTGTCGAAAGGCGATAATAATATTATCGACAACAATAGAAATGAACGAATTTTCATAGTGAATTTGTTCTGCCTGAAAATATTTTAAACTCGACACATATTCTACGCGAGTTATAATACGTCATATAAGAACCGAAGGCCTCTTCGAACGCGAAAATCAAATTTTTCAAAATCAAACGCGCTTTGCAAGGCTATTATTTTGACGGACAATCACCACGGACATTTTCATAGAATTGTATTGTTTGTAAAAGATAGAAATAGAAAATTACGAAAGCATGTTTACACGCAAATCACGCATAAAATAATTTATAATCACTCGTGATCTCCCCGCGGTGGCAATAAGAATCGGCTCGGAGTCGCTTATAATATCACGACGACGTCGACTACACGATAATATCGAAACGAAAAACGCGATAGACCGTACCGTTTTAACGTCGTCGGTTTGCGCTACACGCCGATGACACATCGCGTACACGTTCACATTGTGTTTACATAATATATACCGTAAAATCCGATATCGGCGTAATCAAATTTTCGGCCGCTGTGATATTTCGAAGGGCCACGCCGCGGACACGCCTTCAAACGAAATTTATAAACGTCCCGCCATAGCTGTTAAGCTACACACCGTGTCTGTACGTGTGTGTGTGTGTGTGTGATTGTGTGCGAGTACTCTACGCGCATAGTTTGTATTCTGGAGAGCCGAGTTTATTTCATTTCCTTCGCACGGCCGCGTCCCTTTCGCGCCCTTTGTCTCCCCCATCCCCTCTTCGTTTCTATCTCACTCCGTCACTTTTCTAGGGACATTCGCCGCGCGATTATCTCGAGTTTATAACGTGGCCGTTCGCCGACTCTGTATTACGCGCGCACTGTATTTATACGCTATCCCCGCGCGCGAGCTTAGAGGGCTCAGACGCTCGGCTAGTTTTCCGGCCGCCGTTCCCCTCCCGCGTTTCTTCTGCACACACATCCTTATCGATGCATAATAATAATCCCTTACAAAAATCCTATACCATAATTACATTTTGGTTTGCGGTGGCCGTCCTCCCCGTTTCCGTATAGTTCGACTCCCGCTCGCCCCCGTATTGTTCACTCGCCGTCCGTTCGTCATTCCCTCTCCGTCTCTATCCGTCTCTCATACTCCCGCTCTCTTTGAGGAAACTAAATCTTATTACGAGATTATTGCTTTTCAAACCACGAGCGGTAAAAAAAAAAAAAAAAAAAGAAGAAAAACGTTACACAATGATGTATGAAAGTACAATATATACGAATTACTCTTAAAAACGATTTTTTTTTTTTTTTTTTTTTTACCAAACCCGCTCCCTCCCCCCAGTAACAGTGACTTTAATGTTTACGTTTATTTTTATTGGACATTTTCTATTTTTATTTTTTTATTTTTTCATTTTAAAATCATGTGCGTATATTTATAGAATAAGTACATTGAAGCTCGTATTTTTCTTAGTGAATACGGTATATACAGTGTATTTCGTAAGAACGATATTTTTAAAATAATGCCGTACGACGTTTCATCTAACAATATTATAAATGTTGCATACGAGTATTTTAAACGAACATAAAACGCTCGAAGATGAGACGAACGTTATGTAATTCTGTGTGTAATGTACCTATATATACTCGTAGCGAGTTATTTAATCGCCTCGGAGATTTTTTTTTTTTTCTGACATGTACACATCGTAATATAGGTACAATCGCGTCCACGTAAATCCTCGTGGTACAAACGTTATGTACGTAATTTTTTTCAACTCCCATTCGACCTGTTAAGGACGTGACGTGAAACGGTCAGTCATTGTTGTATTATACTTTCGAGTACTTGGGTTTCGGGAGAGCTCGATAGGTAGTACGATATTAATGTCTATATATGTATAATATGATTTACCGAGTATTTCTTTGGTGTATGGATTTAGATTTCAAATATCGACACTGACCGTGTAAAACGGACACGAGCAACGAGCTAGCCTAACCTTCCGTTTCGCCGGACGATAAATACACCGGCGTGGCGAACAATATCGTACGGGATTATAATATTCTGTTGGACTTGAATAATCATTTCGAAAAGAAACGTCACTGTTATTATTTAGTATGCGCTTTTTTCGTTCTCTCTTTCGATTATTCGCATAATTGCATCACCGGAAAGCGTATGAAAACAAAGGTATACAAATACACGAGGTGTACTACTAATACACTATTATGTTCGTTACGTCGATTGTATTAAACACCTCCCCGAGGAGTATTATTTTCGAAAAACAATTGATTTTACATTTTACCCGAAGTCGTAATGGTTCTATTCGTATAACAACAACTCGCGGGAACGATAAATGCAATTTATAGGTACAAATAAAAACATCCGTATTGACTGTGTATATATAGTTTGTTATATTGCTCCGGAGGTATTTATAAAACGAGTAGGGAGGCATAAGGCGTGTTGAATATTTTAATAGGATAATATTATTAATACGTGTTCGTTTCCGTACCGCAAACACGTATATAAAATCACGACAAAATGTTATATTACGTCTTTGTTGCGCCGACACTGACGTTTGAACACGCTGCGGCGGTCGGTCGGTGTCTCTCCGCGCTCTCGTAAAGTTATAACGCGCGCGCGCGTATAGACAATGAAAAACCGACAACAATGTCTTACTATATTAAATTCATTCCGGTTAAAAGAGCGGGATAAAAGATTAACTTGCCTACTTCGGAATCAACTGATTATGAAACCACAAAAGAAAAAAAAAAAACCACCGCGAGAAAAATAATACGGCCCGCGCGACGAGGCTCGATGACGGGCACTCGTCACGCTTCTTCTTTTTCTATTTCTCTTCACCTTCGCATAGTATAATAATGTGTTGCACGAGTTACAATATTTTGATAATGACTTTTATTTAGCACTCGCGTCTCGCTCCGCTCACCAAAAACAGTGTCTTATTGTAATTTTCACTATGATGAATTCAAAAGCGATTACATTAAATGAAAAAAATTAAAAAACGATTCCGTGAAAAGCGCCACTGCAGTGGCGCTGCACGAGAGGTCTTCTTCCAAACGTAATATTATAGCAGTAGTGACGGCGCTACTACACATTAATGGAAAAAAAAAACAACTAGCTTCTTACGTCAAAATAAGTATAAATTAAATTCTGTCAAAACGTTTTCGACGGAATAAAACCGTAATGGATAAAATAAGACGTGTCGACCGTTTCGAATTATTTTTCTAATAAATTATACTGCCGCGAAACGTTTTGATATTTTCGAAATATTATTTCAAACTTCTTGTTTATGTATTTCGCCTGATACCTGCACTAGCTGTATTTGCACACTGCATTATCATTTTCGAGCTATTTATTTAATCGAAAAGAGTTTCCAAACTGAAAAACTTTAAAACGATAATGTGTACAATTTAACGGAAAATCGTAGAAATTTTCTCAAAAAGTACCGAAAATTTTTAAATGAACCCTCTAAAGTACCGTTTTGCGTTTAGTTTTCAATCCATAAAGGGGCTAAATGATACTTTCAAAGCGCTTTTATAGCTTCTAAAAGTGATTCTTGAAGTAAAAATACACAGCTCGGAACCAATAGTTTCATAGGATTCGATACTGGTTCGTATAATTTAAAACGATGAGCACTGCTTTGAATCTTTTCGTGTATAAAAATATATATTATATCTATTTTATACGAACGTTTGGTCGGCAATGCGATCGCTTGTCGACACCGAGCAGTAATAAATATTTTATTCGTTCGAGTTGAAAGTATAAATATTTATTAAATCGTCTAAAATATTGTAAATAAATTGGAAAACTTATCGCATTGAGACGAGTTTAATAAAACGTAACGCGTGTGCATTACACGTACGTATACGTACAACGAGAGAAAAACTTCAGAAACGTATTCGATTGGATAATGCGACGATTAAATTTTGTAAGTTTTTTTGTTTTTTTTTTTTTCCGGTCGATGATTGCTAAAATAAAGAAAAAACAACAGAATAATACACAACGTTTCAACATATTATTTATAAACGTATCGCGTATGGGAGGAAAACAACCGTTACTCGATAACATAACGCGTCGCGTTTAACATTATTTCGAAAAGTCGTATTTGCTGAAAACGAAACGCTTTGATTCGCGTCGTTAAACGCGAGCGAGTATTAAAAAAACGTTTTATATTCGAACGATAATATTTCGCTATAAAGAATTTCGTGTGATTGGAATAATTTCGATTTGCGCGCGTCGTCGTACTGTTAATTTGACCGAATCAAATCTTGGCCGATTTTCACATCGTCACATTTGTCTCGAACTAATATTTTCGAACTATTTCCGCGATTCGAGTCGAGATTTCAGATTTGGTATCATATTTTTCGTAAACACATCCAAGACGATAAAACAAAATTGACCGTATCAAGTGAACAAAAAAAAAAACAACGACACTAGAACGTCTGTGAGTCCGCGTGTTGTAGTATATCGTCGAAGGGATTTATAAAATAAGATTGAGAGGAAGTTGTTCTACATGAAAAAAAAAAAAAAAAAAACAATGAAATATTCGCGCTCGACATTCGCGTGTGACTCGACGACGACGACGACGTTTTATGAATTGGATAAAAACGACGGGGCGGCAAAATATTATCAACCCCACTGGCTCCTCGGCGCGCGCGATCGTTTCGGAAAATGTGCCGAGATCGCGGGAATCAAACGCGGCGGATTGTCGCGCATAAAAATGCGATTTTCTCGGCAAACTCGACGCGTCTCGAACTGCGATTTTCATATACACAGAAATGACAACAATGCGACTTGTTTGAAACACTTTGAAAACGCCGCGGTAATATCGTATGCAGTTTTGGGTGTGTATGTCTGTTGGTTTTAAAGTAGGCAACCGAACTCGCTTCCTGGTACGTGTGTTGTTCGGAGACGTGATGTATGTGGCGACTCCCACAAACTTGTTGAGAATTACAAAATAAACATTGTATTTCGAAACGACCCGGCGCGGCGCGGCGCGCCTATGAAACGACTACCGGGTGGACAAAACTCTCGTCAGTTTAAGGATATCTCAAGACTGAAATTATAATTTTGACGAACGCGGGGAATACAATATTCAAAATCACGCGGTTTATTGCGCGAAAAGTGATAGCTTTTTTCGTTCTTTGAAAAATATTATGTCAACCGTTTGATAAGTTTCTACCTTGGTAGAAATTAAACGGTAATTCAATTTCAAGAAATAAATAGAAACGTCACTCGGCCACACGTATCAAAAACAAAAAATAATGTACGGAAAAAAATTCGGTCGTCGAGGTTAAATTATAGGTTAAAAACATAATTAACGTATAAAATTCCGGTGTCGATTTTATTTATTTTTCGAACAATACTATGCGATATCGAACGGCTAAAAATACGAAAAGTATTATCGCTCATTCGTTGGTCGTATCAGCATAAACTATAACATTACGCGATCAACAGGTAACGTTTTTTATTGTTAAACGTATTATTTTAACTCGTTTAAGTACGACAATTTGAATTTTTTTTTTTTCTTCGGACCAATTCTATTTCATACTTGTAATCGGCAATATGATACACGTCCTTAAAACAATATTATTATCAGTGGCGGCTTTGGAGGCGATCATAATATTTTGGAGAAATAACGTTCGATGTGTATATTTTCTTAGCTCTTCGAAAACGACAGTTTTTTACCTATTCTTATTTATTTTTTTGATTATTACAAGAGGTAATATAGTACGACGATACCTGTCTAAAGTCGAAAAAACAAATAAAAATAAACCCATTGGCATGTCGTCTACGATCTGACAACACGACGGTGGACCCGGAATTATAGGGATAACGAGGTTAAATCGATTCGGACGAAAGCGGCGGCGGCGGCGGCGGTGAGCTTTTTATTCCAGTCGACCTTTGTGGTCTCAATCTCGGAATCTCCTCCGTCGCGGACGATGTTTTCATCAAACGCGCGCAACTATAATATTATGTTGGGCAACTCCTCGCGACATGATAATAACGCTCGCGGCCGATTTTACGTTTTTTTTTTCCAATATCGACGATTTATAGACGGGACATTTGAATAAAAAATAAATAAATAATTCAATACGGGTCGAGAAAATTCTTGTGTAAATACCCGATCCTCAAAAAAAGCGTTACACTATATTAATAAATCAGTCGCGTTTTTCATTTTCGCGTCGTTTTTATTCATCACTTTGTGTGTGAGATATTGCCATCGATATTGTACCACTACGATCGTCGTGTCGCCGTCGCCGCCGAAACAACCAGTTATATCTGCGAGACGACGACGAAACGCTTTTTGAAACGTATAAACATCGTCTCGTTTTATATTAAAAAGAAAGCGGGGGGGGGAGGGGGGAGGAAACCGAGAAGACGTATTATACCTGCGTAGACCTCGTCGCGAGCAGTGGTTTCTCTCGTTTTACTCGCGGGCTTTTTCATTTAATTCGAATCTTCTTAGGCGAAAGGAGACAAATTACTTCTCGGCGCGCTAGGATCGCTACCATATTATTATAATATATACACGGAGGATTTCAAACGCGCGGCTCACCATTAATCACGACGGTTTTAATCAGCGATAATACTATTATTAATAGATACAAAAACGTCACTTTGCTGCGACACGCGTCAAATCGATTTCCGTCCCGATAAAACCCGAGGTTTGTGTTTTAATTCGAACGGACGATAATTGCATTTTGCACTCTTTTCCTCTAGCGCTCTCCTCGTCGCGTTTCCACAATAATAGTTTAACGACGACGACAATTGGCCGTTGTTTCGCCTACGTCGGATCCCCTACATTGTGTTGCGTTCGCGACGGACTTGTCTCTTTGGATTTGTTTTGCCCGCGCAAAAACCAATGCGAATAAATTAGATGTACATATTATTATATATATTATATTATATCGGTTGCTTTTTTTTTTCGACCGCTTTCATCGCCTTAATGTTTTCACTAGGCCTGCTCGAAGGATTCCTATTCTTTTCTCCTGCCTCCCTCGTATTATCCGAATACGTATAAATATATACGGACTTTTTCCTTTTTTTTCTTCCCTCCCGAGCATATCCCTCCGGGAAGGTCCAATAGATATTTTTGGCTAAGAAAATATTTATGTATTAAAAAAAAACATGACATAACAAAACGCCGAAAACGCATATATAGCTCGATGTTTATGCGAAAGTGTTAGGTTTCCTTCTCCTCCCCCGGCCCGACTTCGGTTGTTTTTTTTTTTGTCTATTGTACGATTTATGCCTGCAGGTTATGTCCCTTCTGCTACAGCATTTCCATAATGGATCCGACGGGATTTATTATTCTACGTATGTTTATAAAATAAAATAAAAAAAAAAAAAACTTAACTTTACACCGACACCGCGCGTATGACCTGCGTGAGCGCGCTCGCGCGTCGATTTCACGCGTATACAGCGTGTTCACAGACAGAACTGTGTTATATTTCGGCTGACTTTTCTCAATAATTGCTCGTTTTAAGCGATTTTTTATGAAATAAAATCCTCTAACGTTCAAGTGTGATGAATAAGTTAAAAAATCGAATTATTTGCGAATTGAAACAATCGCCCGATCTAAATCCAAACTACGAAATAGTGTTGCTATTTAAAAACGAATACAAGTCGCGTACTGCGCACCAAACAATGAAAATGTCGCGAAATGTCAGTACCTCCTCAATAGAATTTCAATTGATCAATTAAAATACAATATTTCGCGTTGTATCCACCTCCGAACACACCGTTTTGGTTTGTAAATGCATTTGTGCGCGCATTTTTAGCGTCACGAATGCATATAAAATTACGCGTGTGTACGATGTTATTATAATATTACAAAAGCCGATATTAGAATGTTCACCGTTCGGTGTTGAATGTGATTTCACGTTCGGTTTGACGTTGTCGTCGTCGTCGTCGTCGTCGTCGGCGTCCCGGACGACTGAAAAATAATGAAATAAAGTTTTCCTCGTTTTCCCATTTCGAAATTTCCCAACTCAATTCAGACACAGTTATTATATTCATGTATTCAACGCCGATGGCTACTAAACATACATCTAGGAAATGAAATTGTATAAACAAATGTTGGTTCTGTCTTGTAATATAACGCACGTTGCTTTTGTGTCTATACAGTGTACCTATACGAGTAAATTGTGGTTTATAATGTAATACACGCACGCACACTCTCACACGAGCGGTATAAACATACTCGGTAAGGGAAATCGAAGCCGTCACAGCGACGAACGTGACAACTATACGGATGGGGTAGTATACGTACACGCGACAATAATTAAACACACGCGCGCTGCTCTCACACACACGATGTGTAATGAGACAACGCTCGCACGATCGCCGATGGTTTTCAACGGAGTACAGCAGCACGCGACTTATTGGAAAACGCAATTATTGTCTCCGCTCGAAATACTTTCGTCGCGATTTCGAAATCACTACATAATTTCCAATCCGGAGGCTAAACGTCCGGAAAATTCGAATTTTCAAACCTTTTCCGCCATGATATTAGCGCGGCGGAATTTCACGGGGGAAAACGTATGGGGCGGTCGGTGTTTTATTTCACTGCGTTTAAGTGAATATTCCACGGCCATGTTGTTATTGTGAATTCCATTTTATACCTGCGCCGACAAGGTAATTAATAAATTCCGTAAGAGCTATCTGGTATGTGAGAGTGTAATTAATACTGCGTTCAACTCGTATAAATTATGCACTCGAATCATTAAATATTGTTATAAAATCTCCACCGCGTTCATCAAATTTAATGCAATGTTGTATCTTATACCGACGACGGACGAAATTACTTAAAAGCGCGCCCTCGTATATATGAGATCGAATTACCTATCATCGCTCTTGTGGTCACAAATAAGATACTATTAATATAATATAGTGCGATGTATAATTTACACACACACACATGTGTATGTATAAATATTACGATTCGAAGTATTTAATAGAGTTGCGCGGCAGCTGACTGAAAATACATATCGTTAACGCCGCCGCCGTCTCGGTGAATAATTGTTTTTAGTACGTAAATAACGAGTGATTCTTTTCAGTTTTCATTATTTTCCAGCGTTTTTATTTATTATTATTATGAACGATTTTTAACAAGTCCCACAACTATATTATAATATGTACACAGAAATAGACAACCCATGACGTCCGCTTTGGCTCTTTCGACTTGAAATAAATGTATAAAATGCCGGGCACGACGAGCGTCGATCCGCGCGCGAGTGCGACCGGCTGCTTTGCCCCGGCTAAAACGTCATTGTTGAACAATATATGATAATATAATAATAATTGGCATTAGCTCCTCCTTCTAACATCGGAACGCGAAAGTTTCGTGTAGTAAGACGTCGGGATCGCCGCAACAATGGACGCGCGCGTACCTATGCCGGTATTGAACGCGCACAAAAGCCGCGCGCTACGTGCACGCGGCTTGTTTGAATAATATAATATAATTCAAACAATATTCGAACATGGAGCGAGTTTCGAGAACACACCCCGCGTGGCCTCGGCGGAAAAAAGTTAAACAAATACGCGCGCGCCAACGTTCTCGCCGCGGCAGTTTGATCCGATTCTTCATAGCGCCGCCGTATACACTCGCGCCTCGGACTCGACGACAATACGGCGGCGGCGGCGGCGGTTCTATTGTGCTCCCAACTGATTATTTTTCTTCGAACCCGGGCGCCCATTGATCGGTTTCCGGGGAAAATAAACTTATAATCCAAAAAGCGGTCGGTGATTCTCTGCACCGCCACCGCGGCCAACGTAAACAATTCGCAAATATTATAATCAACGCGAAGGTGGGGGGTGGGGAGCTATATCCGTCTCGTCGGCGGGGTTCCTTTGTGTGACGCGACGACGTGCGTCTGACGATCGCGTTTTATGCCGACGATTTTCAGAGTGGCGTCGTCGACGCGACGCCCAGTAGAATATCGCACCGGACACGTGAACCGAGGTCTCCGAGAGATTCGTGACGACGACGTACCCGTAAACATTATATAGACGGGCCGGTAATTTTGTTTCCGCGCCGAGTCGCGGCTCGGCACGCGCTGCAGAGTCTTTACTGTATAGGTACGCTCGGAGAAATAAAACGGTAATGATAACCGAAGAACAAAGTGAACGCGATCGTTAAATGTTTAACGAGTCCGGCGAAAAGGTATAATGCGTAATGCGAAACAAAGTGCTGTCGTATATTATTAGATAGAAGCTCGCGCGCGCCGCACTGTAGCAGCGGCGTGATCGGTCGTCGGCTGTCTGTTGCGCGCTGTACCGGCAGCTACCTCCGTTAAATTATTTACAATAATCCGTTGAGAAACCTACTCGAAACAGTAAACTGAGGTATATCGCGCGCGAGTGTGTGTACTCGGTACATTAGTTCAATTGGAATTCGTTTTTAGCGACACGCGCGTGCAAGCCGCACGGCCCCATAACCGGCAACGATCGTCCGGCACGGCATTCGGTACATGTACAGTGAAAATATATACGTATTACTCGGTTACAACAACTAATATTACGCCACGACGACGACGCGCGACGGGGCGACGCCGAACGCTTTTTTTATTTTTTGAAATCGAGTTTATACATCCGAACGCGTCGTCCAAAACAATATTATTATTATCTTCGAGGCGATCTACATGCCGTATCGGTTGGGTTTAATTTTGCTGATAAATAATAAAACAGTTTAAAATATTTCATTTCCGTTCGACCCCGCGCGGTTCGGGCGAATCCGCTCGATGCATTTCAAAAGCTCGTCAACGAAATATATACAACGCGATGCTACCTACTATGGTATAGAGTCGGGGTCTAAAGAGAGATCTACGAAAAAGATTGGACAGCCGAGAAAATGCATTTACATTACACGACCTGACGCGCATCTACGCGCCCGTACTATGCAAATTTCACTTTGATCTGTAAACACACAGCTTGTTCGACACATTCGACGCCTATACGTATAATTATCTATATTATTCGACGGCGGCGGCGAAAACGAAACTACGCCAGATTGATTTTAGATAACAGCTCCGATTCGAGCGAGCTAGTGTAAACGTTTCTAAAAAAAAAAAAAACGGTCTTTATTGCCTTTTGCGATTCGACGCGAACGAACGAAACAACAGCAGAGCGGTCAATGCGTAACGCGCTTCGGATCGAACGATTTGAAATCAGTGTGTCACACGTCCTGCGCTCGGAGCGTTGACATTAGCCGATGTTATTATTTTCATACCTTACACGCTATTGTGTGCATAATAGAGTGTACACCGCGCAGAATACAACCGAAAGTGGGGGGGGGTACAGAGGCGAAGGACGGCGTACGACAGTAACAGTACAGTGTTCGAACACGAAACTCTGCGGTGTTCGGCGAAGGGTACTATATATTACTCTATACGCGTGCAGAAATCGTTTGAATATCTACCGGCATGATCTCGCGCACGATTCGTTAAATTACAACGGATTTATTGGAATTCGACGTGCTCCGAACGAGTCGGTGTGTTGTAGGTGCGAAAAAAACCGTCATTTTACGTCGTCGAACATCTCGTTATGGAAATTTCCCGACGAATACGATAATTTATACTTTGTTATATTCGCGCGCGCGTGCTTGTAAATTAACGATAACAACGATGTGATTAGAGTTGGATTTAGAAATGTACAATAATCATAGGGTCGTTGCCCTCTTCAAGTATCGTAGGAGCGCAGTCGCGCCTCTCTCGCCCCCAATATCCCTCTCAAGTTCACGTCTGCGAATACGACGGGATAAACGAAAAGCGAATGCGAGCAAATATTATACGTATATACACATAATGCGTACGGTCTCGAAAACTTAACTATTGAATATTAAATTAAATCGTTTTCGTGAAAACAAAACAAAAACTGTATATACGTAAACCACGTATATATTTCGCGTTCGCTCGCTCATTCCGTAAAATAATATACTTCATTAAAACGCGATGTTTGCTCGGTAGTATTACGGGCGGTTGTGTGTTATTCGCTAGTGGAGTTGTTGTTGTCGTTGTTACAGGACTATTATATTATATACGTACGGTACCGTATAAATTACGGCAATCACGGTAAGCGAGCACTATTGTTGCGGAATCGCTTCCGTTTTCGATTATTATTATTATTATTATTATTTTTTTTTTTTTTTAAGGGACTGTGTAGGTACTTTTCCAGCCCGTAAAATTCTCGTGTTTAAGACTGCACGGTGAAAAAAGTCAAAAATTATTGCGTAAAATAGTACACCGAACCGCCATATCCACCAGTGTGGCCTGCGCGAGACAGCCCTCGTTTTCTTGTAAATTTATAAGCGTCATTTCATCCTGCGCGTAAAGACAATGTTCGCCATTAGCCGGTTTTTTTTTTTTGTTCTTTTTTTTTTTACATTTTCCCCCATTATTTATTTTTTTTTATACATATATATATATATATGTGTGTGTGTGTGTATAATACTGCTACACCAAAAATAACGATAATAAATTAACCGTGGGAAATGGGAATGAAAAAAAAAAAAAGAAAAGAAATCTGAATACTTAATTACATCACGTTTACCAGATATTTTCATATTTCTAGAAATCCTTATACAGCAGTCGTATTCGCAACGACGTACGTCCGAAGACTGAACCCCGCGTCGTATCCGGTCGCTTTAATTCAATACGAATTGAGTTGAAAATATGTAACGCTCGCCGTAAAAAAAAAAATAATCGATTTTTATTGCTCGCGCGTTTGGCGATTTTTCGCGAGACATAATCGTTAAACGTTATTGAAATCGACCGCACGTTCACGTCGAACGTTCTCTATAGATGCGCGCGCGAGTATTAAAAAATATATTTATACGAATAGAATTCATATCTTTCTATTATATATTATACGGACTGTGTGTAGTTTTGCATAATAATATAAATATGTACATACGAGCGTATATATATATATATATTTACCGACAGAGAGCATTTAATCGTTTAAAATTTAATATAATACGTGGTAAACGTTTATTTCTATTTTTATTTCTATTTTCCCTATAGTTCAGAATACTCGCGCGGGTGTGCAAGAGATGTGTATACGTTATGGTATCGTGGTATTACGTATTTTCGTTGACGTTTTTTTATCGTAAACGTGCGCGGGTGATTCCCCCCGGCCAAGATTAAAGTGGTTTTGATCGATAATAATGCGCGCTAAGACGGTCGCACTGATTTCGAATGCAAAACGAACGGAACGCGCGGTCGATAAGAAGCCGAAACTACCGAACTAGCGGAGAAGGTTTTTGTACGAGATGATATTGTGAACACTGCAAACCGACGACGACGGAGACGACTAGGGAATAACAGAAAAAAAATAAAATAATGTAAAGAATGTCGCGACGGGAGTTAAATTAAAAATGCTTATCCTCGTGTATTTTTCCACTCTCTTCGTCGGCCACCGCGATATCGTAGCCTTCGACGAGTACGTCATAATACCGCGGGATACGACGACGTCGCGTTCCACGGCGATCGTAGGTCGATAAAAGCAGGTACGTTGCGAACAAAAGGCTCGGACGAAAATCGATCGCGTCGAAGTTTCAGCTTCGAACCGTTACACGCGATTGTTGTTTCGGTCGCACGCCGGAATACTGCAGACGAACGAGAACGATAGCTACGGCTTTCGGCGCGCGCGTTCGTTTGGATTCGGTTCGAGCGGTAAAATCAATAGTTCGGTCCGAAATCGTAAATTCTCTAGTTCGACCCACCCCCGGCGCGCGCCAGTACTCGGTGGTACACGCACGCGGAATAAATCAAACTCGTATCGGCCGCGGCGGCGGGCTCCGGCTGCGGCGAGGACCGCCGGGGGAGTACGGCAAAGTCGCCCCGGCTCGGGGCCGGCCGGTCGTTACGAGAAGCGCGCGTTGCACTCTCCGCGTCCGCTGCGAAATCATGGTTTAATTAGAAGGCCGCGGAGGTTTCGTTATGATATAGTTGGCTTATAACTCAACGCGCGGGGCCCCGTCGGCGGCGGCGGCGTGTGTAAATATGCTTTTAACGAATTTCGCCGACCGAGAAACTTTTAAAACCTCCCGATCAACGGGCGAAGGTCACCGTAGTACACGTTATATTTATAGAGCTTCTTTGTCGGCGGAAAATTATTCGCGCCGGAAACTTTTCCCCGGCAGTGTTGCACCTGTATGTATATATGTATAATATTATGTATAGGTTTATAATAATAATGTATAGGTGAGCGCGCGGGAGACGGGTCGCCGCGGAGTAGCAATTTATTCGTTTTCTTTCGCGAAACTTTCGCAATACCTACCGCTCCGCATACCGAAAATGGCCGCGCGGTTTAGGCAATCCGTCGTTTTATTTATCATTACCGGCCCCGGAGCCCCGTGTACGCGCGCGCGTACCCGTGCCCTATACACGTGAGTACGTGATGATTATTTTTCCGCGTTTTAATCACGCCGCGCCTCTCGACCCGGTCCGCCGGCGATCAATTACGAGCGCGCGCGAGCCCGGGGCCACCGCCGGTGTACCGGCGATATATTATACGAAAACATTATATTCATATACGCGTCGTATTATAAACGACGTCGCGGAACAGAAGACTCTTTAGACAACAAACAATGTACGCATATTATACATATATATATCTACGTGAAAAACGCCCGCGCATATGATAATATAGGGCCACGGGAAACGAGAGCGTACAAGTACCATCTTACAACCGCTCGCCCCCCCCCGCCTCGCGTTTATGAGTTTCGCGAAACGACTGCCGTAAAAGTCAATTTTCGAAGATTACGCGAGTGATTGATGAAACAAATTACAATATCGCTATCGACGGCGGCGCCTTAGATTCGACGAGGGCGAAACAAATAAATCTCGACGTATCGGGAATCGTCTAAAACAAGGGTGCCCAAACCCAGGCCCGCGGGCCACGAAGTGGCCCGTCAACGCTTTTAGATTTGCCCGCCAACATCTATAGTCTATACTCTATACTCTATAGTCTATGTCTCTATGACATTTTAAATTATTATTAAGATTTCTTTAAAGTTTAAATTTTGTTGTATATTTTATTTTATATACGTGTGTGTATCAAATTAGCACTAGGACCATTCCACACAGCAATGTTATCGGGTTTTCCGGTGACGACCGGATGCGTTTTACCCGAACCCGCATTTGTCGCGATGTTAATCGGTATTATTTTTATGTTTATAAATTATCGTGACCGTCCGTCGACGTAGTCGTCGTATATCGGCGAGTTATAAGATAATAAATTGTTAGTCGAAGTATTGTACAAATAGCGACCAAAATCAGTCGCTCCGCACCCGCCTTTTGCTACGGTCGTAATAATAATACGTATAACTTAATAAATATTAAATTATTTTGTAATAATTGCGTTTATTCTGTGTTTTTACTTGTTAATTTTAAGCCAGAATGGCTCTCAGCAAACCAATTACGTCGAAATTGAAAGAACGTTCTCGGACATTTCACGAAGAATGGGAGATGCAATATTGCTTTACTGAAAGCAAAGCATTGAAGCCCATATGTCTTATTTGCTCCACTACGATTGCCGTCGCCAAAAAATATAATTTAGAACGGCATTTTAAACAAAATCATTCATTTTCGTTAACTGCACCTCATATTTCAGATTTGATGTTGTTATCAACATCAGATTTATCACCAGATATTGAAAAATTATTAGCTAATAAGTCTCTTCATAGGTCTCACTGATGTTTTTTTTTAAATATTATAAAAATTAAAATTAAAACATGTGAAATTTAAAATGTTGTTTAATTTAAATATCTATCTGTCCTATCTAATTAAGTATCTATTGAAAATAGAATTTTAGATGAATTATAAGTGTAAGAAAGTCTTGTTCATAACATGGCCCGCCAGCTAAATGTAATTGCAATTATAGCCCGCTTCCAAAATAAATTGGGCACCCTTGGTCTAAAACAATGTATTATTATAATATAACTTCCGAGTCATTACGACGCGGCGTACCTCGTATGATCAAAATGTAACGCGGCCACGTGGGAATGTTGAAAACTCGTCGACTGCAAGTCCGAACGAACGAATTTGTGCGTGGGTACTCGTGTAAATGCGTCTAAACTTTGAACGGTAGTATTAGTATAACTTGAATAGGATTCGTATCCCTCCCGTTCGTTTCGAATAAAAAAATTCTACGATATGATAAAGAAAAAGAAAAAAAAAACGTTAAATTCACCGCGGCAATTATTGTTTTATCGCATGGCTCGTTCGCGCCGTCCACGCCCGTTTTTTTTTTTTTAGCGTCTTTATGGATATATATATACACCGTAGGCGGTTATTATGTATAAATATAATAGTATTTACTTAGAAACACCACACTTTATTTTACCGTCGTCGGCGCCGCGGAAACTCTGCCGCAAAGATATATACATATACGTATATATATATACTTCTCGTTATCAATTCGCGTGGATTTCCGGTCTCTGCACATAACTACCGCGGAAAAGTGAGCGCCGTACGTATACACAGTGTACAATAATATGTACTTTGTGCGCGACGCCGTCGTCCTGGGACGCGAAAGCTCGCAAAGCCTATGCAACGGCCCGAGGACATCATTATCATTATTATCATTATCATTATTATTATTATTATTATTATTGTTATTATTATCATTACTATATCTCGCGCGAGAGACGGACGAGAAGAGTATAAATCTTCACCGCTATCATTATACCGTTACTATATTATTATACACCGTGGCGGGAGAAAGGAGGGATTCAATTTTCTGATAAATAAAAGCGTTTCCAATGTTTGTGTTTGTGTCCGCGTTGCCGATTCCTCGCCAGACTTCGTTTCCACCGAAGAACACCGCAACACACACACACACAGCATACGATTGCAAGAGATATAAACCTTTTTATTCACATAGAGTCACTGCGCCGTACACATATGGAATATATACGTACATCTGTTCTGACCAGTTTAAACCATTTCCTGCGTCAAATGACCTGCACACGCAGCACCGCGCTCGATTTTCCAAACACATTTATAATTTTGCAGACGTGTTTCTCTCTCACCCGAAATCACACTATAGCCGTTGTTTCGGCGGTAAGTCGATTTCCCTGCCGCTCTGCCCCCCCACTCGAATTTCTCCTCAAAAAAAAATACGTTTTCCGACCGAGCATAAAATACGTACAAAATCAACGCCGCCGCCGCCGCCGCCGCCCTGCTCCCGGCCCGCGCGACGACGGTTGTTATTACATTGTTCGAAGTCGACTAGGTACTTACCACTGCGCGCGTCGCAACACAATGTGTTTGCACGGCGAGGATTTCGAATTAATAATACTACGCCGACATGTCAACTCGGTGTGTGCAAATATTTATTTAGACGACTATACATAAGCGCGCGGAGTTATTGACAGACTATTTATTTTCCAGTGTTCAAAGAACAATACGTTTTCTATTATACAAAACACACACACACACACACCGCTTCACGAGTGAATTGATGTTGACAATCAGTAATGACTAATCAAATAACGGCAAGCCAATCCGGAGTACACACTTTGTACGTGCGCGCCGCAACGCAAAAGTCGTAATTTAATAAAACACAACGGTTATGCGCGTTTTACGTACGATTAGACATTTGAATGCGTTTATCGCATAATATACAGTGGCGAGATTCGTTTCCCGGTATAATAAACCGCCCTCGGGATACGTTCCGTTTTAATTACTCGACCGAAACCATGGTCTGTTTACATCCTGAATTAGTCAACTCGTCTTTTTCCGGAAAAGGACGCGGCTCGTGTTTGCTTTGTATAATATTATCCTAGATAAATCGTAGTGGTGTTTTCCCCGTCGTCGTCGTTTTTTTATTCGAATATTTTCGGTGTTAATATAATATGCGCGCGTATGCGTGCATGACTCGTTCGTCGTCTCGCACCGCGTTCGTATGGACGAAGAGTGATGGAGGCAATAAATCGTCGAGCGAATCGTCGTGGGCCGAACGAATCGCGGGTTGTGTTGAGAAAAATTTTAAAAGCGAACGAAAGTCTCACCGCGAAAACGTTTTCGTTCGAGAACTGTGTTCTCATACTATATTGCTGTCTAGCAATGGAAATTTCAATGCAAAGATTTCAATGCACTGTATATAATAAAACAAATCGTTATACAATCGAAACTCGGTCGTCCGCGAGATTTCGTTCCAAACGATCCGATGACATATTGTTAAATCGCGTATACGTGTGTCATAATGTGTTTATTGTTTATTGTGTTTAAATGTATGACAAGACAAACGGAAGTCGTGAAGTTTCGAAACCCGAAACTATAGGGCGACGGACGCATGTGTTTTGATTCCCATTCAACGCGCCCGATATATTATATAATATAGTGTTCGTGTAATAATATTATGTATTCCGACGTTCATTATTATTGTCGTCGATTATATATTTCTATCTTTCATTTTATTTGTACCGTGAAATGCGTTTTGCGAAACGTTTCGTTTTCGAACATTTTCTCGCGGCCTTTCGGTCTAATGTTTTCTTAGTGGCGTAACTTAAAAAACCACATCGCGAAAATTCCTACCTACCGACACGTTTCCCGGTAGCAGAACAGTAAAGAACTGTCGTTTAAAATAAGAGCGCCGTTTTTGTCAAACACCGAAAGTCAGGCGACACCGACCATATTATATTTTAAGGTCGATCGCGGCCACTGACCCCGTGCGATTTTATTATAAAAATATAACTGAAACTGAAACGACGACGCGAAAGCGCGTACGAATGTGTATTTTGTACTGACGATTCGATTCGTTTGTTCGCAGGATTCGCTTCGCCCAAGAGACCCGCTCAAAATGCGGAACCAGATCCGTTGCCGACGTTCGGCTCTCAAGGAAGGAGATTCAGGGTGGTAACAAACGATACGGTTGTGCTCCCGTGCGACGTCATCAACCCAGGTGAGTGGTGTGGCTTTTAAATGGCCGAGGTACTTGTTATTTATTTTATTTTTTTTTTCTACCTAGGGATAGCGGTCAAATAAAATGTAAAACCGTGTTAATAAATATCGGCCTGACCCGGTGAAACTTGAGTAATAATCGAGAATAATCGTGTCCCGAAGACATTTAAAAAGAACGACGGGTGTTTTTAATTTTTAATATGTTCGGCGGTCTCCGATGTTAAATTTTCGTACATGCACGTTGATTTACATATTTAAGGTTGTTACACCGTTATAACAACTAAAAAATGGCCGTTTCGCCTGCAGGAACAAACTTAGAATTGCTATAAATTAACCGGCTTGGGTAAGCACGCGAGCCCGAAAAATAGTGAAACGCCACTAATTCAAAAGGGTTAAGGAAAATGTTATTTTTACACCTCCTCTCTTTTTAATACGCATTTGTTTATAGATATATAATAAACAATTTCGCACAACAGAAAGTGTTAAGCATATTTCGCGTACAATACGATATAGTTATTGCGACGAATTGTTTCTAATAACAGCCAAACAATTAATTAAAAAACATCATTTATAATAAATATATACATATATAAGAAAAAATATAGCGATTTAATTTTGACCTTTTTTTTCTTTTTTATTATGAGTGATAGTAACGATGGCATGTCAATTTAAATGTAAAACAAATTAAAGCGTTCGATTGCGCGCTCAAAGTTTATCGAAAAATTTACATTCCATTCGCATTCGATACATTTTTTCTTTTTTTCAAGTTTGAATTTTACCAAATATTTTAGAAAATAATCGCCCAAAAGCGAAATAATAAACTCTACCCTCTATTGTCAGCTTAAATAAACAATTTACGTATATGACGAACAATTAGGAGTTTAATAAATCCCTTCAGGGTTACATGCCATACTAAAAATAAATTCCTCTCTTAAAATGTCATTAATTTTAATTTGATTAATACTTAATTAAATAGGCACTTAATAGCTTAGTAAAGATTCTTTGTAATATCTTAAATTCCTAATTAACTGATTTTAAACTTTCGTCATAAACCGATAAGCGTTTCATTTTTACGACGCGACTTAACGGAAGCTAAATTTCTACTATTTATAAACGATTTAAATTGGCAAAACGAATAATTTCAAAAGCGTTCGTCCGATGACCCCCTTCATCCTTCGCGCACACGTTTGAATATGAATTCGAAATTGAATTTGAATAATTCTAACGTCATCCGATTTTAATAACAGTGCAATAGAACGTACACGAGTTTATTAATTAATAATAATATTACGAACTCGATTGAAATATATTATTAGTTTCACGTCGTTTCTATAATATTACGTTCCGTATATACGTATTTACGACGCGACGTAAACTCTCGGTCGCGAAAGCAGCAGCCGTGTAAATATTTTTCGTCCGTTTTCCATTGCTATTACTGCGCGATCGAGACGAACGACGCGAGCAGCTTCGCAAACGATTTTAAAGCGGTTTTTTTTTTTATTCATTTATTTTTTTTCACATCTTTAAGATCGGTTAATTCGAATAATTAGTGCCAACGCATGCATTATCGTATACGCGTAAAAAACGATACTCGTACTACTACTATTGACTATACCGCGTTCGCGTGGCAAAACTAAATGTTTTTATATGTATATCCATATTTATAAAGCCATTTATCAAAATTCAAAATCTCATCCCTTTATACATATATAAGTAGTGGATATAAAAGTTTTCCTACGATTTTCTTAAGCAAAGAAAAGGGAAAAAAAGTATAATACGATAAGAAAAAAGTTCGAAACACACATCTCTAGTTATTTATGTCAAACTTTAACTATCAAATGATTTAAAGAGCTCACCCGTGAGATAATAATTCGTCCGGTCTATACATAATCGTATATGCGCATTACATATACAATATATATATATATATATACGTTTATGTATTTATTTGTGTACTCCCGAACCGAGTGTGCGGCGCGTTGTGTGTTTATATTTATTTCCAATATCATCCACTTTATTATTATGATGAATACCGAAAGTTAAATTCCGTATACGGCAAAACTAAATGGACTGATAAAAAATACGATACGGCCCACGGTGAGAGGAAAAAAAAAAATAAAAAAATAAAATACTTGAACAACACAAATCGCCTCTGGAAAGGTTTTTTTTTTATTTTTCAACGGTTTTTCCGTTTAAATTATATTTAATTTCTCGCGGAAGTGTTTACTCAGTTAATGTTCACCCAGCGTGTAAATCCAAGTGTAAAGCGTATTAAAAAGGTAGCTCGAGAGGCCCATTGATATTCGAAGCATTCGCATGATATCGAACAGTTAAGTATTTTAGAAAAAAAAAAAAAACAAAATAAAAAACCCCAACGATTTTTTTAACGCGCCTTTTTTTTTTCTTCTTTTTTTTAATTTCAAACCTTTTTCGACTTTCTTAGTTCCAGTGATGTGTACGTATATTTATTTATTTTCTACGCGATATTATGGAGTGTAACAATGGGAACTGTAAAATAAACAATATAGATTCTTTGAATCAAAGTTTACCGTTGGAAAAGAAATAAACTATTTTCTCTTTTGTTTTGTCAAATTACCTTTATACTTTAATATTTTCTCGGTTAGTCGCCGAGAGGGTAGGTAACAAATGTTATGTCAGTGTGCTATGTACGTTTTATATTATATTCTTACCGAAAAAGCCATATATTTAATAAAGAAAAACAGCATTGAGTTCGTGCCGACGAAATAATATATACGTTCCTAGAAGGTCATTGAGAATTCCTTAAATATTTAAAAAAAAATTTGTTTCAATACGCTTATTAAATTAAATTTATACCGAAAACACACATCGTACGATTTTCAAGTACATATATTATTATTTTTTTTTTTTTTTTCAGTAAAAGTTTTTGTACTGCGCGTACCGCAAAATACCGTTTTATTGTTGTTGTTAAATATTTTAATTTTAAATTATTACGTCTCGACGAAAATAGCGTCGCGCATAATACTCGCGTTGCGTTTCTATACGCGTCCACTACTAGTGCCGAGTCGACACGGTCTGGTCACTAATATCATGGTCGATTAAATAAAATGAACATTCGCTACTTGTTAAATTTAAATATAATTACATTTTGACATTTTTACCCGGGTTAAGGTTAGGTTATCCACATCAGATTAAGTGAGCGTTGAATAAAATACGTGAAAATCCGTCAATTTAACAAGTAAATCGTGTTATATTACTTACGTAGTTATTTCTCTCGGTTGTGCATTCTCGCGGTGAATTTTTTTTTTTTTTTATTTTCGAATCGAACGTTTGAAATTTCGGACACCGAGTATAACGCATATTATACTCGTCGATACGAACGTAAAATAATACGCCAACGCATTGTGTGTGTCGTACCGATACGATTTGTCTTTATGACTCGTATATGATAATTAAAGTCCGGATTTGTATGCACTCAAAAAGGCCAAAATAATATGCATTTATGCATCAAAAAACTTTAAAATATGCCCTTGATATGCTCTTATACCCAAAATATATGCATTTTAATATTTATTTTTTTAATTTCTTCCATAAATAATAATTCAACATTGTTGAAAAACTTGATTTGTTAATTCTAGACATCGACTTTAAACATTTATTAAAGAACTACTAAATATTTAAAAATATATTCAACAAATAAAACAAATACTTTACAAAATATAAATCTAATAATAAAACCAGTCAGCATTGTTGCCGATGACCGTGTTGCGACTTGCGATAAACGAGATATAATTTTAACATAAACTGTCCAAAAATATAACGTACGGAGAATAACATTTATTTCCCAACAATACGTAATGAACTAATAATTTTTACGATGAAATTGAAACAAAATAATAGGCTTAATAAACTTTTATACAAAATATGCTTGAATTTGAAAAAATGTCGTCCCTAAAATATGCATTTATATGCAAAATAAACTTTTTTCTATGCATTATCTGTGACACAAATCGTCCACATTTCTTACTCCCATCGAAATGCATACACGTTCGTTACAAATATGAAAATGCATACAAATCCGGACTCTAATGATAATCGATAGAAATTAATTTTGTTTTCGCGACGAGCGAAATATATTGTAATTAAATTTATAAGTAAATAAAAGCAAAGCGCGATATTTCTACCGGAAAGAGGGGCAATAACGCCGCCGTGGTCGTATATATTACATCGTCCGACGATATTGTACATGATACGTATCCATTAGACGAATGGTGCGGCAATAGTTGTGTAACGAATTGCCTACTACGTGCCGATCGGGATCCCGCCGAATTCGGCTTTGAAATGTATTTGAAAAACCCCGCTAATAAAAACCAAAAAAAAAAAATTCGTGTTCAAACAAACCCGCGTGTACACGACGTACGGCGCGTAAATAATAAATTAAGAAACTAGGTGACGTTTGCATTACCGAACGGGTACGGTTTTTTCCGGGTTCACGCCGCAGACGGATAAAATACATATATATATAATATACGTATTATGTTCGCGAATTGGAAAAAACAACAAAAAGTTTTGATTAAAAATCATGAGAATATAATATTTTACATTATACATAATAACTCTAATTACTTTTTTTTTCTTCTTTTTTTTTACAGACCTTTGATGTTATTATTTTTTTATATTTCATTCGATTCGCAACGATTGTCAGCTACGTAGCGATTGTTCTACGTAGATCACAATTAGATAATTTAATTTTTAATTTTAATTTTTATATATATGTGTGATACTCAGTCAATGGAGTATTGATATCGTATTTTATCAATGTAAATTCTATTAAAATAAAACGAACTCGATATAAATTAAATTTAAATCGTCGTCGTCGTCGTCGTTGACGGAATACAACGAACCGACTCGAATTCCAACAAAAGACTCGACGATGAAAATCCAACATGACAAAAGAAAACTACACTCATAGAAACTATATTCTTTTTTTACGCTTTCGTCCAAAATCGAGAGCCAATACCGCCGTGCTGAACTAAAAATAAAGTTATCTTTTTTTTGTATTTGAAAAAAAAACAAACACAGAAAAGGCATATAAAACTACGTTTAACAAAAAAAAAACAACAAGAACGGTGTTTTAAAACTTGTTGGCCGATAATACAGCAGTATTATAATATAATATAATATGTCATATAGGCGTGTATTTATATTAATACTAAGTTGATAACAATATTAATATTAATAAAACGTGCGTGGTGTTCGTGATTTTCGTTTACCTCGAGCTTTTCGAAATCGAGTCGGCAACTCTTGTGGAAATTTTTATAAGACCATCGGCTTTGTTGTTCAATTTACATTAATATCCCTCCGAATAACAAAAGAAAACGCTCTTGACAAAATAGAAAAAATAAAATGAAAAAAAAAAATAAAATAAAAATGATATTTTTTTAAACCCTGATGAAAAATCTCCCCTACGTCGTTCATTTGTGTGAGGGTAGTCTCACTTATGGCGACTTGAACAAAAAAAAAAAAAAAAGATAATAAAACAGTAGTTGTATAACAATAAAAGTACATCATATCTACCTAACGCAGCCCCCTTCTCGATGCTAATAATAATACCTGCCTAATGAAAAATTCTTTTCATAGCTTAATTTTACGCTCCGATTTTTTTTTTCCAACTCTCTCTCTCTCTCTCTCTCTCCGTCCCTCTTCCCGGACGCACACACGCGCGCGCATATGTATTTTACACCGTCCCGCGGCGAGACCTTTTACAATACTGTTTATTCGGTCACGTACTGCTATCACAACATAATGTGTAACACGCGGATTGGGTTTACCGCCGCCGCCGCCGCCGCCAGTGTATTATAATATTATGCGAAACAATAATTTCATTTGACATATAAAGTGCAAGAGGTTTCCGTTTTGTTTTCGCATTTGCCGTTGTGTTTATCGGCGGAGTTGGCCGCCGCGAGCGGAAAAACATCGCCCGACTATATACGCGGTCGCCGAGCGCCGTGTCATTTACAGTCGAAAATAACGCCGAGAGGGGGACGACGACGAATTTACTAAATATTCCGCTCCTTAAATATTCAACGGAATTTATATTGACCTTAGACATCCTCGACTCTGTTACGAGAGACTATCATTATTTAAACGAGAAAAATTTAAAAATCAAATGCGTTATCTAATGTATTTTACGACGTATATTGTACACACACACACACACACACACACTTTTATATATATATATAATAATGTTTAAATAAACAGGAACCGTCGCGTTTAAGATGTATAAAAAAATAAATCGAATTTTCATTAAAGAACAACATTTTTTATACACAACTGGCTGAATCTACCCGTCTCTGCCGGGTTTAATAGTAATAAAAAATGTGTATGGCACAAATAATAATAATTATTGACATTTTCCCGCTATCAGCTGATTACTATTATTATTTAATAGTTTATTATACAAACACACAATATGAATATATAGATATACAAATTTAAACGTACAAATTAATTTTTACCGACCGACGTCGGTGTGTGTGTGTGTGTTATAAACTAACTAACACGTAAAAACGAGAACCCACCTAGGAGTTTTCACAAAATAAAGTTTATAGACAATGTTTATTTGTATTATAGAGAGTATGTATACTTAATTTCAAAAAATTCGCAACAAAAAAAAAAAAACGTGTAACGTAATAGAATTTTAAATATCTTAATTAACGCGATTAAGATAATTCACTCCCCACTTCGTGGTGTGCTGGTGTGTGTTCGACAGAGCCGCCGCGAAGTGTGTGGAGTGAATTATCAAACGGTCGTGTGAACGGCATCGCACGTATTTTTTCGTTGTGGCGATTTCCATTTTATTAAGTTATATTTTTTCTCGGTTTTATTTTGTTTTAGTATTTTTATAGTGAATCGTGCTAGTGTTTATCAATATATCTATTATTGTCCTCGTGAAGGGTGTATACTTTTATTTATTATTCTATTATTAGCTATTGCTAATTTGATCATTATTATTATTATTATTAACATTTATATTATTACAAAAAAATCCTATCGGCTCGGGTTTGAATCTCGGCCATAGGTTGGCGACCGTGTAACGTCAAACGACGCTCATTCGGTCGCAAACGTTTTCAATTTGTACCCCTTTTACCGTTTTCGTTTGGTCTGGGAGTTGATAAGTGAATCGGAGCGGTCTCTTGTATATAAAGAAGATAGATTTAATGGCGGCGACGACGGCGGACGCTTTTGAAATCGGCCGTGTGAAACACAAACATAACGTAACGCGTGTCAGCGATTTCGCGTTTTAATTTTCCGACGGCGCGGGGCAATTAGCGTATTAGAGACGGCGCGGCGCAATAATACACCGGCGGAAGATATTTGGCGGTCAAAGCGCGCGGCACTTTTGGTGAAAACCCGTTTGGCGGAGACGATGACCGTGACCACTAGTAAGTAGAGTTTTTCGTGAGGTCGTTGTTAAAACTTTGATCGTCTAACGTGTACATAATACGGCCCCCCGAGAGACGCTACTGCTTTGCGGCGCATCTAAACGACGAGCAACGTCCGCGTTCAACGACCTACTCAACTCGCCTACGCGACAAAAGTCTTCACAACGACCTCACGAAAAACTCTACTTACTAGTGGTCATCATGGTCTCCGCCAAACGGTTTTTCACCAAAAGCGGCGCGCGCGTCGTCTTTGACCGCCAAATATTTATCGCTCCTAGTGTCTCGTTTCCACACCGAAACGCGGTACCGATCGGAGGCGTATAGGTCAAATTCAGAGTAAAATTATTTCTCAAGGGGTCTCCACTGTACAAAACGAAACCGCTGACCAAATTTCATACCCAAAGCTCCGGCGGTTCCGGCCAGGCGAATTTGCCAATTTTTCTAGTTTCACCCTTTTTACCCCTTTTAACCCCCTTTGGAGGTGGAATTTTCAAAAATCCTCTCTTAGTGCGCGTCTACGTCATACAAGCTATCTTCATGCCAAATTTCAACCCGATCCGTCCAACGGTTTTAGCTGTGGGAGGATTTCAAGATAAATTGTTACCCAATAGTATTACTAAATCGGTCACACAGAATCAAATGTACATTAATTTTATAATTTACGACATACACTTGACACGCAGTTAATGTTTGTAACGAGCCCACTAGATAATATTATACAGTCGTCATTATGGTAATAATTAATAACGTCTCAATAATATCATTAACGTCTACGACTACACCGATTTCACACGTCACGTTTAATATACGGTCGGTTTTTTTTTATTTATTTTTTTTTTTATAGTTCCTGGCAGTACGTTATTCGAGCTCCCTGGTTTATACGTTTCGAACAGAAATCACATAACAACGAAATAATTCACACGCGATTTACGCGTGACCGAGTCGGCCCCGGGATACGTTTAATTTTCGCGGTTTCTACGAGGTCGGAATTAGCATCGAGAGTCGTTGAAATTATTAAGAACATTGAGCAGCATGTTTTGAAGTTTTAAAACTTTGAGAATAGAGTCGATTGTTCGGCGAATACCAAAGGACAGTCGAATAGAACGAGAGAGATCGCAGATACTTCATCGTCATGTCTAGAGCAAATAAATTTCCTTCCTATAACTGATGTATTTACGGTCCGCTGGTTTCTACTTTGTCGATTCGTTTTTAATCAAAATCGATGGGGGTAAAATGTGGATTTATCTGGTATTCTTCGTCCGGCAAAACGGCGTACTGTTCGCGATAAAGGGGGAAGATACTTGAGAATATTTTTTATTAATTTCAAAATTTATTCGTGTCCGTTTCGCATTATCGCCGGTCGATTTTTCGAAATTAAAACGCAAAGGACTCGGCGGCGGCGAACGCGATCCAGAGATTTCTCTCGCTATGTTCATTCTCGTAAATACTATTTATATGGCTCGCGAATTACAACGGAGTCCAACGGAATAAACTGAATGTTTTGTTTATCGTTAGGAAGTCGGCTTGAATATTTCGGGTCAGCTAGTTTCTTTTATTATTGTTATTATTCGCAGAATTTTAAATAATATACTCGTTTATAATATCAAAGCACCGAGCCGTATTGCTGACTACAATATAATCGTTTGTCCAAAAATGTATTATTTTCCCGGAATATTTCCTTAAATTATCGTTTCGTTTCACAAAACTATTCCTTAACTATTATAAAAAAAAAATGCGATTATCTCAATCGTTAAAAGGTATTATAATATAGTAATAAGAACGGACATAATAAACGATACTCTACACGTTAAGAAAAACCGTAATCAAAAAATTAATTAAAAACAACGCAACCTTTCAATTATTCATATGTTGTTTGAGCGTGAGTCATTCGATTTTTCGTGTTTCGCGATATTTGTATTCTCAAAATATACCGTTCAAAAGTATGTTCAATTTATAGTAGAAATATCTATCGTGTTTACGTTGGAAAAAATAAGTAAAATTGTGCTGTCGTTTTTCGTGCAGTTGCAATAAAGTCCGTAACAGATAAAAATAAAGAAAAATACAATTTTCGCCATTAATATCTTCTCGTGAAATGTGTTTCTTTTTCTTTTCTTTGAAAACTGCAACTATCATAATAATAATAATAATAATAATAACAACTTCAATTCGGATAAATTACGGCCCCAAAGTAAATAACACAAGTATTATTATAGTAATGCATTTTTTTTTTTTTTTTTATCCTTTCATAACGGCCTTTTTAATCTTACACTTTTCCGATATTACTTCGAAATCGTTGCGATATCCGAGTTGATATTATTATACATTTTTCTAAACACTTTTTTTCGTAGGAAATCGGTTTCCCCCCACCCCCCTCACGTCGTGCCGCGCGTCGAAACGTCTCCGTCGGCCTTCGCAAAGACATCATACGCTCGGCGCGTTGCGTACGCGCGCATAGGTATTTACACAACGATGATTTGAAGAAAGAAGGAAAAAAAAAAAAGGAAAAAGGAAAAAAAAGAAAGTATATCTCATCATTTCGAGAACCGTCCCTCGAGTATGAATGCGGTACAAGAATGTATAGATGAAATTCAGTATACACACATACGTATTATACTCGTATAATATGTAATAATATACGTATATATATTCGGCCGGCGGAGGCGGGGGGCGCGCGCGCGCGACGGCTTCCACCGTAATATTATACGAATTTATGCATACTTCTGACTACCCGCTACTCTTTCGCTCCATTGGCGAAGGTGAATCAAAAACCCATCCATCAAAAGGGGAAATTCTCGTATTCATCCGTCGTACTCCGAGACCCCGACGACGACGACGTACGGCCACTCTGGCCGCGTGTTTTCAATACTCGCGCCGTCGTCGACCCGATATTTTTTGGTCACCGCGTCACTGCATTTTATGATATTAGACGTGCACGTGCGTATACGACCGACTGCAATAAGACGCAGGCGAAAGACGATTGGCGCGGCCCTCCTCGTCGACGGCCCGACGAAAGCCGCAGGACGACGGGATTTGAAAGTTCAAACCGCAGCAGACCCGAGGAGTCGGATCGGATCGGATCGACCCGCGACCGGTGGATTAAACCGTTTTCGATCGGGACGACGACAATTGAAACGGATTTCCATAGAGGCCTGCGAGGAAAAGGGGTGACTTATAATCCTCCCGTCGATAATATTCGAAACGAATGCGGCGATCTCGGACCGGACAGTTATTGAAATCGAACTGTAATAATAATATTATTGACGGGGTACAGAGGATATCGAGAACACCTCGTGTCTGTTTTCGTCGGGCTCGGGAGATGTTGTCCTGTCCGACGCGTACTCCGGTTTACTATCAAATCACGTCGTTTGTTTTTGCGTCCGACTGTGCTTTGAATGAAAATATCAAACGTAAACGACAATCGTGTCGTATACAAATATTAGCTCCAATAAAATTTACCGGAAATGTCGTGATCGTATTAATAATACTTTTCGAAATCAAACTGTTACGGGCAACGAGAATGAACTTTCTATAGTAATCTATATATATATATATAAATCGATGTACATTTTAATAAATTTTATAGCTCAAGATCCACCGAACCGATTTCGATAAAAATTTTAGGGCATATTAAAATTGATATGTAGATGGTTTCTGTGAAGTTTGTACGCTGTGCGATATGTGGTTCCGGAGTTATGGCCTCTTAAGTGTACAATATTAATCACGCACGCACGCACGATATTCAACAATTATTGTTTTGCCATGGAGATATTATATATACACTCTATGTGGTTATTTTTTATTAATTGTTTCCGAAAATAGAAAGAAGGTAAATAATAAACATCTGATTATTTAAGAATTTCATTTAGAGAAAGCAATAACTGCACACGGGCGAAGCCGGGTTATTCAGCTAGTACAGTATAATGAGAGTAAAAATATTTTTCAAATACGTAACAATATTATTGTCGTGTGAAGTCAAATTTTCGATTATTATAATAATATGTGTGTGTACCATAAATGTATAATTATTATGAACGACGCACACAACAAGTTGTACGGCCGGCGTGGATTTTTTTTCAATTAGCCAAAAATTATTTTTTTATAATTATATTCAACACGCATATTATGACACGTGTTGAATGCGGGTAATAAAATAGATAGGTTGTTGCTCGTTTTCGTGTAGATGAACTAATTTTTTTTTTCATGCATAATATTTATTAAATAAGGTGACCTAGTAGACCTGGTAGACGACTACGTTTCCATTCGAAAACATAAATTTCAAACGTCTTCGAAAACAGCACGAAGGGAAGAAAAAGAGGAAAAAAGCGATGACACATTTTATTCGAATGTGGTCTAATTATATAATAATGTTCTGTCGGAAGGGGGAGGACGTATACCTGTTCGTATAAGCGCGTTTCTGACTTCCTCCCTCGTCACTGTCGTGCCACGACGAGAGCTCATTATACGGTTTTAACGTTTCTACCGCGTGACTACTAATAATGTAACTCAAAACATCAAGTACAGATTACGTGTATTTATATCAAATATACGAAAACGAAATATCAGTGTAAACTCCATCGATAAAGCGAAATCGCCGGCCGTTTCTGTCGGGCGAATAACGTTCCTGCGCGTTGTTTAATTCGCAATAAATATCGTAGTAGGTATACTAATAATAACGGGCTGCGTTTGATTTATCCATTACGTAGGTCGGGGGATTAGTATTAATAATTCCAAATCATATTATCATATTACATATTAGAATGGTTATCGGGCACAAAATATTAAATCATACTGCGCGCGAGTAGGTACTATTGTTTTCACCAGAGCGATATTTTTTCCATCTTTACTATAAAAAAAAAAAAACCGATTTATTTATTTGATTAATTCGTTTTGTTGTTTTGACGCCCGAGGGCGTTAGTGTACAGGTTTTTATTACATATTATCGACTTGATTATCGGGTATACAAATATCGTATCAATATCATTATATTGTATGTCGTCATAGTTCGGCGATACGATTATATAATAGTCCGTGCAAATGTCAGTCCTCGTAAAGTTCGCGGTTCGATCCAACGCGCTAAGAAGACAAAGTCCACTCTGTCTAATAAGGACCGACGCGAAACGCTTTTCGAAATGTAAAACGCGATAATAATCGCGCGAATTCGAATGAAACGGGAAAAATTAATCTTATCGACGGTCGTATCGACGTATAAAATATGTATGTATGGGGAAAAAAAAACTGTTATTGATATTGTCGTGTAAAAACGTTAATTAAACTCAATTCATACAATGTTGTGTCATAATAACCAAACGTTTTTTCCGCGATTCGTTGACTGATCGAGAGCAATAATAAAATCTGTTTGGACCGGCGAACGTCTGTAATTAATTATAACCTGCCCGACACATTGTTGTGATACTACTACCATCAATCAACCGAACCGAACGGTTTCAACTCTTTCCACGTCATAACTAGATAAACTAATTTTTTAACGCCAAAAAATAATACCGCAAACAAATCAATTTTTCCCCCCTTTTTTTTTTTTGTTATTTAATTTTTTAATAATTCTTTGTGTGGCTCAGATATCGGATATCGGACGTCGTCGGCGCGATTAAAACGAGTCGTTACGAACACGTGTTTTTTTATTTTTTTTTTTAACGATTCGTCGTCGACACCGCGCGATAATCCCAAAGCAAATGAATACGATTCGTTAAGAGAGAAAGAGCGTTTTCGAAACAGCGGGGGTCGCGAGAACTCGCATATTACGCGACGTCTATTGACGTTTTTAAAGTTAAATTATTGCGCCGGACGCGATATTCGTATTGATTTTCGAAATTATTCGTTTCGTATTCTCGAATTGAAATCGAAGAAAACTGTTTAAAATATTCAGCGTATAAATTGCATTGAAACTAAAACGCGTATATATATATTTATGCGTCGCGAACTCACGAGACGATCGATAACTCTTTGTATATATATATTGTGTTTTATACAATTTGCCAGGTGATTTGTATTCGCACGATGTTAATAAATCGAAGAGAAATATAACACGTCTTTCGAAAACTGTAATGTCAATAATTATTATTGTAAACGTACATTTGTGCAGCGCCGCGACGACTAATACGGTCATCGTATAACATCGAGTTTTTTTTTTGTTGTTTTTCAGGAGTATACATTTTAGCGTGGAAAAAAGGGATCGCGGTGCTAACAGCGGGAAGCACTAAGGTATCCCCCGACGAAAGAATACGTCTGGTGGACGGCAATAACCTAGAAATCCGTGATATTCAAACAAACGACGCTGGAAACTACGTGTGCCAAATAGCTACTCTGAAGCCCAGGGAAATATCGCACACCGTCGAGATATTAGGTGAGCGGCTAAACTTCCGTAAACATAAAATATACATTTATAGTTGGTATACACTCGCGCAAAGTGTTTTATATCGAATGCTCCAGACGTACGTAGGTTACCTATAAACATAAATATACGCTCGTATACGAGTATGTACGAGTGGATACGTACACAGAAGACGGTTGGAAATTGAGTTGGCAATCGCGTAACAGAAACTGAATACTAATAAATACCCGCGAAAACTCGAAAACGTCTATATAAAAGTTAACGTTTAAATTGCATCGCGGTGTAAACACGTTTATAGATTTATGAACGTTGAATCTTGTCCCGCGATAAACGAATCAAAACTTATCTACTTTAGAAGTATACGTCGGATGCGGTACCTAAATCTTTTCGAGCGTACATTTATTTCATTTCATTTTATTCCGGGGTTTTTTTTTTTTTTTTTTTGTTTTGTTTTCGTACACGCGAATGCGCATTAAAAGCAGACGGCAACGCAGCCGATTAAAAAGCCAAAGTAGTCCCCCGGGGGGAACGATCCATAAACACTTATAACGTCTCGGAAAACCTGTCGGTGGGGGGGGAGGCGGAAAGAGAGAAACGAACGGGGACGATCGACGGATACGCGACGACGTATTCACAATGGCGCGGCGCGGGCCACGCGCGAACGATAATAATTATTCGACACGAATAATTCCTCCCCGGGCCGCGTTTAATATTTATGCGGAGCTTCTGGCCGCGAACAGAGGTGACACGTTACATCCCCCCCGATGTCGGAGCGCGCGCGTCGGGTAGAGGTGGTACTGCACTTTGCGCCGCTCGCGATTCCCCATAGGGTTGTCGGAGAAAAATAGAGAGGAGAACCATCGAAAATTCACACGGCCATCAAGACGGTTTTAGTGTTGTTACATAATTAATGAATACAGCGGAAACCCTTTAAAAAAACTCAGATATTTACTCGAACCCCTCTTTAACTTACCCTTTAGGCTTCGGTCGCAACAGCCGTAATACGCGTTAAACCGCCGCCGCCGCCGCCGCCGCCGTGTATACCTAACGTTTTTCTTTCTGTTTTTTTTTTCCCCCCCTTTTCTTCTTAGACATTTCCCAAGTCGCCAAATAATAAACACGGCGTTTTATACGATGTAATAGCTTTACCGTGGGTTCCGCGATAATTACTTACGGCCAAGTACGGCGACGTTTATAATTAATTCGTCGCTCGTTTCGGCGTGTTTTTTGTTTTTTTTTTTTTTCTCAATTATTATTTATTGCCCAGCTGTTAATGCGAGGACGATGGTTTTTTTTTGTTTTTTCCCGACTAAAGACGAACGGCGGTTTGGCTTTAGTAAATTGCGATTTCTCAATAGTAAAATAACGTATCAGACGAGTATACGTATTTTCACTCGACGCGCGGAAACGGATACGAGTAAATAGTGCTTAAAAAAGAAACGACGTTGTTTCCGCGAACATTTTCTCCGCTCCCTATACCCACCGCGCGCACTTGCGATATAATAACGCGGAAGTATCAAAATATTTTTGGCGCCGCCCACACTCGGCGAACCCGTTTCCGACTCGATCGGAGTGCGACATAAATATTTGCAAATATCGTCGCCGACAGTGTTTTCGAAAAATCACACAACTAGCGAGCGAACGACCGCGAGTCCGGTGAAGGGGGTAGTTTTTTGACTTTATGCTACGATGTATTTCCTGTGTTCCCCGAAAAACTATACTCGTATACGCCGCCGCCGCCATATTTTTATAACTCGCAATTTAATAACGTGCGCCGAGTTCAAAAATAGAGGTGTACCTGTCGTTTTTATTTATTTTTCTGGCAGATGCCACGTCTTTACTGCCGCGCAGTTATTCCGGGACGAAATGATAAAATCCATACTCTCGTCGCGCGCGAGCGTCATTTTTCTCCTCAAAAACAGGAAACCCGTTTAATTAGGTTTATGACGAAGGTCTCGCGTAAAACACAACGGTACCTCCTAAAATATAATGACGACGACGACGATGATAATTATTATGATATTGTAATATCGTTATTGTTTACGAGAAAAATTACGTTTTCGTCGCATAAAATATCACACGGCGACGACGTGTCGCGCGCCCCCCGCGCCTAGTTTTGCGGCAAAAATGACGCGTGTCACGCACCAGTCGGCCGATATTGTCGGCGTCGAATTCAGCGCACGCCAAAGAGTACACGCTCCTCGCAACATCCGACGACGGCGATGACACAATAACGTCGGTCCGATTAGAAATCGAGAAGTATAAATACGTTATTTTATTGAATGAAATCGATTATTTCTATTCGGAAAAAACTCTGATGGCTGATTCGCCATAATATACGGTGTATCGAGAGATACAAGTTTTCCAATTACGCTTTGGCTGCTGCGTGCGCGCGTTATCAAAAAGAATGATTTAAAGTTCTACGTTTTATCGGGAAAACTCTTGCTTATTGGAAACAAAGCAATACACTCTCCACTAGCGTTGCAGTAAAACCCATTTTTTTTTTCTTTCTACTAAAACATTTCTAAACATTTTTCGAAAAATCAATCAATAGTTTAGTCTCGTTTTTTAACCGTATCATCGCACATAAAATGTCATCGCGTGACTGTCAATCATATGAAAGTTGAAAAGTTTTAAACATATTTTTTGTTTCCGACACGCCGTTATAAATATCATATATAATTTCACTGCGATCTGAAATCAAAGTACGTATAAAGACGCTCTGGACCGTGGCACACTTTTATCATTTGTTTTCAATCGAAATCGAACTTTTGGAATTTATACATTGTCAAATTGAATAAACGTTTATAAATAACCATCAGATGTTTTCACTGTCCAAACTCTAAAGCCAAAGTTATGTTTCTAATTAAACATCGATTATATACGTTTTTTTTTTTTTTTTTTAACGCACTTTTCAACGATAGAAGGGCCAAAATAGCGAGAAAAAAAACCCAAAACAAGTGATAAAAAATAACTATCCCTTTGAAGTAGATATTCGTTTGGAAAAAAAAAAACCTATTACAAAAAACATATTACAAAAAAACTATATTCACATACTATATTATATGATTCGAATAATTAAAAATAAAAGGTTTTATTATCCTATTAAATACTTGATGGGTTTAATATGTATTCAACGTTATATTTTTCGAATTATTTGTTGCTTCTCTATAAACTTAATTACTTGTTACAAAAAAAAAAAAAAAAAAAAAAACGCCCAATCATTTATTCAAAAGAGACGATTTCTTTCTTTTTTTTTTTTTTGATCGCGTTCATTTTAATAAAACGCTGTACAATATCACGAAAAGTTCTTTTTTAACGATTATGTTTCGCATTTTATCGACCGAATCATGTACGTGATTAATTTTAGAAGACCGAACGAATCTCGTTCGTCGAACAACCCTAACACATCTATTCCAAAACCGCACATAAGTTATTTATATAGGCGACCGACTCGGGTTCATTATTAAACGAATATCCATCTCTCTAGCCGGGGAGCGCCGCCGACGCCGCCGGACGACACAAAACCTGCGCGCAAAGCAATCGACGCGACAACCGATACGTCCACAGAATATACGCACGAAATAACAAGATTTTCAAATTTGACACCGGTCCAAACGAGGACGATTTCAAAACGACCGCGCGACCTAGAATAACAAAATAGACATTATAATATACAGTCCGAGCGAAACCAATTAACACACGCCATCATAAATTAATGAAAATCTCGAGCACCGTTACAATATGGGCGAGCACGCGCGTCGCCGTCCTAAAACGAGTCCGAAGCACCGCTAATAGTTGCGTATAAGACTACTACGATTCTACCAAACGACAATATTGACACGTCGCGGTTGGTTTTTTCTCCGTATACGAATTACACGCGTGTTAAACGCGATTGAAAAACAATAGACGTCGTTTTCAGTGACACATTCGAGAAAGACGCACATTTCGATTTCCTCGACCGCTAGCGTTTATTTATTTTTTCTAATCATACGCGTATCTAACTGTCGCGGTACGACATGTTTCATTTATAGTGAATGTAATTAATAATGTAATGCGCGAGAGTATACTGTCTCTCGGTCTGGTTGTCTTAAATTTGGCGTCGTTAACGATCTCTGCAGTGATGAAATATTACAAAGCGAGATAAGAACCGATCTTTTGGTGAGATCGTTCGAAAATCAGAATGGCCTCGAAAGTCGACCGCGATTATCACCCTCTGAATCTTAATGGACCCACGCCGGTGTGCCACTGCGTTTTCTTATTATACTCGCGCAGAGGTGTAGTACGCGTGATTTTGCGCATTCGACACGGGCGTGTACTTGATTTTGCGCGTCCGAATAACACGATAAACGAACTACTAAAAGTCTGCGCGTGCGAACCGCAAGCGACGCCGGGGGTTTTTTTTTTTCTTCTAAGAGAACGAACAAATCGGAAATGCGAAAGCACTTCTACTCTTTATATACTTCATACACAATACTAGTGCTCTATGAATATATTATATGTAAAAACAACATAATGAAAATACAAAATCGTATATTTTATTATACGAATTTAATTCTATGAATTTATTAAAAAACATCAAAACGTTTAATTAAAATTCGTATATTCATTTATCGTGACATGATATTTTATGCGTATTGATAACACACATATTATTATACTCGTATTTATCAATAAACAATCCGTTTTCCAAGTAAATTCAATAAAACGTAGTAAACAGGAAAAAAAAACCAATTACGATTAATAAACACGAGTCATTATTAATAATATTATATTTACAGTTATAGGAACTTTAAAAACAGGAATGTATGAATGGGCATTATTTTATACGTTACATAAAAATATGGCTCTTTCTGAAAATTATGAACCTACCGATGAAATAGCAAAAAAAAAAAAATGAAAAAACGTTAAAAATTTGAACATCAAAATAAATACTACGCCGCCGTCTTTCCGTCGTAATACGAATCGGACGTACATTTTATCATTTGTTGTCGTCGCGGACTCGGCGAGATTCGTTTCGAAATAAGCCGCGGGCCAAGCACACCGCGTACCGTGTCCTCGGCAGTAACACCTGTTCGGTCGCACGCCGGCTGCGCTGCGGACGACGCGTCCTGCGAGGACCCGAAGTTTTGTCGTGGTCCTCCGCACGTGATGGGTACCGCGACGACTTGATTAGATTTTCAGACGATTTTATACATACGTATATTATTCATTCGTACGCGAGCTATTGCCGACCCACGCGCGTGCCCTGGTCGTCCCGACGGCGGACCGTATCACGTTTTTGTCGTCGCGCCCAACCTCCCGGGTCCGTGACTTCCGTTACGAATGTTATATAATCTATTTACTCGACGTGGAACGAGCCAAGTTTTTCTCGGACGCGCGGGGAGTGCGAGAGCTAGTTTTCGCGACGAACGAATCGTTTGTGTCCGATTCGTTGACGGCGCGTACCGACTGTGAAACGAAACGAAAAAGAAAATCGTACGCGGTGTAGGTTTTAAACAGACTCGGAGAAATGCTGCAGCGTAAGTCCGCGCGATTCGGAAAACGAAGCGACAAGGCGTTCCGGAAAGGCCAGGACGATAACGGGATCGGACGTTTCTGCGGGCGCGATGAGAAGAGGCGAAGAAGAGTGTCTGCGGCGGCGGCGGCTCCTTCGACCGGAATACGAGCGATAATAAACGTATACATAATACATTGCACGTCACGCGCGCGTAAACGCGCGGGTTTTTTTGTCCCGTCCTCCCGGCGTTAATATTAAAAATTCAATTTCGTCCGAGAAACCGAACGACGCGGGCCTAAAACACGAAAACAACAAACCCCACAGTATACGACCACCTCTTTCCGTCGTCGGGCAATATAATAACGCGCGCGGGTATGACTCTGAAAAAAAAAAGAAAAGAACGACTCGAATCACTCCGATTGCTTGTTTACGACTCGGTCAAACGCTCGGCGTTGGAATTGTCTGCAGTGAGATCTAACTCGTATATATATTGTGATTCAAACGTAAAGAAAATTATAGCTTTTCGAGTACTTCCAATGTTGCCCGGTCCGCTTCCTTTGTACGCGTTGATTTTCAAAAAAAAAAACAGATACGTCGCGATAAAACGCATAATTTAATTCGATCGTTTGAGATGACGCGTACAGTTTATATTAGCATACGTAATATACGTTGCGCAGAGAAGACGATGACGTGACATACGCGATATTATATTATGCGTTGTCGTCACAGCCGCTGCGACTGAAAAACATTAATTTAATTTAACAACCAAACGTGTACGTCTCCAATACGAGACGACGACGACGACGACGGAGTAGTCGTGACGATGAATCGTTTGCTCGTGCACGCTCGCTCGAACTGTCTCCGATCGCGAAATTATATTCGGTCCTAATAATAATAATAATAGTAATATTGTAACCCGCGAACGAGATAAGATATTAAGTCGAGGGAGCACGGGCAACTTGTCGGCGGATAATTTATGCGGCTTCGCACTCGCCGCCGGTTCACTGGTTCTATCACTGCCACTCCGTAGCCGCGCGCACGTCGTCGCCGAAAATCCGCCGCCGTTTTCAACGAAATATATTATAATATACGCGCGCGGCGTACGTATACAAATAGGTAGGTACCCGGGAAATTGATTGCGTTCCCGTGCGACGGCGACCCGGAAATGCCCCACTCCCGCCCGAGAAAAGGTCCCCCCGAGCTCTTTCGCGGTCCCTGTTTCGGGAGTAGTCGCGGTTCACGACGAATTCGCCCGAACAATGACGAGTGGTGTATGCGCCGAATGTGTTTCGAAAATATGTCTGATGTTAACGACCGGACGATCCCAGAGTGTTTCCACACCGACCGTGCAACGAGACGACAACATCCGTTTGTTATATGAGTTTGATTCTCAACGTCGTTTCCGGGTATTATCGATCTGTCGTTCGGATTTCACGAGCGTAAAAAGAACTCGGTTACGCACACGCCGCGCTGCGAGTGGCTTTTCGATCGCAACGGCGAACACGTTGATTTATAAGTCGAGAGAAATATTCAACGTAATCGTTCCAAAGATAATGACGTGCTCTTAAAATATGTACCCTCGCCGCACACGGATGACCAAAAATCGTTGTGACGGCGCTTGTTAGACAACGCGAAGAGTTTCCGTTGACTTTGACTCGTCGACCGGGAACGGATTGAGTCGTCGGGTGAAAATTTTCCCGCCGAGCAGCCACTTCTCAAACTAATGTTTTGCATACTTCACACACACACACACACACATATATATATATATATATATATATATATATATATATATTCAAGTTTTTAATAATATTGTTGTGTTAAACTACAGAGTTTACGCGCGTTTTCAATAGTGACGTTCTGTAACTTGACGGCCACTCCGACTGTTGTCGGCAGTTGCGAACGACGCGACGAGAGATCTTCTTCGCGTCTTTGAAATGTATATAAAACATTAAACGAAAACAAACTCAAAGTAATAGAAAAAAATATGTCTTTTGCGATCAAATGTGCCGGTAAAAAGTAATTTATCGGCAAAAGTTTCAAAACCGTCTTATTGGTTTTTTTATTCATACGCGCGCCCACAAAGTCGATGTACTGATGCGAAAGCAGCACAGTAAGTCGGTAGGAAGATAATTTATTTTTTTTTTTTTTTTGTAATCTCTTTCTTAGGTATACACAAATTTGTGTGACGAAACTTTTTTTTTTTCGAAAGCGAGGCGTTCGATTTGAATTTTTACCGCCCCCCCCCCCCCCGTCACTGATAAAAATAAAAATCCGATGATTTCATAGAACGCGTTTTCGGCTAAAGCGGCAGGTATATTTGCTTTTAATAATAATAAGAGCCGCCTGGATATTTTACAGGCAGATCGCCGAGATAAGTGCGCGGTGCGCTAACGACAATACGAACTTTCATTTCCGAAAAGGTCGAATCGATTAGCGTTGCGCGGTGACGACGACGTGACTAAGATCTATAAAAGCGCGCACGGGGTTTAATTAATTCGAGAATTACGGCGTGTATACCAATTATTTGGCCGCCGGCGAGTATACTTTTAACACGAGATTCGTTCCACGGCGACGGCGGCGGCGGCGGTGACCGGAGACGGGGTCGGTCGGAGGGAGGCCGGGCTTTTAAATTTTATGGCGGCGCATGATATTATAACACGTAACGGCTTTTCACGGCAAGTGTGTATAATAATAATATGTAACGATAATAATAATAAAATAAAAGAGCTCCGGCCGGCAGGGGGAGGGAAAAATAACTGCAGTTGGTATATATTATTATAATAATATATTATATATTATTATTATCGTACGCCGGGCATCGTCCGTGTAGCTATTTGCACGGTTCGAAAATAATACAATCGCGCCGAGAGAATTATCTTTTATTCGAAACGTTTTCTCTCTCTCTCTCTCTCTCTCTCTCTATCTCCGATTCATTTTTTCGAAAACTACCCGATTCCATTAAACCGAATTCATTATGCGAATGCGACGGGGTGGTTTTTTTTTTTTTTATTATAAACACGAAAACCATTTTTAAACCCATTAAAGCGTGTACGGATCGGTATGCGAAACAATGGTGGGTCCCGTCGACGGCGGCGTGCTCGATCGAGAGTGAGGTCGAGGGCGCAATAATAATAACACCGCGGACAGGCTACGGCGCGTTATCGGTTTGTAAATTTCGCGCGGGTACGTGATAATAATATATCCATACACGTCGGGGACGTCTCGTCGATCGCTCCTCGCAAACAACGACGATAAACCGCACGCGTGAGCTGCACTCGCGGTAACGCGTGGTCGTCGCGCTAGGCCCGGAAAACGGCAGTCGCGTGTGCCGAAGGACCTCTGCGCGCGCGCGCACTGGAAAACCGTTCGCCGGCAGGTTTTCGCGATAACAAAAGGCCAACTCGGAGGAGAAGAGATTATTTATCGGCGGCGGTTCCGCAATGGGGTCGCGAGGTTTATAGACATCGTAAAACAATAGTTGGGCGCATAATCTTACAGCGAGCGGAGACAATAATAACGAGAGCGTTCGAAAATCATCGTGAATCTCGAACGATTTCCCGTTTGCCTATATATATATATATATGGATTTATGTACATAGTGAGACGACCCAAATAATGCATACAGGTACGATCGGACGAAAGACGCGAACCGTTTTTACCGCGTTTATCGCGTCGCACTAAAACTCAAACACGCCTGCTGCCGGTGTTCCGCGATCAATAATAAAATATACGTGCTCTTGCAGACACCCGGGGGGTTGACGGTTTATTTTTTGTCTAAATTTTTTCCACCGTTTCCGACGATATTATTCATTGATCGTCGATTCCACTCCTATATAATCTGAGTCGTGACGGGTATGGATTAATAATAAAAGGGAAGAGTTGAAAAATTCAATCGCGCGCTGAAAATATACGATATAGCGTGTCTCGGAACAAACATTTTGAAACTATCGAGAGCGGCATTTGAAAGTGATTTGAAAAAGTAGATTTTTCTTTTCAAAATATTGTTACAATGGTAAGACAAATCTACGTCTACGTTGTGCGTATCCGATTTCTATTAGCGTTCTCTACGAATATCGAGAGCTTTTAATTTACAGATGAACGTTTGATACTTTAATTATTAGGGGAAAAATCGGTTTTTTGTCATTCAGTCGGTTGCTCGTCGATGAAAAGGGCTAAACCTATAATAATATAGGTAATATTAAATTGTGATGACAACGGCTGTTAATCCTGTTCGAATATTTTTATCAATCAGTACAATCGAAAATGTAAAACACGGAACGCATACGCAATGAAATATATTTACACATTACGGTAATTGTAAGCCGCTGTGTCAGATTGATCAACGAGGATTTTTAAATTATTCATTTTACACAAAGCGATTTAAATTTGTAAACACGTGACATTTTATGAGCCCATTAAAACTTTACGAGAACCAATTGGTTTGAGAATTTGCAAGTTCATAAATAAAGACGTTCGACAATAACATAAAATATTATACTAAAGCTAATTAGTAATTACTTTTGAGTTATGGTCTGTGCATAAAACATAAAACAACTTTATGTAAATTCAACGACGAATAATAATAATTCTTGACTCATAACGTTTATTGATACCGAGTTGTGTTTTATTCGCCAATGAATCTAAAATTCAAATCGATGTATCAAACTCGACAGCATATGAATATTCGACTCATTACGGAAACGGCGAAAGATTTCCTTATTTTTTTGAATATAATCGAGTCGTTTAAAATAATTGATTGCGACAAGCGAATAAATAGTCGTTTGTGAAAACGTATTATTTTCATCACAAAAAAAAAAAAATGTTACGCGCGAATTTATTTGTAATGACAAGCAAAATAATTAAGTTGCTACGGCGGCGGCGGCGGCGGCGTTTACATATAAATTTGATATTATTCGCGCGCGTTGTTGCGTCGGACCAATAGAGCGGTTAAACTTTTACAATTTTCTCGAGTTCATCATTAATCCCCTCACCAATTTACACATCAACAATATATATATATATATCCACATTATTCTCCCTGTGTACACGTTACACTCGTACGGCGGACAATCATAAAACTTTAATTCGAAAACTTTGTAAAAAAAAAAAAAAAATTCGCGTAATCACATTTACTCAAATTTATTTACATACATTAATATTTTTCGCGCCCCGCAGAGTATCCGGAAAGTTTGAAAACCCTAATTTCGTCGCGGGAATTATACATTATATAATAACGCACGGCCACTGTGGTAAAGATCAACCTAATTTAATTATTGTGTAAATCGTACGATTTTATGATTTTTACTCGTTATTGTCACGTCGTACGTGTACGATATACGTATGTACAATCTCTGCAAATTTTCCAAACTTTCCAAAACGTTGTTCATACGAACAACGGGGGAAGGAGTGGGAGGGCCGTACGAAAACATTTCCATCTCGTTTTCAAAGCCATTTAATTGCCGCCTCCAGTCGTTTTTATTTTTTTTTGTTAAATCGACTGAAATTTAATTTCGTAAATGAAAAAAAAAACTTGGAAAATCGGAAAATAACGTTTCCATTAAAGGTATATTTTTACAACATCGGTATATCACAAAGAATAACGGAACGTTGCAAACGGGCGTTAAAAGGTGTCGACAACGTTACCGTTTTCTAGGTAACAATAATGGGACTAATGGGCCTCACAGGTCGGTGATGTATGTGCGGCCACCGATTTACCGTTTGGTGGACATTATTATTTCTTTTGTTGCCGTAAAAGTAAAACGCAAAAGAAAACGATATACGTATACACGCGCGTGTATGTATATAATGTATATAGATGATATTTTATTTTAAAAGCGAAAAACAAAAAAAAAAAAAATATATATATATATGTATAAGAAATATTGTGAAAACAACGGCGGCGGTGGCGAAAGTAATTTTGAAGAAGAAAAATTGTGTGTCACTACAAGATAAATCGGATGCGAAGGCCGAAAGGTCCGTTTGGTAACAAATCGCCGCCGAAAGTGACTATCTTGTCAACAGGGCGGTGGCGGTGGCGGTGGCGGCGGCGGCGAACCGTCGAGACTCGACGGACGAAAAAACGCACAAACACGCGCAAAGGGCCTTTGGGGTAAAAATAAAAGAGATAGACGAAAAGCACTTTTGAAATACTGTGTCTCTCGCGCGTGCAACAGACCATTATTCAAATAATAATCCCTCGGGGCATTGTCGGCAGCTTTCGCGAGAAAAATTAACGATAAACGTTGTTGTAGCGGCGACCGTGTTTTTTCGCCACTCCCGTTTTTTCTTTAGCGAATCGTCTCGCGACACGGCCGATAACGCGCAAAGTTATCGCACGCGCGCACACGCGTAGCGAATAATATTATAATTACAATAATAATAATAATAACAACGATGAGCCGCTGTCGACGCGAAGAAACCCGTCGAAAACGTATCCCGGCTACTATAATACGGAAATCTGGTCTCGCAATGAAAATCTCATCCGGTCCGCCGAAAACGGACGCTATACTACGACGACGTCGTTGCCGGCGGATAAGTCCGGAAACTCGCGGCGTCTGTCCGACGGAACGTTTGCCCGTCTAGGACGACGGTTTCCGTGTCTTTAACGCGACGAGTGGACGTGAAGAATCCGTCGGAATGACGCGTGTCGAACGAAACGTTGCGATCGGAAAGAAAAAAAAAACCGTTTCTATACTATAGTATGTAATTATAATTATTATCCGCGCGGCGGCGGCGCTGTCTCGTTTTTAGTGTTTATCGTTATTAATATAACGCGGTTCCTTCTACTATCTAATATCCGGTCTCCGTAATCCCTTTCCGCATTAACATTACGCTCCGAAACACAGGACCCCGCGCGCCACTGTTTAATAACCGAAATCACCTTATTCACACGCGAGAATCGTATCGAAAGTTAGACCGCCGCGCCGGTCGATTTCGGTAAAGTTTCGATCGTCGTCGCCGCGAGTCGCGCGAAACAATAATACTGTTCGCAGATACGAACGTGCGCGCGGCGCGTAGGTTAGGCGGCCCTCTACTAATCGAGCGTGTGCGCGCGTTCGATGATATTTTTTGCTCCGAGCCGAGGGATAACCGTGATAAATAATTATAACGACAGTGATAATACGTAATAATACCCGTTCGTCCGCGCCGCCGCCGAGGTTTTCGTTTCGTTTTTTTTTTTATATAATATAATAAAGTATATATTTTTTAGACAAAAGTCGTCGCGGACGCGTCGATATATAATATTATACGCGAAACGAGTCGTACACTTATCTGCACGCTCGCACGAGTAAATGATAACATTTGTCCGCCCGTAAAATAGCTGTAAATATAATATTATCGAATAGCGTCTGAAACTATTGTTATATAGAGCGCGTTTTCGGCGCGCAATCGCGCTGACATCTCGTAAAACATACGAGCGATTCGTTTTATCTTTTACTATTATTAGTCGCGTTTAGAACCCCGTGACGTACTAATCATACGAGCGCGTTGTGCACGCGGAGTGTCCCGCGAGAGTTTACCGTTTTCGAGTGTAGTGCGAAACGATGAAAAATTCATTACCCACCAACCCAGCTCTTCTCGGCTAGAACGTGATAATTTATCGAAATAATCTTAGACACGGCACAACCCTTGTGTTCTACACGAAATCATACGGATTCCTTCTGTGGCAACGAAGGAGAAAAAAATCAGTAACAAACAATAGGATATTATTACCACCACGAGAGAGATAATAAATATAATATAAAAGCGGGTCGATTTTATTTTATTTTTTTTTTCGTGTGTAGTAATATCGCGTGAATTTAATAGTAATTCGAATCTCTCGGGTAATTATATTATTATTAGTTTATCGAAAAAAAAAAATAAAATGCATTTTGTTCGACACGATTTTCTGGAAATCAATTTTTTTTTTTCAGAGAGCCCTGGGAAATGCAAATGTTACCTTTATTTGCCCGAACCGGCCGCCCCGCAGTGTTAATTTTCCAATCAACATAACTGCTTTTTTGAAACGTTTGATACGTTTTTACGCAGAACACAGACGAAGTGTAAAACACATGATTGTAATTAACTTCCTTCGTTGGAAAATTAAATATTCATTTTTTTTTTTTTGTGTGTGTTTAATGTTATTATTCGTTCAATAAAACGCCGGAAACAAATACGTCACGACAAAATCAAGTGACATTGAAATGATTAGGTAAAAGTTTTGAAATTTCATCCGTTCGACAATATTTTATATGCTTCGTCACGTAGTTTTTTTTATCAATACACACTGTACATACAAGAACCGAACGCACTCGGTTTTATTTTTATATTGCCAATAAGCTCAAACAATTTGTGTAACGCTGCACGCGCGATTCCCCTCGTTTTTGGTTCACCCCAAAAAAAAAAAATCTTTCCCCTCGTTTAGATTATTCTGTCCGAAACGTATACGAAACTTTGTTCGCATAACACTATATATACGCCTCCGATAAGATCTCTGTTTTATGGTTCTAATAGAAAAGCGGTGGCGCTAGGTTTAGTTTTTGGACGATCTGTTTTTATTTCTCACAGCCCTCCCCCCCCCCCCCCGCCCCGTCCGGGTTTTCTCCGGACAACAACTACCGACATGATAAAAAAAAATAAAAAAAAATCGTTTCATTACAATCGCTTGTCCGTTCCTATTATTACAAGTTGTTGCGATGAAACTTTATACTGCAATTTATTTCATCAAATACGCTTATATAAAACATGTTCGTGTGTTGCAGTGCCGTCAAGAATCAAGTCTGTAACGTCCGGAGGCAACATCGACACTAAAAAGGACTCTATGATCAAATTAAACTGCGAAGCCGATGGAAATCCCGTTCCCAACATAACATGGACGAGAAAAGTAATGTTTATTTATATTCGCGTTTTAAGTGTTTACAGATTATGATTAATTGAAACTCTAAAGGAATTTCACGGACCAATTCACAAATTTAATTATTCTCGTGGAACAATGGTAGAGAGAACTTTTAAGACGCTAATAATTAACAACCTTTGTCTTATGAATTATAAATGTTATTATTTTTTTTATTTTTTTTTTTTCCCCCGGCGTTCATCGATTCGTCGTGGACAGCACAGAGATACCCGCACTTAAAAATAAAAACGCGTGGGTAGAAAAAAAGGTATTTGATTTGGTTCGCGTCTGCGGTCCTGCCGGGCAAGTAACACAAAGAGTAGTCGGTGAATAAATAGTCGAAATGCGTATTAAGAGCGTTTTACCAACAATAAAATCCATTAAAAGATAATTTTACGATTGAACGTCGAGCAAACATAAACGCCGACAGTGTGTAGTAGGTTTAATTTTCAGCTCGTTAAATATTTAATCGAAACGACGACGAGTTATTTATATTTATTATAATGTCAAGAATCGTTAAAACTAAACGGGGGGGGGGGGGGGAGGGGGGGGAAGAAGACAAAGAAAAAAAAAAAACGATAAAAAAGAAAAGAAGAAAAAAAGATGACACGGTTTTACTGGTTATATTCTTTTCGTTTTACTTCAACGCGATTATTTTACTACACACGAATGTGTGTGTGTGTGCGTGTGTAAACACTTGTTTACGTACGGTTCGGCGCCCATGTCTTTTCCCGTCGTCCATAAATCAATAAACAATTATTATCATTTAATACAACATTTTTTTATGACACTTTTTTTGTTTTTCTAGAACAACGTTCTACCCAACGGCGAACGAAATGCAACTGGCGATACGTATATCATACAATCGGCCACCCGTCACGACGCCGGTTTGTACATATGCACGGCTTACAACAACGTCGGACAACCTGCCGAACAAACCATCACCGTCAACATTCTATGTAAGTACCTGCCTGTAATTCGAATCCGACCGGAAAATCACACACTAATATAATATTCATCGCGATGCCCGTAAATACAGAATTAAATATAACGAGCATGACGACCAAAACTGTTCCGAGTCGTGAACAGCGAACAAGCCGTTTTCGTCTACGCGCCACACGAGAACGACCCGAGGGGGGGGGCTACACAAGCGGTCGCATATTTGTTGTCCGCCCGTTAAATGAACTGATTTTATCGAAATGCATTTCACAGCAGCGAAATAACAATCGAGATACTCTAAATTTAAATGCATATTTTCGACGTTCGAGCGCTTATTTTCGCGTAGTATTCGACTTTTACGATACAGGTACAAACATACGATAAATACATTAAATCATAATGATGTGTCGTGTAATAATTAATAATAGCCCATCCGTCAGTGACGTTTTCGTCCGTACTGATTGAAGAAAAGAAATTTAAACAAAAACAATACCGTGCGACCGGTGTCGATAAAAAGAACTTTATTAGTAGAAAACCATTGACGTTTTGTGAACGTGGAAAAATCGCGCGTTGTAAAAAATACGATAAAATCAAATAGAGTCATTTCGAAGGGGAATTTTAATCGTTTTTTTTTCTGTTTTTAACTTGTACGATTCGATTCCGACGAGTAGTCGTCGCCGAACGATTGCAATAGTAGACTTTGCAAGTAACTTTTGCAAGTTTGTGCCTATTATATGATGGCCCTCCATATACGCCTGAAAACATCGACAGTCGCGCGAACAATTACAATATAAAACGAAACTGCAGATAGACTCTCGAGATATGTACCTGAGTAAATTGAGATGCAGGCGCATATACATAAACACGCGAACAATAAACGCATTATGTATTACTCGTGTGCGAGTAATTTTTTTTTTTTTTTTTTCTCAAATCGCAAAACGTTGAATACAGTATTTTCATGTTAAATTACCATTGTCTAAGCATATGATAAGGGTTGTGCACATTCCACCCCGGTGCACATTCCCCTCGCGCGCGGCCAAATGAAATCGCGTTCGTATATTCCAGTCATACGTACGGCTTCTTCCATTCGGATTAAACTCATATATTTTACTTTCAATGACGGTAACAATGTGAAATAAATTACCCCGCCCGCGATCGTCATAATATAATATGCACATCGTGTGTGTGTGTGTGTGTGTGTGTGTGTGTGTTTAGAAAAATTAATTAATATTAATTAATCGCGGAGCTCGAACGATTGTTGCCGTCCGCGCCTAAGTTTCAATTTAATTACAACGGGAACGTCGGGAAACATCATATAGACGGGAAAATGATAACAATCATAAAGGATTTCCACTCACGCCATAAAAGTATTTTCGAGTCGAGAACGGCGTAATAGATAAAGAGCCCAAGAGTGATGGGGTGATTTAATATCGCTATCTTTTATTTTTCATCACACATAAATACACACGTTATTATTATTTGGTCCATAAAAGAATCTAATTCTGAATTCTCGTCGTCCCGAAGAACCGCCGCTCTCAAATAGTCCTCAATTAAAGATAAGTGTTGATTCGACGCGTCCTATTGTTTAATAAATCCAATTATAAACCGACCAATTTCGAAGACACTCTCGCAGTAAAAATAACAGATAGTACCTGGTAGTGCTAGAGATTAAATTATTATTATAAGTATATTATAATATGATAATCGTGAATTATAAAATATAACACCTAACGCAAAACTTTGTGGCGAAAAAAAAAAACGAATTGTACAATAGTTTCACACGGTTTATCTAAATAATACTGATATGTAATTGTAGACAATATACACGAGGTATAAATTTGAAAAATAATGAAATATAATAATAACAAATACGTGCTTTGTTTGACGTTTACGTAGATATACAAACATACAATTATATATTTCGTGATTGCAATGCATAAACATTAACTAAACATTTGCTTGATGACGAATGTCAATATAATAATTATTGTTATCGTTTTTTTTTAGATCCTCCGGAGATTGAAGTCGAACGTGTTTGGGTTCATTCCGGCGAAGGAAACGAAGCACTGCTGGTTTGCATAGTCAATGCTGAACCCCATGCAGAGGTAAATATTTAGACAATACTTGATAGTAAAAAAAAAAAAAGACGATCGAATTATGATCAACAATCGCCGTAATGAGAAAATATAAAAGTAAATTTAAAGTATCATCATTTTTTTTTTAGTATGTTTGAAAAATATAATACATTTTATAGGTAGTATACATTTTTTTTTTTTTTTTAAATACATTTCGCAAAGATTAAAAAAATCAAAAAAACGTAAAAATTTTTTAGAAAAAGTATCCACAAAAAATTGTACGAATAGTTTAAACACTATGTCTATTTCCTTTTGTCGAAAAACTGCAAACCCGATTTAATTATTATATATTTAAGAAAACGTTCCGTATTATTGTTAAGTAACTGTTTAGACGATTACCTCGAAAACAATAGGTTTGGGAAAAAATGAAATCACACGATCGAAATAAAACACTTTTGTTTGCAATAAACGTTGACGAATCGATACACCGGATTATTTCGCGAGCCAGTTTCGTTAATAGAATTTCAAAGGATTAGTAGTGATGTTTTATAACTGCTCGACGACAATAATAATTATTATTGCACGTGAGACTCGTTACTCGGACAATATTAATCTTACGGCGAGAGCGTACGTCGTACAATGGTGACAGACGAGAAATCGCTTTGTTTAAAGAATAGTTACGAGCCGCCGCCGTCCGCGATAATTTGTTGATTGGAAAAATCGTTATCTAAACGGAAAACGACGAGAGTTTTTTTTATTTTTCCGAACCGACTACTTCGCGCGCGTACTGCGTGTGTAAAATATTGAGTTTTGTAATAACAGGCAGCGCGGTAAATTGTTAACAACAATGGGGTCGTCGCGCCGTTTCCGCGATAAACCCAAAACTCGAACGCGGCGCGGCGGCGACGGAGTCGGGGTCGAATAGGTACAAAGAGAGACAAGACGAACTAATAACCGAAATGGACTCTCCGTACAATCGAATACCTTTGTCGACAGCGATACCATAACGACAACGAGTTAATAATAACTCAATAGTCTACGGGCAGTGTTGTACACGACGACGTACTTATATAACCCGCGTTAATCCGATAACGGCGACACGTTTCGCCGCTACGAACACTCCTCCTCCGAAATACACTTTTACCCTTTGAAAACCGTGGTTTTTGCATCGACGACTTTGGCGATTTTTCGTACGCGTTTCAATCGCCCCCGCCGTGTATTATAAAACGACTCCCTGTACGACACAACCACAACAGTGGCGAGACTAGAGAAAAAAAAAGCAGTTTCCGGGTAGGCCCGACGGACATGGTCAAGACATTCGAATGTGAGATGAAATGGAAACAAACGCGGCGATTTTACATTGTGAACCGATTTACCGTTGCTTTTGGAAAACAAAACAAACCGAGGGAACGACGAAAATCGGATTCAGTCCGTAAATATTTCGTCGGTTTTTCTCGATTTTTGTGTGATGTGTTACACACGCGCGCGGTTGATATTATATCGCCGCGTGATTTTTCCCTCGTCTCTCTCTCCGTGTCTCTCGTGGGTCGAAAACTTTCGGGGCGAAACTCGCAGGACAATAATAATTAGAGAACGAACCGACTATACCAACCGCGCCACACCTCAAGGGGATTTGCCGTGCTGACAGACTGGTGCTCGGCGGCCGCGTTGCTGGGCCGTTCATTGTTACACGCAGTCTTCAGAACGTCTTCACTTTCGGAAATTGTGAATTGGTCCCTTCCGGCCGCCTTTAAATTACGAATTTCGTCCGAGAAAACGCCGCCGCCGCCGCCGCCGCCGCCGCAGTCGCGACGCGCGTCGAGTGTTCGTCGAGCTGTTGGTCTCGTTGTGCACGAGACAATATCTCACGAATAAAGAGCCTCGGGGAAAGGGGGAGCAAAAAACGGCGACGGTTTACCACGTGAACATTAATTACACGAACAAAAGAGAACCGCGTGCACCGGCGAAACCACACATATTGTTTTATTCGCCAAACGAGTCGGTATCAGTGTCTTGTCCGTCGTCTTTTCGTCGACGCCGCGGCGTGCAGTTATTGCGATTACTCGCGTTTTCGGCGTACAAAAAAAAAAAATGATAATAATTTATTTCAATTGTTTCATATAATAATACCGTATTATTACGTCGACAACAGTGAATTAAAACGGCCTAGTCTGATTGCCCAGTCGGACTGACATGATTTCTATTTATAACCCACAGCCCGGCCTACAGAAACGTCACAATATCATGTACGCCTATATGTATACGTATATGCTGGTGCATCTGCGTCGCATGCGAATTCCGAAATAAACAACTTGAAACGCATACGCAGGATTTGCATAAATAATATGAATATGCATACAATTGCAATTCACCTGTATGGACGTCGAATACGTGCGAACGTGTCGATAAGGGTTTGTGAAAATCCCGAAACGTTATACGCGTCTCGAAACGTTGTGATTTGTAGCGATTTCACTGACGTCGCGTCTCGACCCCGTTATATTGCGCGCGTAACAATCAGCTACACGAATACGAATATTTCAAAACGGTATTTTTCCCTCGTAGACTGCTGAAAACGTCGAGTGTTTTCCATTTCCGGCAGTGATTTCCCGACAAACGTCGTCGCCGTCTTTTGACGTCGCGAGTTTTTTATTTTCTCATAATGATTCGAACGGTATAGTTTATTTTCCCGAAAAAATAACAGACGACGAGAAATGTTTAAATAATTAAATCGCATACGTCCGCCGACTATAATAGCGCCGCTATACAATACACACCATCGACCTCGTTGAAACCGGTCGAAACGAAATAATATTATGTTGTTTGCGAGTGGAGTCGCCATGTCCGAGCTATACGGACGACCGAAACACTGGTCGGGACATTTTAAAACGAACGTAAATAAATAATATCATTTATTGTACAATGTCGATTGTAAATGGTATAAATATTTGCTCGGTATATAATATGCCATACGATGTTGACACTGAACAACAACAATGATCGTACGTCTTTCGAAAAATCGGTTCTGTACAGAGAAACGACTTGATACAATATTTGGACGAATGACCGCTGTACCGAATTGATATTATTTGTGCGTAACGCGGGGTATATTTCGTGGAATATTTCATTACAAAAACGTAACCTATTAAAAAATGATAGTAATTTTCCACACAAAATCGCTCTCGAAATGATACACACACACACATAACGAGAAATGGGGTTCGAACGGTCGCGGCAGACATGTTTTCTTCTTTTGAATTCAATTATTAAAACACGCGCGCATCGGCTGAAATTGTTATCGACTCGCATTCGAATGATCGATCGACCGCCGAACGTTATTATAAAATGATATTTTCGCAGGTATCGTGGTACAGAGACACGCTAAAGTTGGACACAAACGAACGTCGCATCACGGAGGTGAGGGGAAGCAGACACACCCTGATAGTTAGAAAAGTGCAGGCAAGCGATTTCGGGAATTATAGCTGCGTGGCTGACAACGTGGTCGGGAAAAGCCGAGCTTACGTCGAACTCTCGGGTAAGTACAAGTATATTATTCTATATATATATGCGAGACGTAATTTGATTTCGAAACGAAACAACGACGCTAAAACGGCGTCCGGTACTACACTACGCAGTGAATATCAATCGCTCGGATCGTTGTGGATATCGATTGTTGTTTTTCAATCGAGTTGTCATCGTAGGTATTCTCGCTAGGGAATAATATAGCTCCGATTCTGTTTTCCGAATTATACGACCGCTGTTAAAACGTCCGTTGTATTCACGCTCGCGCGTGTGTTTGTGTGTGTGTGTATATAGGAAAGCCGAATCCCGTGAAAATAAACAGCAATAAAAACGGACGGCACCAAAACAATTACAACATATCTTGGTCGGTGGACAGCTACACCCCCATCGAAGAATTCAAATTGTTCTACAGAAAGGTACCGCTTCCCGACGAATCGCCCGCAGACACGCGGACCCAGTACCAGTGGCCAAAGAAGCCTCCGACTCGAAACGTACGTACGAGAAGACGGGAAAATAATAATAAAAGAAAAGCGCGCTCGTTCGAGACGACAACGTTGTTTCCTCCGACGGGATTCGATTCGAACGCTATTTATTTATTTATTTATTGGTTTTTTTTTTTTTTTTGTCCAGGAGAACGAGGGCTACGGCGGCGGTCCTATTTACGGCTACAACAGCATGAGGAACGAATGGAACGACGTGATCCTTCCGGCTGTTCCCAGCGAGCAATTCACCCACCGCATGTCATACAATATCCGCGGTTTGGACACCGCTTCCGAATACGAGGCTAAAGTCATGGCCAAAAACCGATTCGGCTGGACCCCGATGTCCGAAGTATTCAAGTTCACCACCTCTGCCACCCCGGAAATCGGTAAAATATGATTTCGTTTGGACACTAATATTGTTTTAGGCTCTTGTTATCGAATTTTTTTGCAATTTTTTTCCATATACCTACAATATTTGAACGACGAACAAAAAAACCGCTACGTTTATATTTCACCGTGTTCGCCCGCGAGTGGACTAAAAAAAAAACATTTTCCCGTTTTTAATCTAATAGTTTGAAAAAAAAAAAAAAAAGGTAGATGTGCATACATAATATCTGATCAATAAAATTAAATGTATTCGTCGAACTACGCTCGTCCGACCGAAAACGTATACGGTCGACAAGCCCCGAAATCGAATTTCGCAGAAAAAAATCAATACTTTTTCCGACCGAAAACACGTCACAGTTCTAGAATATCGTAGAACGCGATTATATCGGCAGTGTTAAGAACACATATTATTATCTATAGTTTCTTGATTAAGTACAAGCGAGTTTTTTTTTTTTTAAATTTTCACGTATCCATTTCGGCGCCGTATATTCTGAGAATCGAGTAGTTAGCGATTATAGTCGTGAAAATTGTTGGAAAACATTATTCTATACCCGAGCACTAATACCATTATTGTCGGGAAAAAAATAAATAACTTTATCTATATTTCATTGAAAGTTTTTCGTACGTGTATTACACATCGCGGATAATTTATATTACATAGTAGTAAACCAAATACGTATCTGGTTTTCAATCGCAAGAAAAAGAAAAGAAAAAAACACGTTTATGTATATACACGGGGAAAATAATAAAAAGAAAATAAATTGTAAAGACGAGCGCCACTGACGAGAAAAAAAAAAAAACAAAAATTCTTTACGACCGTTGCACACGTCAAAATTCGCATATCGAAATAAATCTAAACAAGTAAAAAAACAACATACTTCACAATCTCTCGCCGAGTTCTCGATTTCTATTCGTATATAAATTACATACGTATGTATGTATAAATTATACCGACTTTTTATAACTTGACCGATAAAATTCGACGTCTTCAAATCGACATTATTGTCAAACTCTTGTCCGTCGAACAAATATTGGCTAATCTCACGTAGAAAATTTTGCCGACGCGTACAGCCATAATAGATGAAAATATTCAAATCTGATTTCGACAAAATGTTGATTTATTCGTTGTTTTTTTTTTTTTTTACTTTGCCCGACGTTTATATATAAATCCTAGTTTAGGTCTAATTCTAGGTCAACTAACAATAATTATTGGTGACCACGATAACGAAAGTCATTATTATTATTATTATTATCTATCACGTCATTACATTACGACTTGACTCCGAGTTAATTTCTTACGTCATTAAAGGAAAATAAAAAGTAAATACTACGTATAACGTTGCAAAACATAATATAACGTTGTCATTTTATTATATAATATGTTAAAGAAAACGATAATCGATGTCCGAAATAGTTTGATAGATAATATATCGAAAACAAAAAAAAACATTTCTCGTTTCCCCTCAGAATCTAAAAAGCGTTTGTAAAGAATCAATTGTGTTTTAAACTTTTCAAAGTTAACAGCATTATACTTTCGTACAAGACAACGTAATATGGTGCATTTAATCCGAGTCGACTTTCCGATATATATATAAATATTAAGTACTAGATAAAATGCACGTCTCCTTTTCTGAAACGTTTAGATTATTTTTTGACAACCCCGTTGCTTTGAAAATATGTTTCCGATACGAAGCAGGTCGAACTAAATAATATTTAGTTTTACTCTTTCGAATGTTGTTGGTCACACAATAATAATACGTACAGCACAGTTGACAAAAACCAAAAAAACTTTATGGAAAATCGTTCGAACGAAAAGTATACACTCGAATAATATTATGATGATAAATGCACTACCGCAGTTTGCCGTCTCGTCGTTATACGAGTACGATTATCGTTTCGAATAAACATACAACGACGGTTTAAAAGTCATACGTCTCGACTATCAAAGTACGACCGATAAATTATTATTCTCTCCGATATTAAATCACTCGCAAACTTAATTACTCGAAACGATTGAACTCGCGCGGAAAAGCATACGTGTAAAACACGTTCGATAGAACGTTATTACTCCTCTTTATAGTTCTGAACGGTCGACTATACCTATTTGTTTCGGTGAACGCGAAATTCCACAGAAAACCCACTGGTTTTACGTTTTGAAATAATTTATATATAATATAAACACAAATTGTTATGTATACGGTGTGTTTAACAATTGCATGTTGTAAAAGCGTTGTGAATGTGCGCTTGTACATTTATTTATTTTGTAATTTATTAGGTAAATTTAATATAAAAAAAAAAAAAAAAATAAAATAAAGGAAAATATAACATGGCGTGTTTGCATGAAAGTCTACTAATTGCCTACTTTTATGCGATATTACACTTGAAATGGAATGGAAAAAAAAAAAAAAAACCCAAATTTTTGACGTGTATTAATTGTTTAATTACAAAGCACTGTTTGACCGATAGATCAAAGATAACACGCCCGACACATGACTTACGACATTACTGAATTTAGATAGTGACGTTACTAACAATAATAACCGACCCGAACCTCATAACACAGCGGGGCTATTAATTGTACACTCGTTGTTATTATTGTTATTTTTTTTTTTTTACGTGCATGGTTTTTATTATTATTTTTTTTTTTTGTTTTGTTTTGTTTTCCATTGGCTGGCATGAGTAGAATCAAATCCAAAATATCAAGCGTCCTATGGTAGCTCGATGACATCAAGTGTGTATTTCTTATAATTTATTTTTATTTTGTTTTTTTATTTTTTCACCACCGCCGTCTATTTGCCATTTTTCTGTATTTTTTATTTTTTTTTTTTTCTATAACGAACGCAAAACGAGCGCAAATCCACAGCCTAATTATTACTAATCTAACGCTATGAAACGTGTATTTTGTAACGCTTACCCTCCTCGTGTCGCTCGTGATTACTAAATAGTATATATTATGTTTTTATTTTTTAGACGCCGAAGCCCGTGACCTCGGTTCCACATCATCATACAACGGATTCACCAAACGCAGCTACAACGTCATCGTCTTCGTTGTCTTCAACACCCTGTACTTTGCCTTCAACTCAATTCTTTAAATCTCCCTCAAAAAAAAAACAAAAAAAAAAACAAAAAAAAACCCTATTATAACTGAAGCAGTGGCGTGAAAATTAAAAATAGGGGGGGGGGCAGAAAAATAATTCGACTGACTCCATATTATTATATATGTATTACTTTTTTTTTTTCTATTTTTTTTTTTTTTTCAATTCACTTTTCAACTAACTTTTGCCCAAAACAAATAATCACTAAAAAAAAAAAAAAAAAAAACTGTAAAAAAACGTGTGTTTTTCTTTGGAATAATGAAATCAATCGGGGGGAGGGAGTGAAGTGCGCCACTGCTCTTATATATACTGCGAATGAATACTAAACAATAATCGTCTCGTCGACCATAGAAAAATACAGACACTTAATTTAGGGCACAACCGATATCTTCCGATTAAATCGAAAACTTTTGAAATCTCACTTCCACGAGCGGAAAAAATCACTAGAAAACGTGTTTTCTAATATTAAAGACGATAATCCGGACAATACGTTTGTTAAGGTCGTTTTTTCGTTTAATCCGGTATAACATGGGCATTATAAATACCACGTGAAAAAAAAAATTAAAATAAAAAAAAAAAAACAATAAAAAAAAAAAAAACAACTCATAAATGTATCCATGATTCATTAATTATTATTCTAGTCGCGTTAGTGTACGGTGTCCAAACACACATGAGGGATATTTCGTGAAATCGCGCGTCGTAAAATATCCCGATAGAGTTGACGACGATGATGTCATAAAACACCACGTTGTAAACGGCCGAGCGACAGCGACGACGGTTTCCGTCGAAACCGAGTTTACGACACAGTCTCGTCGTTGTGCGGCAGTAGTTTGAACCCGGACGCGCGAGATTTTATTCGGCCGAGAGACCGAGAGAACTCGTGCGAGTGCCTGCCGTCATGTCGATAGGCCGCGATCGTCGGGCGACGAGATTGCTGTTTTTTCGAACAACGCGAACGAATTCCGCGTCGTCGGAATGTCTAAAAGCAACGGTCAATGGTTTACACAAATCTAGTCCCGAAACGGAATATACACGCGCGTCCGAATCCCATTGAAATGTACCGTTTTTGTAACGTCCGGAAAGCGTTTCCGCGAAGTGTATTTATTACGTATTTGCGTTGCGAGCATTTCATATTACACACGTCACGACTATAGAGCTCGTCGTCGTCGTATACGATTACGTACCTCCTTCATGTGCATTTATTAGAAGAAACCGACCTCACTGCTCACGAGTATGATATTCGTTTTCGTTGCGTCTTTTCAATTAATTACCCGAACGCGTCGACGTCGTTGATTTTTATAGAAAAAAAAAAGTGAAAAATAGAAAAAAAAAACTATTCCGCAGTAGAAGAGGGACCAAGAAAAAACCCGAGAAAATCGATTTCGGATTATTCGAAACACATTTTAACTAAAGAAAATCAGAAAGACACCGCTCCGCAGACGAAAAACAAAAAAACCGTTCAAAAATCGTGCCAAAATATTCGGTTTAATCCTATGACCGTCGTTTCGTCAACTGTAAATTTGCCGCCGCCCGCGTGTTTTATTTCCCCTTCCTACCGATCGACATTTTCTACGCGAATGTTCTCGGCGGATCATTTCCATCGAACCGTAACGCGGTTTATCGATAATCTAAAGCGCACGCGTGCGTTTTACACGTCGTTGACATTGTTTTCGATTCGCTTTGCGTTTAGATAATATCACGATGTTTCGTATGATGTTTCAACGATAATTCGAACGCGTATTTCGAAAACGCTCGATCCTTTCGGAACCGCCGGAAAACGGTAAAACGCGAACACACGCGAGTTGTTCTTACGATAAATAAACGGAATAAAATTCAAAATCGTATTTGAAACGATAACTATAATTATCTATTGATATTATTTTTATGAGCTACACGCTATACTTCTATGACGTAAATGATTATCGCGCGGACGACTCGATAACGTCATCGCATTATTTTATTATACCTAAGTATTCTACCTACATACTTATTCAACGTTATTATTATTATTATTAACTATATATACGAACGAAAATATCCATAACCATTTTATGTATTTAAATATTAGTCTTAAGAAATTGCACTCGATGGACGATATAATAATATAACATGATAACATTGATACACGTATTGTTCACGGATATTATATACATAATAATATATATATATAAATATTTATTTACGAATGATCATCATTATCACCTAAGTATTATTCTAGGATATTGTAGCATACAGTTTTGTGTAGTGTTAACTATAGAGCCTTAAGTTGTCTTGTAAATATACCTACGTATAAGTGCATTTGTATCCGGCCCGTCGCATCGCGATTATTGTCACGTGACGATCGCGATTACGAGAAAAAAAAAACCGAAAAAAAAATAAACGAAAATTAAAAAAAAATATATATAACGAATCTATAATAACCCGAGTTAGACTTTGTATCTACTACTACTATAGTGACGCGACTAAACAATACCCAAATATTAAACGACATTACCACGCGTTAACACTGTAAAATCTCATCGATGTTGAAATGACAAATCATTGAAGTGAATAAAATATATGACGTATTCCTAATATTCAAACTGGGATAAAACATAACGTAAAACGTTTATAGATTCTATAAAAGTCATTATTGTAATGGTGCGTGGTTAGAGTCATTGATCCGACAGCGGCAACGACTTTGATAGTGCGCTATTATTGGCTATTATAAATATGGCGAAATCACAAGGCGCGATTTGGGATTTGATATTATATTTTCGCATTTCGATGCGACAATTTCGACGAGAGAAACGCATTCGCGAAAATCGAAAACATACATCACCGATTTCCGACCGAAAAATATCGCTGACGGCCGCCGCTGTTTTTGATCATTGTTTGGTTTATAATTTTTTTTTTTATCATTATTATTATTATTATTATTATTAATTATTTGAAACGTCTACGACGAAAACCGTGATTTAAGAAAAATGTTTGGAGGGGGTTTTGTATTTTGTTTATTAAAAGTTGAACACAGAAAACTACAATGTCGTATAGGCACTACCTTTGGATTAGACTATACTTAAAGGACATTCAAGTTGTTTTACGCAATTTAACGACTCATTATTATTATATTATATATAATACATGTTACAATTATTTCATAAATAACTTAATCAGTTTTAAAATATAATTAGTGTGTTGATGTTTTAAATGTTAAATTATATAAATATTATAGGAGTATATTATATTATTATAAACATTATTATTATAAATGTTATTCTTATTAATTATTATTGAACAATATATTCGAAAGATAATTATGTATTAGTTGAATAATAATAAATATAAACACTATTTTATCCCACGATATTAATACCTACTGAAAAATAAAAATACTAATGCGCGCTTACCTATCCCAGCGTAATAATACATTTTATTATATCTGGAGCAGAGTAATGCGATGTAACGATTCGCATTCTAATAAATAGAAATAACAAAACAAACCGTAATGTGCAATATTGTGTTGAATACAATCGATTGAATAATATAATATTCTCCGCTTGATTTAAACATACGTGCACTTCGCAGAATTTTATCGGTCCCGGAAACCCATTAAAATTTTAAATAATAACACGATGACGGACAATTTATTATTAATGCACTCTTATGGGCTGTTATTGTTACTCACAGGTCTATTGCAATATAAGAATAATAATTATAACAATTAAATATAATAATACATCGGAATACTTTCATAATTTATTTTTGTTCTATCCTACAGTTCACCCATCCCCCTCCTCGAGATTTCTTGAACGACAATTTACAACTTGAATAATTGTTTGTAGTTTTGTAATTTTTATTTAATATGATATTATTATGTATACTTAATTTTAAATTATGAACATATTTTGTTTGTTATACATAACGTGTATTTTACTTTTTTTTTCTTTTTTTTTTGATCATTTAAATTTACGATCCCTTTGGAATATAATTACATTAATAATCAATTAAAAGTATGATTTTTTTTTATTTTTTATTTATCTACAAGTATGTGTAAAGACTTTTTGTTGTTAATGTAATAATAATTATTATTAATATTATTATTATTGCTATTTCTATTATTATTATTACGTATATTTTTTTTTTTTATTATTCATCGATAAGAATATAGTGTTTAGTTATTAAAGTAGGAGTAGGTAATGTGTAAATAATAGTTACCTACCTACTTAGTAGTATAAAATTCATTTTTAAGGCTATTTAAGGGTAGTCCTTAGCCTATATTATAATAAAATAATTGATGAAATATTATTGAATAAATCTATCAGAGTGAATACATGTGTTGTGTTATTTGTCGATTAGAAAAACAATTGTATTTTTAATAGTGTTATCAAAGTCAACGCTCCAAAAGTCCTTAACTTACTATTGCGATAAACAAAAATACTTAAATTATATTAAAAATACTTTATATAATACCTATTATGCTTTCTTATAATATGTACTGTTGATACAATGATAATGATACTGCATACCAACTGGTTTACTGGTAACGTCATGTCCTACAGATTATATTTTTAAATTTCAATGAGTACCTACACGTAGAGACAGTGGCGCGTAGCCAGGGTGTTCAACCCTCCCCCGATTACTTTTTTTCAAATGTTTTAACCTAATAAATGTATTCATGAATTCATTGTTTTATTGTATACTTCGATAATTCTACTGTAAAAATTATGATATTTTTCGTCATACTATTAGAAAATGTACTATAACAGATAAAGAAAAATTATCATTTGTCTTTATCAGATACCAAAATAATAGATTATTAATAATTATCATTATATATCGCGGTTATGAACATAATATTTATATAGATAATAATCTATGGCTCAATAATAGCATCTAACCTAAGCATTAAGCAAAAGAAGTACAAAAAAAAAAAATGTGAAAACTAATAGTCCAATTCATACTTGAGACCAAAATAGATGGGTAAGTGTTTGACCTTGAAAAAACCACATTAGACGTGAATCATTAAATGACGTAAAAACATTACTGTTTTCCTTAGGAGCACCTATATTTTACGTCGCGATTTGGAATTAAGATCGCCGTATAACAACGCGCTACCAGCCTCGTAGTGGATACAGCGCGTTCGAACGCAACGTTCACACCACAATTTAATTTCATAAAGTCATAATATCTATTATAAAATACCGTAAAATCAGTGGCGGCTCGTGGCTTGGACGACGACGGGGGACGAATAATTATGAAAAGAAGAAAATCAATTCTGAATGTAAAAACAAAGTAATATTTTTTTTATTTTAAGAATACATTTTGTTGTGTGCGATTATCATTTATTATGGCACTATAGCCGCCGCTCGCCGACGTGTAATACTTTGTCGTCCAAGTCTTACATATAATAGATAGATTTAATAGCGGCGGCGGACGCTTTTGAAATCGGCCGTGTGAAACACAAACATTGTAACGCGCGATTTCGCGTTTTAATTTTCTAACGGCGCGGCGGCAATTAGCGTATTAGAGGCGGCGGAATAATATACCGGCGGAAGATATTTGGCGGTCAAAGAAGACGCAAAAAAATCCGGGGTAGGTAAAATTGTCTATTACGATAAATATAAAATAATTAATACCGAGAAAATATTCATAATGATTCTGAAATTAATTTTATACATTTTGTAGAAGATGATAATATAAAATAATTTAAATCGATTTATCCATTGTTATTAATTATGATTATTTAAATTTAAGAACTTAAAGTGTACTAGTGCGTACACGCTCGAACAGATTTACATCCGAACCGACAATATTTCTGTTCGTGACGACGCGCGACGGGCCGAAAAAATGATTTTATCGTCGCGACGTGTCGCGTCTTGAGGTACAGGAGGGTGTCCAATGCGCGACAGCGACGCGCGGCAGATATTCGGTCGACGCGGCGCGCGACAGTACCGCTCCGAGAGCAGTGTAGCGCGACCGGTCGCGGCGATAACATTGTTTCCATAGTGTTTTCACCACAAGAAGATGCAATTTTCATCGAACATGTGCATATAAATATCCCGAATTGTATACGTCGTACAAATGCCTTTTGTCACGACCTATAAGTGTGAAGCAGGATTTTCAACACTCGTGTTCCTGAAGAACAAATACAGGAATCGGTTGGAAGTTGAACCGGACTTAAGAATAAAATTAACGTCCTTTAAAGCAAATTTGGAGCTCCTAATTAAAAGTAAACAGCTTTACACTTCGCACTGATAGTAGTCAACTGTTTACAATTAGTAATTATATTATAATTAATTAATTAATAACGCTTTAATTGTATTATAAAATTCTATGTAGATATTCAAATGTGTTTTATTTTGCCTTTTATTACATTAAACAATTATTATAAACGTAAAATATTTTGGTGGGTCACGAAGGTGAAAAATATAAATTACCGGGCCAGCCCAAACAAAAGTTTGGGAAACGCTGGTGTACGACGTTGCCAACGTGCATGAAAAAAAAAAATTGTGGAAAAATAATCGGTTTCCCTTTTTCAGGCATCAAATACGAAAATAATAGTTCATCCTCATTCGTCTTTCAGTAAATTAAGAATTAATTTATTATTATTTAAAACGCACGGCAACTCATTATCAGACATGACGAAATGTAGAACCGAATAGCGACGACCGGTCGCGCATTGAACACCGGTCGGACAGAAATCGGCCGCCGCGACCCGTCGCGTATTGGACACCCTCCCGCCTTTGGAAACTATATTTGTCGCGGCGACATGCCGTGCCTTGCAGAGCGTACCTTTAGGCCGGCAACACACGGGCGTTATTTTACCGCGCCGTACATTTCTGAAACTGTCGCGTGCACACTTATAAATAACGCGCGATAAGAATTTCCCGTCAAAATGCATTATAATGATTTGTTCAGAACACACACGCGGTAATAAAACGCGCGACCGATTATTATTTTTCATTTTCAATAATCGTTCGTTCGTTATATTTTATACATCACTCGATCTTTTCTGATACTTTCAAGAATTAAATCAAACGCATTTTCGGAAGTACGTGTACTATTTAAAGGATGTTGGGCGCAACAACACGTTATTACGCATGACGAGTGAGGGGTGACGGAATAAGAACTAAAATAACGACTAAAATCGTACAGCGGGCGAGTACTATCGGAATACTAATAATAATAATAATTCGAGTCGCGCGCGAAACGGCTACGTAAACGTAAAACGAATTGTAATGGGATCAGACGTCTCTGGAAAAAAAAATAAAAATAATCTCAAATGTTACCTGGCAAAGCGTATCGGATCCGACGCTGGACTCGCCGGCGGCACTGCCGCATTCCCGGACGACTCCGACGGCGTTAAAAGAGCACCGGGTTCACGACTCCGGACCGAACGACAGTAGAGAAATCCGAGGGCGACGACGGCACGAGGGCGACGACGGCACGAGCGCGCGGTCACAGAGGAAAACGGCCGCGACGACGGAGGAAACGATACGACACACGAAGAAAAACGCGGAAAACGGCTATGAAGATAAAACACTCGGACACAAAGCGAACAAAGACGATCGGCGTCACAAAGATGGTCGACGGGCACTCACTGAAAGCTCACGGCGACAACACGATCACTCGGCGGCGGCGACGACGAATACGCGAGACGACACAACGCGGCAACGGTCGAAAAACCCACTGCGGCTGCTGACAAGAGTCGACGACGACGATAATTATTGTCTTATCTCGTATGGCCGAGACGAGGCGGTTTCGGGCGATTATCGAACATTCCCGGAATAACCGTAATTAGCCCCGCGACGACGTGCACGTCACCTGTCGCCGCCGCCGGCCCAGAGATAAACGGACCGATTTTTGTGCCGTAATATTTGTGATTTTATAGTTTATAAAGCGGGCCTATATTACTATTGGATTTTAAGTGCCGTCTCTGGAAATCTAACCGCGGTTCTTGGAAGATAAGGTCCGACAACTTTCCGCCGTCGAATTTCCCGATGGAGCGCTGACAGTCTGACGTTTTCCAAGTCGGGAAATAAAAATATTACAATACAGCTGAAATTTGTTTGGCAAACGTATCGTGCATATAAAATACTCGTTTTTACACTATTTACCGCCCGTGTTCATTGTCAAATTATATAATAATCCAATACGATTTCGATTGACCTACTAGACATAACCTCAAAACGCCAGCGCTGTTAGTGACGTCGTAACGCTCGTATAGTCAAGTACAGTTCTCGGACCTTGTCTTCCGTAGTTCCGTAACCGTTGTCCGAAACATCGACGCACCGGTGAAAACGCTTTGTCAGTTCGTTGCGAAAAAAAATTAAATATCTACTCGCAGATATCACGTCGAATTCAGTGGCGCACTGAACGCGTTTTTCACGCCGCCTAAGGAGGCGATTCGATCCTTCGGCAAAAACCGACGATTTTATAGTGCGATTTTTTTCTTTTCTCTAAACGTACAGTGCCGGCGACTACGCGTTAAAAATGTACACACCAGTTTACAAATCCGAGAAGATGGCCGCGAAAAGCCACTGTTCGACTCGCCCCATCCGCCAACGTCATCGCTACGGACGAAAGTCATCCATCGGCCGATCAAAAACGCGTCTTCACGAAACTCGAAAGGTAAGAAAATAATATAAATATCGATATGTGTGATCGCGCCGTATAAACCGCAACGGTCGCACGCTTTATATTTTATTCTTATGCCTTTTAATTAAACAAACGTTGGCTATTCAAATCGCATAGTCTACGAATAATTTTCCCTATTTCACAAAGCTTTTATTAGCTTATTACTTTCAAAGATAAAACTGATTAGGTGTTGTGTATATATCAGGTATACGGGTGATTAGTTTTGATTATTTAAAGTTTGCGCTAGAGTAGGAATTTATATCAGTTTTTAGATCACTTATTTGATGTCTAATGCACAATTAAAAGATTTTTATCCTATATGAGTTTACAATACAAATATATAAGTTGTAGTATTCATATTTAAACTTATTTTAACTTATCAAATCCTATTAGGCAGTGAACTGTGTTATTTATGTTGCACACATAAATAACATAGAGCTAACTTATTCACTGGATTATAACTAGAACATGGATGTTCATGCACTAAATAAATATTTTATCTTTAAGTATAAAAATATATAAAAGGTACAAACTCAATTTAATTTCTGAATAAAAATATATTTACTCTTAGATCATATATTATACATAATACATTGTATAATATTCATTATACATGTTATCATTAATTAACAATAAAACTGGGTTGTTTTTTTTATTTAAAATAAAGAGTGTTAATAATCTTTAAAATTAAAAACAATAAGCAAATTTTATAATTACATGTACTTTTATAATCATTGTTTTTGAACAAGTTATGAAATAATACTAACTACATTCATATTCTTAAAATCTCAGTACATTTAAAATCAAAAAATATAAAATTCATAATATTCATAATAATATATAGAAAAAAAATAGTATTATTTGATTCAGTAGAACAAAAATCAAGTTTGCTTCAAGCTAAGCATTATATTGAGTTAATAGAAAAGAAATATGCAATTTTTATTAACATCCGATATAAAATTAACAGTTATTTCCAATGATATTTTGCACAAAAATTAAAATAAAACTATTTATTTCAGTTGCCAATTGTTTATATTTTTCTAATAATTTTTATAAATTTAATCTAAGGTTATATAAAATATCATCCTCTTTTTTTTTAACAATTAGTTAATAATTACATGATAGATGTGTTTTTTTTTTAATTTCACTTTATATAAATGCAAAGTTTCATAATTTTTATTGGCTTGCTTTATTTACATACTTAATTTGATTGGAACATAAAAATATAAATACATAACAGCCATTGCTGGATTATAAAATATAATAATTGATCAAAAGTTCATGTAGTAATGATATAACAGTACTCTCATTAATAAAACAGCAAAATATGTATGAGGTACAAGAAAATTAATAATATTGTCTTATAATAAACATGCACATGGCCAGAATTATTATACAATTAAAGTGGCCAATACCTTAACACAACATTTATATTGAGAGGCTAATATTTAAGCTACATTTAAACAATTTTGAATGCCTACGTATAGAATATTAATTTAAAAATTCAAATTAACACATTGACGGACAGCGAGGATTATTAATAATTATAAAAAGCAAAACAAAATTAATCAATGCTTTAGTACTGTTATAGCAGTAGTTATTTAGTACTGCTATAGCAGTACTAACCCACGACATCAAATTGTCGATGTACGTGTGTTAAAAATGTTATAATACTGCTATAGCAATACAAACAACGTAGAATTTATTAGTCAAAGAAGAATTAAATCTGAATTTATTAATTTAAAAATTTATTTTAAATACAATTCATCATTTATAGGTCTTCTTGACCGCATACAAATACTTAAATGTTTAGAAAAAACAATAAAAATAATGATTTTCATATTAAAATAACTATATTATAAATTCTTATGCAAAACATATAACTGCTCAGAGTGGTACAATTGGAAACATAACTATTTATAACTAAATAATTTAAGAAATATTAGCTTTATTTTATCAGTGCCCTATGTCACTTTATGCTATATGGGGCCAGTAAGACTTGATCATTCAAATAGTAACATTAAAAATGCCACTGCTTTAGCAGTAGTGTCCACTTTCCGTCGGTTTTTCGAGTACTGCTATAGCAATACCATTCAAAAGGGTGCCCTGGGGTCGTAATTATTCATGACTGTATCCGTCAATGTGTTAAGATATTGTTTTCAAAGTTGTATTTAAATGCCTATTGAATTAATTATACGACGGGGAAAAATGATAGTTTAAAAATCACTATAAATTGATACAACAGACAGTGGAGAATTAAAAGGGCTTGTTGGCTGGAATGTTGTGTGTTGACCTAATATAATTGCAATTATAAATTTAAAGGTAACAATATATCATGGCAAAATTGTTGTAAAAATAAAGTTTTAAATTATTAATCAACTTACTATATAATATTATTACTACATTTTTAAATTTTTCAAAATTTATTGAATTAAACTACATTACTTGAGAATTTTAAAACAATAGAATTGAGTGATCAGTAAAATATTTACGGTGGCCGGGTCATTCCTTAGCTACATGTGTCTATGCCAGCAAATGCCAGTTATAGCTATCCACGGTTTTTGTCGTTGGGCATCCAATTATATAAATAACAAAAGCTAAGGATCTATACTTAACAACTACTCTTAATGTATACTGAGAACTTATCTATACTATATATAAAATTGTAAGGGTTTTTCTTCGACCGCGCTAACCGAGAAAACTACTGGACCGATTTGGCTGAAATTTTTTTTGGCTGAAACCCGACACTCTGCTGAAGGTTATAGTACCACTTTTGTCAGTAAAAAAGTTCATAAAAGTTCATAAAAAATTAAAAACAATTGTACCTATATTGTGCGGCACGGCGGGATAGAGTTATTATTGCGAGCATAATTTGTGCTTAGTTTTTTTACCTACTTTTTGATTATTCTTATGAAGGTTTATTTTTTATTGGGCATGCTAATAGAGTTAAATTTTGGGTAAGTGGCCAATTCATCATCATGCCGTGAACCAATCACGGGCGAAGCTGTGACAGGTCGGCTAGTATTTTTTATAAAATGTATGAAATTTTAATAAACTACATACTGTCAAAAGTGGAACTACATGTTGTATTTTTAACAATAGTATGACTGATTGATAAAATATTTACAATATAAATTAATCAATTATAATTTCCATCTAAGATATATTTCATAATATATTATAACAATAATAAATAATAGAACTGATACATTTATAATAGTCTGAGACATGTATAACAATAAAAATATTTTATTAAATAAATAAATTCAATTTCAATATCAATCGGCAATAATAATTAACACATGTCCCCCTTGCTTATCTAGTTTTTGTTCATTCTTTGAAATCGTTCAGTTTACGGAATCCGTATGTTAACTCTGGCATAATTAAATATGTGTATATGTACATAAAGAAAAATTGATATAATAATTCTGGCAATAACTGTAAACGCATATTTCTAAGACAATCAAAATTATTAAAATAATTATACTTTAGTCTTTAATTTTCACGGTAATAGCCTTGTGCGACTATGATCACAGTATTATTTCATTTTTGAAACTTCTGGTCAATGTTTTATATGGCAGCACAATGATGTTTAATAACACTACTTCGGACTCGACGTTCACCCCACAACCTATGTAAAAACAATGGTAATAATATTATATAGTAATAAATTGTTTAAATTAAATATTAACTCATAAAACTAACCAAGTATAGTTATGGATGGATTGAGACGACCGTCTAATGCATTGAATAAAGGCAACTGTGGTGTCATTTTGGCGTAAGCAACGTTAGGATTAGGATCTGAACATGCTGCGCTTCCTTCTACTCGGCACCAGGCGCCAACTTTGGCTCGTCTGCCGACAATGCTGTGCATCACCTGTATGCATTGAATCATAAAATATTTGTTCTATCGGTACCCTTTTAAAAGTGTAATAATCTAATAAAAACTCTTCAGCTACCTAATATTGATTATAATGATTATAGAAATTTAAAACATTATATAATAATAAAAAAAAAACAACTATAACCAAATTTGGGTAGTTTTATTATTTTAAAATGCCAGTTTAATAATAATTCCATTCTACAACAAGAAAACATTTTTTTTTTTTTAAATAAGACAACAAAATTTAAAATATCTATTTCAAATTTTAAAGTTTAAAGTTTTAAATTAACAAAATGTTTAATTTTAGCTTCCTAGATAGGTATTTATTTTGTATTTCCATTTGCTTTTGTTATATTGAGTTTGTAGCTTAAAAATTATTATACTTTATTTCATAAAAAAAGAGAGAGAGAGAGATTGAAAAAATGTATTTAAAATATTCAAAAAAATATAACCAAATAACCTTGTACGATAATTTCTACATTTTTTCCAATTAAAAACAGTAACTAAATATACTTATGACTAGTTAACTGAATATGTTTAATTACCAGGCTATGTTGACCAATAATTGCATCTTGTAAAACAATGGATTCCTTAATACGTACACCTTGATCAATACATGCGCCCTCTCCTATACTAACATTTGGACCTAACTAAAGAGAAATAATAAAACCAAATTATATTACAAAATAAAAACTATTATACAGTTGTATGATAAAATTTGATTATCAGCAATAACAATGAAACATAATTAAGGACAATTACTTTTAAATCTCATTTGAAAAAATCAATATTAGACTAACTAACCAATGCTGTAGGATGCACTTTGGCCGATGGATGCACATAGACATTTCCAATTGTTGAATACCCTCCTTCGGGATCAGCAGTAGTCAATCGAGAATTCACAGGCAAAGGCAATGACGAATCGTTTAACAATTCTCTTTGCGAAAACCGCTGTCGTTGTTGACGCAATGCTAAGTAATGACGATTTGCGTATATAGCCGCACCGGCTGTCTTCAACTGAGACCACCAGTTTAGAGTGGCAGCAGCCAATGCAACTCCACCACTTGCCGTTCCTTTCGTTTTACTCTCTCCGTCACCTAAAACACCTCCGCTACAATGACTTTTTGACTCTCCAGCCAGCCTACGCAACACATCTTGTTCCATCCACATGACCACAGTAGTTGAATTTCGTTCTTCAGCAGGTTTTTGTTGCTGCGATTGATTTTTAGTACTGATTTGAATAAACAAAATTAATTTAACATTAAACTATACATAATATTGTTCTCTACAAATCTAATCTAAGATCATATACGATGATTGAAGCCGTACAGACATAGTCTATCTAGCCCATTCAAAGCACATATAAATAAGCGAAATGTCTCTCATTGATACGTGATACTTGCATATGCGTGACGCGTGAGTAAACTCATCGCATATATATTTTAGAAATAAAATAGCTATTTTTGCATATTAAATGGTAAAATATTAAAGATATAAAAATTTAAAGCGTGTAAAACATGTATAAATTTAAAATAAATGATTTCACAATAATGATGAATATTAATAATCTTGGAATTTACATTTTTTTTTCGATAAATGTGACAGTTTTTACAACGCATGTGCATAATATACACGTCAACAATTAATTGACTATTCGCTAATAAATATTTTAATTATTGGGACACGGCTCCACCCATAGTATATAATCTGAGAATTATAATATGTACTTGGTAGTAGCATCATGCGAATTGCCATTGCCATTGCTATTGCTCATTTCTGAATGGATGTCTGCCATGGTGTCGAATATCCGAGGAGAACACAAATAGACACCACAATTTACAGTAGTTGAGACAAACGTAGATGGTTTTTCGACATAGTGTTGTATGATATTGGTGTCTTTATCGACCACCATACATCCTATTAGACATAAAAACACACAATAATAATATTGAATTAAACTTTCTTCGTGTTTACGCCAAATTTATTGACTTAACAGCACTCATTTAGTATGTAACCAAGCCTCTTTAACTTCTAATTAGAAAGCAATGACAAATAGTTAGGTATACAGTTTAATAGGGACTACTAAAGTATTTAATTAATGAAAATCATACTCCAGTCTAAAAGATACAGACTTTAATCATTTACCGTCAATCATTCTGAAAATTATTTAGATCCTGTAAAAGTGTAAATAGAGCTGATAAATAAAATAATTAAATATTTACAGTCAATATGAAAAGTCATACAAATTCTAGACCTTGAAAAAAATATATGGGACTATTAAAAATCTATTGTCTTTTAGTTGAATATCAGTACTGCTCAATAAAAAAATTTTAACGACTCGAAATAAATTCCTATTAATTGTTTACAAAGTTTTTGAAGATATAAAAACTGTTTGTGTTTAACAATATAAAGTATGAACCATTTTTTTGTTTAATATCACATGAATTTGAATTATATTCTTTCAAACTGTATTAAAATTGAATTTTTTTTTGGGTAGATCACACATTAAACCTAAAAATGACTAGTAAATTGAACGCTAAAACATTGTATACAATATATTATAAACGTATAGTTTACCATAGTGTACAGATTGTTGACGAGTAGTTTCAGTTGACATAACAGTTATAAGTACTCGTTGGTTTTGTTGATTGTTAAAATGCATATGAAGCATGTCATCTAGTGGGAAGTCGGCGCAGACATCACCATTCATAACAAAAAATGCTTGAACATCTTCACTGCCGTTGGTGTTACCCATAGGGGCTAGGATCGCGTCACGAAAATGATACAAACCTCCGGCAGTGCCCAGAGCATCTGGCTCACGAAGGTACCTAGAATAAATTTATAATTATTATAATATTTATAAATAATAGTAGATAATATAAAGACTTTAAAACAATGACAATACCTAAGTTTACAATGACCATAGCTAACAAAGTAGATGGGTCTTAAAACAAATATCTTCTACCATAGATAATTACAAAATATTTTAAATATAACTAAAGGCATGTTTAATACAAATAAAAATAGTTTTTAAATTGAATGCATTTCAAATTGATAAAAAGAGGTAAAATAAAAATCAATGATTAATAGTTACTTATATAATATGATTTTATGTTATCATGAAATACCAATATTATATTACAATTTAAAACTGCTTCTTTCTAGCTTTAGCTTTAGTAAACATATTGATTACATAGTAGTGTTACTTCATGGTAATTTTAAAATATTCTTTTAAAATTTTAAGAGATATAATCGTTAAAAATAATAAATGCGCAGTGCATTTACACGTATCACTGTTACGGAGTAATTTTGTGTAATCAAAATTAAGGAAACACTCAAATTGAAACCAGAGGTTTTATATTATATTTTAAAGCGGCTTTCACGGTAACCAGTCAAAATATATTTTATTAAAAAAAAAACACTGAAATATTAATTAATGAGATTTATAACTAACCTGATTCGCAGTGATGGATAACTCTGAGTGGCAGCCAGTAGGAAGTCTGCGAGTTCTTCTTCGCCATAATATCCCAACAAAAGCACCTCGGCTACATAATACGAGTTACTATTGGTACCATCGCCGTCACTAGGAACTGAACACCGTTGTTGGCCCAAACGGTAACAGGCGTCTATGTGGTGTTGAACCACAGGCAGACCGGCCACAGGGAACAACGGTTTGGGTACGTCCAACGAGAGCGGCCGGAATCTAGTGCCTGTCGAAAAACCGAAATACATGACGACGAGAACACGGCGGACGGACAGATGGGTAAGTGCTATTGAAAACACTACTTAAAAACCACATTACCTTTGGATGGGCCACCTATTAATATGACGGCTTTCAACATGTTGTTCGCTATCGCTATAGTTTGAATGAATCGACCGACGCTCCGTTTTCGACAACGGGCATGTAGGCTAACACGACACTAATACACTGCATACAGCCCCAAGACACTGTCACTTTATTACTCACACCTACCGATATTGCCTCAGTTAGAAAAATTTAGGTACTCGGAACGCTGGAATTGTTACTAATTGAGACCCACCCGGAGGTCAATGATACGAAATTTTTGTTTGTTTTTACAATATTACAACGTTTTATTATTCTTAACACATTGTGACGCGTCAGTACGGGCGAGAACTTGGTCAAATAAAATCACTAATAAACGTCAACACGTCTTATCGACGTGTGGCAGCCGACGGTTGGACTCGACCGTGATTATGTGTTATCATTGATTATAATAAATACTATAATTTCATAGTATTTATATAATCAATGGTGTTATCAATAGGATCGTAGACGCCGACTGCGGCGCGTTATCGTCGCGCGCGTCAGCTGTTATCACCGCCGGCGGTGTGTGTTGTGTTTTCTCCGGTGTTTCGGGCGTTCGACAAAATATATTAACGAAGTTTTTGCCGATAAACCTACATATTTTTGACATTCGGTCCGCGATACGCGTGAACGGCACGACGAAATCATAAAAAACATCCGAAAACCTACTCGAGGATGTCACAAAAACATTTATATTATATATTTTACTAGCTGAATAGCCCGGCTTCGCCCGTGCGCAGTATAACTTTTTATTTTTTTTTTTATATTTTTACCCCTTTTAACCCCGGTAGGGGTCGAATTTCGGAAAATCCTTTTCCCAAGACATCTATATAAAACGAAACTGCCGACCAAATTTCATACTCAAAGCTACAGCGGTTCCGGCCAGGCAAATTTGTCTATCCTTTTTATCCCTTTTAACCCCCTTAGGGGTGGAATTTTGAAAATCGGGCGACGCGGTGACACTCAGGAAGGTATTTGGAACAACTCTGTGAAAAAAAATTGGAAAAAAGTTAAATAACGTCGTCACAAAACGGGAACATAAAAAAGGCCTGTTCTTTTATTTGTATATTTAAAATAGATATATAGCAGTAGAGGTAAACAGATTTCACTCGTTCAAATTATAGACCATAGCGTTGATTATTAAACTAAACGTGTACTAATTTTCCCAATACTAAACGGGGTCATGTATACTATAAAATATCAGTACTTACGTTATACATATTGGTCAAATACGCGTCAAACTACGTCCAATAAAACAGCCGACCAGTCGATACAGTTCCAAGCAATATTATTACGAGCAGGGCCTGTTGAGTTCATATGTTTGCATATCAATCTTGTCAAGTCGCATTTAATGCTAGGTGAGGTAGAAATTCATTTCAAGGTACCATGGTCAACCAAGTATGTGGTACTCGAGTATGTGTAGTTTTATTTTGCATATTTTTGCATATTTATGCGTTTTTCTATTTTATTGGGCATGTTTAGCGTATTTTCACCAACATTTGATGAGAATGCAATAATTTATAATTTCGCACTGTATAAAATATATGGAAATTTTCGCAACGTAAAATTAATTAAAAATAAAACGTATATAGAGCCCGTAGCCCGCATTAAGCAATTAGTGGAAAACATGTTATTCGAAATAGTCTTATCTTCTTGATACTTTTTACAGTGGTTTATTCTCGACTGACTGACCGACTGACTGGACGTTTATTTTATTAGATTATTAATGGATATTTTTTAAATTATTTTTCCGAATTAAATTTAAACAAATAAAATATAACTTTTACATAATAATATATGAACGGACATTTTTTGTTATTCCAAAAATTACTTAAAATTTCTCTTTTTTTTTAATATGGATATTTTTAGTACAAGTCATTTTTGCATTTTTTTAAGGGCATTTTTGAATCAAAATCCCAGTCCTAATGATAACATTTTTCTCGCGAGAGGTACACTGGTGCACACACATCAAGAGGTTGCCTATACGCGATTCCTTTGTTCGGTACCCGTTCGATTGTCTAATTTTATTATTTTATATAATGTGGGTAAAAATGTATAAAAACATAATCAAATAACTATAATATTTCAGAAGCGTTACATATAAGTAATAATTTCAACTTGACCGCTATTGACGCTATTGTAATCATGTTGAGATATAATTTTACAGTTTTCGTTATCAATCCAATTGTGATTGACAAGTATTGTATTGTCAGTGTTGTATTCTGACGATAGACACGAATGATATCTAAAAACAGATAGTGCTATTCTTATTTCACTTTTCGGTGTCGTATTCAATTTGCCGAACCATTTCAGCTCAGAGTTATTTAAGAACAGGCGTAAATCGCATCGACGATATATAAATTTTTTTTTTTATAACTCCGCTATTTTCGCGTGTATTTTTTATTGAAATAATAAAAAAAAACATTCGTTTTACTAACTAGTCACATTGTTACACTGTCACTGTTGAATAGATAAATTCGATCGTTTAACACTTTCGCGTTCAAATTTAATAAAATATTTTAAAATATATAGTAAACATCATTAGACGAAAATCATAAAATTAATCGTTCGTATAAATTTTGAAGTCGGATTATATTTGTCCTTGTTTTGCAATTAAATATTGCTGTTTTACGATCTTAATGTTTCGCGGTGAATTAAAAAACTTAGCATATCATTTGGAGGTCGACCAAAACATAATGTTTAGAGTATGCGAACATTTTTTTTTTGAAGAAATTCTATTATAAATTCATTATTACTTTTGAAAGTATGCAAACTCGACCATTTGTGTATGAGAAAATAATTTTAAATATTATTCTTTAATGAAAAGTTAAGCTATAAAATATTATATTTAATTAATGGTAATAGTAAAAGGTTGACAGTTACTGCTGTAACGTTCGTCGAGGTATTCGTGTCGCATTTCATTGTCAATTCAATAGTTGTAATTTTAAATACAATTTTATCATATTAATTTCTAGGCTAGAATACTCTTCTATCCGTGTCCGGCGTTCGAGGTCCCGACAAAAACAATTGCACACGCTCGCCCCAAGTACACATGTAAAAAAAAATGTTGGTCGATAATACGTTAGTCAGGTCTTTTCAATAAAACAAAAAAAAAAACAAATAAAAATGACGACAAAATAATTTACACGTACACGTATGTATATTATTATTATTATTATTATGCGTGTCGGCGTATAACGTTTGTACACGTCAATTATTTACCCGACGACGGTGGTTAAAAACTATTAACTCAATTGAGTGAAAAATGACGAACCCGACCGCCGAATTAAAAAGAGAAAAAAATGTATATCGTTTCATTCGACCAGCCTTGAGAAAAATATCAATTTCAAAAAGTCAAAGCGTCAGGAGAGGCTGCGTTATGCCTATTCGTTTTCAGAATATAAGTGGCGCCTTAAAAAAAAAAAAAACGTAAATATCGTCGTCCCTACTGAGGTGTGGTGGGCTAAAATTCCGGCGGACGTTTTTTTTTTTTTTGCAGACCGATTTGTTTTTGTTTTTTTTTCCGCGCGCGTAAACATATAATCGTAAAAACGTAATGTGTTCCTCCGATTCGTTCGGGTCGCGCAATCTTTTGCGGAGGCACTCGGCGTCAGGGGGAAAATATTTGCGTGTCGTAGAACCGCGACAGACTGGCACGCAATACGCACGCGTTGCGATATTACACAATAGTAATATAATTCCGTCACTTCGGCGTGTGTTCTTCGCGCGTCGTCGTCGTAATATTGTTATCGTTTATTCATCGTTTTAACGGCCATCAGTTGTCGCCCGTCATCGTTTTTCACCGAAACAACACTCGGGCGCGTGCATAATAACGCGACCGAGCCTCGCGTTGACTTATTGTTTTCCGCGAACGCACGTCGCAAATCGTTCGATTTGAACGCGCGTGCTCGAGATAAACACACCACATGGCCCGGCGATTGTCGTCGATTTAATTATTCGAAAGCTATGAACAATTCTCACATCCGAGACGGTATTCGACGGCAAAAGTGGCCGTGTGCACCGGCCAGTTTTTTAAGTTACAGCCCATCTCGACCGTCACTCGCTGAGAGAAGTGAAAAATGTGTATCCCATTTGACCTTTTTCAAAAAATCCGAACGCGCCACCGATCGCAATCATCGCGGTCGGCGTTGAGTGGGGGCTAGGTGTAGGTAAATAAGTCGACTATCCACTTCGAGACTGCAGTAAACTCGAAAAAGTACTTTTTTTTCAGGCGAACAATCGCGCGTCGTTCTAAAACAAAGCTCTCCGCGGGGATTGAGTTATTGAGGAGGTTTTCTCCGAGTCGATGCAGTCTCGGATTCAGACCGTCTATTCGCGAATGACCGCGCGAGCATATAGGAAAGTACTGCCGCGGACTGACCGCGAATTTCGTCAGCGAAACCGGTCGGACTACCCATTATTTGTATTAAATTATTAAACCGGGATTATAATGTTATGATAATGTACGGCCAACGCGCAAGAGCGGTGGAATTATTTAGGCAGTGCCGGACGCGTTCGATTTCCGAAACGATATTAAAACACGTGAAAAAAGCTCAGCGTGGTAGTACGTACCCCTGGGCTGAGCGGGTTACACAATAAACCGTAACTATAGTTACAAGTGGCCGATATAAAAAAATTTTAAAAAAAAACCGTGTATCCAATTATAAGATACAAAGTTAATCTTACCTTGTGTACCTATAATTAGTTATAAATTACAGTAGAATTACATTAGTTAATAGTTACCTACGGAGTTACACGATGATAACACGGTTTGAATAATCAACTAAATAATATCAATTTCAAAAACGATTTATTTTTTAATGGACCATTATGTATGCCACCGTAATTTATAAGTACCCGTGTGTGTGTTTTTTTTTTTCCGAAAACTAATAATTGATACAATATTTTTTAAATAAATATTGCACTATCCGCAGAACGCTGTGTATACGCTCGCTCACGGTTACCATCACGTACGGCGAACGTAATGTAGGTTCGAGTGACCCGCGGATTTAGGTAAATACTGAGTGAAAAAAACAAAGAATGACAGAGGCGTATCCAAGGGGGAAGATTTCGGGGCTCTCGATGCAAACAATAGTAAGAATACCAATATGGCATTTAATATATTCAATTAACTAATTTGAAGAGATTAAAAATGGAAAATTCGTGAAAATAATATAGTTTATTCGTCAATAACACTCGCGACAACAAATCGATCGATTGAAAAACTTCGAATTATAAAAAAAAAAACAATTATTATATAGTTGCACCGGCCACAACTTGTAGGTTTTTATCGAGAGAATGCCAAAAGATACGACGATAGCGTAACAATAAGTCAATGTATGGTATAGTTTTTTAAACGAGTGACAACAATATTAAACCCAAAAGTGTATTAGACACTCTGTAGGATTAAATTACAGTTGTACACGCCTATTATACTATAATATGTAATTTTGATTTTCATAAAAATTTCTATATGTTATCGCACATATAGGCCAATTAGTATTTCTAGCGAGCCAAGTCGAAATTGTTTTTTTATTGCTAAAAAATAAAAACTTACAGTATTGGTAAAAAATACCAATTTTAAAGACCGATTAGATAGACTACCTGTAGTCTACAGTCTACACTATAGATAATAATGTATGTATCCTTATAATATGTACGATACGTGACCGTTACGACGGAAGAACTTGCATAGAATTCTCGACAAACAGATAAACGTCAATTTTTTACTATAAATTGTGTATTTATTTTTTTTTCAACGTCTTTTAATATCAGAAAAGTATATTTTTTACGGTAAATTTCAATTTTAACAATAAGATTAAAACGAACAATATTCATTCAAAAAAAAAAAAAAAAAACAAAAATTATCTTCAATATAGATTTTCATATCGTTTCCGAGTACTTTGAAAAAATGCCGGTGGTATCGGAAAACGAATTTTTAAATACAACGCACTAACATCAGTTTCTCGAGGAAAACTGAAATATTACAAAACGCAAGTCGTCGTCGTAGTCGGGCGCAACTCAATTATTATTACTCGTGTTTTGCTAATAAATATCGTTTTTTTTTTTTTTCGACATTCGGCGCGCGCGTAATAAACATCATACTACCCATAATGAGTGTAATAATGTGAGATCGCGACCGGCGATAAATGCCCGCGTTGCGCTTGTCCGTACCAGTCGCACGCGCGAAAATTATCTGATTTAGAGCAGTCTGACATTTACGCACGCTAAGGTGCAAATGGCGGAGGGGGGGGGGAAGGAGGAGAAAGAAAAAATAAAAAATAAATAGCGAAACGTATCTTGGCACACTCGGCGCGGAGGGGGGCGAACATTTATATATACCTACGCGAACGCACAATACGGGCCAGGTCTCGAAAACGGTTTCCGCCAAACGAATTATCGAGAACATATCAAGGGGAGTGGCGGGACGAACGGGTCATTAAATCTAATAGCAATAATATAGTGATGTACTGAAAAAAGAAAATAATCATTACGATAAAAAAAATGTTTGCGAGTGCTCCGGCGGCGGTGAACGAGTCACGGGCGGAAACGTATATTTTATATTTTTATACTCGGTAGTTCAACCGATCGATTTTATGTCATTTTCATTACGAAATCGATGGCAATCTCCATACTCCATAATATATCCCACAAATACGAAGACCGCGTTTCAAAGCGTTGAAACGGTCGCGGGACTTGCAAGTTTTTCTTTACGCTCGGAGGAAAAACTACAGGAAGAATTCGACGAAAATGTCCTCTTTATGACCGGTGTACCCGATTTCGAAATTTCGATAAACTTCTTATCGTATGGATTAACAACAAAAACGATTTGGAAAACAAAAAAAACCACCGTCGCACTATAATATCGCGCGTTACTCACTCCACTGTGAAAAATATTCAAGTGAACAACACGTAGTCTAACGCTAAACAGTCGTAGAAGAAAATAATTTCACAATTCTCAATATTTTATGGACACATAGTTGGAATAACTGTCGGGTTTGTCATTTTAATCCGACCGACACTTATCTATCACAGTCAAATCTTCGATAAACAAATTCGACTAACCGCTAGCCTGTTACGGACAACGGGTGCGGTTTCTATCGGTTTTACTCGAACAACAACGAAACCGTCGTCGCACTAAATCGATCGACACCGGCGAATATACGTTTGTTTTATTAGCGGCGAATCGTGCTCAAAGCGCGATTGTGACTTGACTCGGTCCGAGAGTTCCCTCCGACGTAGAAATAGTCTCAATAGAAACTCACAAAGTCACGAGGACCGATCGGTAATAACAGCTTCGTGTAATACATCAATTAACACGTCATAGGAAAAAATGCACTCCAAAAATAACGCGCCGCAATAAAATATATTAACACACACTATCGTACTCCTGTCAACACGTCACACTCGACGTGACAAATAAACCCCCCTCTAACACTTTATCTTTCTCTCTCCATATATATATATATAGAGTTTTAAAACTATAAGAACTTGAATATTATTTCACTGTTGTTTCGGTAAGGCTTTGTTAATTTATTTCATTAGCCCAGAAATACTCGGATGTTATTACACGAAAATAATGTTTTGTTTATTAATTTATACTGTTTCTAAACGTATAATAATGACTTTAAAAACATTTGATTTGATAATTGGTTGTTTACACGAATCGAAACGATGCGCGTCAAACTGGAGGGGGAGGGGGTGTATACTTTAGGAATAATACAGAATTCGAATGTTCTGCAAGCGCGCCGTTTTGGAAAATTAATTCTATTCTAAAAATATCTCGAAAATCTCGATCGACACGTTTTCCGCCGTGACTAATAGTCGTGTCTATGTGCACGTAGACACGGATTGATCGAGAATAATAGGAAGGATCGCGAACGTCATTACTTAAAATAAATCTGCCAGAGCAGGGACGACCTCCGCCAATGGAATAACCGTATAATACGTTCTCGTTATTGTCAGAGATTCGAATACACGTAAAATATCACAATTATTTATGCCGTATTGTCGCGATAATATTATTATGAGATCGAATCGAAAGTATATAATATAACCTCTTGTTGTTGAGTTACTATAAAACACACTTGGTCAATAAAACGTTGCCGGTCTAATCTTTAAATCTCGTAAAACCGTTTTCGTTTATTTTGACACGGAGTAAAACAAATAAACACCACAAATAAAAAAACGTTTCATAAAAAAAAGAAAAGAAACGTTTTATCGTTTTTCAATCCTTATAGTCTTAGATAAATAAATAATAATAACAATTTTTACCGTCGCTCTTTATAATTTACCATAATATAAATTCCAATCAAAACAATAATCAATATTATTACGTATATATTCGAGTTTCTAATATTTCTCGACGGAATCGTATTATTACGTAACATTTAAGATCGTATACGGTGTTCTATCGTATAGTTTACATTCTCAGATACTTCGACGCAGGATTTTAAAATATTATTACCAGACACCAAGTCGTATGCGCCGCTTATCGCTTACGTGATGTTGAACAGGATTTTTTTAAATTAGGTCTTTAAAAAAAAAAAAAAACGACGCGTTTTGTTGATTTAAAACAGAACCGTAGTAACGCACACGCGTCGCGACCGATTCATTATAACATCATGACTTGGACAACATGAAAATTAATAACCACCAATAATAAAATACTTCCTCTAGAGTCAGTAGATAACACTCGAACGAACGCCTTATCGTCGTGAAACGAAACACATGACGTCCATGTTGCACCGGGACCGCTCGGATCGAACATCTTTCAATAGCCTGCACAACGCCGCCGCCGCGTCAACAACTAATTATTATATATTATTATTACGTATTTGTGTAAATGTAAAATACACAACGTGTATTTCCGAAGATAACAAATATTATGTAACGTCATGTCATGTCGAGGGCAATGTAGTAGGAAACATATTGCAGCGGTCGAGATGGGGAAAAAAACGCACGACGACGTACACACTCGACGACAATAATGAATATTCATTTATTCGATAAATCAAAACCATTATTGCCTCCTAATGGTATTGCAATATTAAAATCGACAGTGAATCACGAATAAAAGGACCTAACCGAGTAAGGCAAAATGAATCACTATGGCTATTTTAAACAAATCACGATATTAGCAGCTCGGGTACGCGATAACAGTTTTTTTTTCTTTCTTTTTTCGCTCGCGAGTGAATCACTATTGTTATTATTATTATCATCATCATCGACGCTCGGAGTTACAGAGTCGCCGAGAGCTTTGTAGACGAAGAGAACGTGTAGAGTAGATCGATTGGTCGACGAAAAGAAATATAAGATTATAACATTTAAAAGCGTACACGACGACGCGTCGTCGTCGGTGAAATCGCAAACCTTTTATCCGCCGATTATCACACGGTTTCGGGCCGAGTACGCTTTGTTCGTTTGAATAATACGCCGAAATAAAAGGAAACGACGGAGTTTTAAAATTATTATTTTTACGTCGCTCGACGTGCTTGTGGACAATGCGCGGACTTCCTACTTTTTTCCGCAATATATATATATCAAATGCATACACTATAAACACACCACAGATGAGCCTAAAAAAACGACAGACCGTAAATAAATATTATTTTTAACCTTTTTTTTTCAATAGAATTTTCAATCGAGTCCGTTCTTTTTGAATTTATGCAGATTGTCCGAGTCGTTATAGGTCTATTGGATAAATAAATGTATATACGCGTGCGTTTTATATTATAAACAAATGGGAAGGTCATAATTTTGAATCTGATTCGTATTCTATGGGTTTTTTTTTTTATTTTATTTTTACGAGTAATGTGATTATTTTTGAGTGGCTGCTTTTGACCAGATAACTAAAAATTACTCATATCACATACTTAACCGAATTCGGCCGATTTCGAACAAAAAAAAAAAAAAAACACTCGTGCCAAATGTTTTACGAGCAATAAAAATTTGATAGGTTTTTATAAACACCGCGCGCTCGAATAATTTATGCGCCCGACGCCGCGCGATCGTTCGGAATCGTTTCTAATTTTAAAAATATATATAAAGAAAAAATATCCCGTGCCGAGAGTCCAGTGAAACGAAACGCGGACTCTCGATATCTAGTATCTGGATCGGGTTTATTTTATTGTATGATTTTTTTTTTTTCCTTCGGTCGTGAACCGACTGGTATGATAAATTAAAAAAAAAAAAAAAAAAACGTTAAATTGACAGATTTAAGATTACGAATTCGTGATATTGTAAACATTTCAGCACGCGTTGAAAAAAAATAAATACACTCGGCCGATATTATTAAATACCGACGTTACTCGGGCGCTGCTCGGGAAAATAAAAAAAAAAAAAAAAAACGCCCGTAAAGTCAAATAGCGAATAAATGTGCATAATACATAATAATACTCACAGTGTGAGTCTAGTAATAGTAGCGCAGCACAACACACGCGGCGGCGGCCTTTGTAGTTTACATAATACGTGTGGCGGAGAGCCGAATTACTGAAAGTTATAGGTTCATAGGTCTATTGGTACTGGTTACACGAACTTAAACCGATCGGACGCATATTATATATTATAATGTTGTATAGAGGTATATTTTCACCGCGGCGTTCTCGTTTAATATTTTTTTATTTATTTATTTATTTTTTCTCTCTCGTCGTTCGGATATTATTCATAATCAATCATCCCGTTTTAATTCTGTACTCTGTTTATCGGCGAGCGAATGTGTACTTTTCAATGAAATATTTGAGCAATAGCTGATATCACAGCGTGTATATTATATTATTATATCACACGCAATAGAACCTTAAAATAGTGTATACAATTTTATCGGCGTACCATAGTTCACCGTACATAATAATAACACCTCGCCGCCGCGGCTCGCTGCAGCCGCCGCGGCTCTTTTAACAACAATAACGTACAGGCTGTTTATGGGTACGTCATATTATTGTGTGTGTGTGTGTGTGTGTATAACATAAAAAAATATACATGTGCATTGTGCATGTCTATTTGTGCATAACAATTCCGTATAAATCAATGTGTAGGGGAGTGCGAGAGGCGAATCACATCTCGTGGGTCGGTGTTGCGATGTATAAATATACGCGCGCGCGCGTATATATTCGGCGTAGACGTTATATGATGTATGGCGACCGCGGTACGGGCCGTTATTCCGAACCGATTTACATTTAAACCATAATAATAATGCTATGCGACCGTGTTTTTTTTTTTAACGTCTCGAAAACAATCGTCGGGAAGCTTTATAAGATATGTACACACGCGGGCGCGCGCGCGCACATTTAAAATTCGGTTTATCACCTGGCCCCCCCGGGTACCCGCGCGAATGCGGGAATTGTTTGCCGTACGGGCCAGTTAGATACGAAAAGAAACGCAGGATGAGGTCAATGATCTTTGTCAATCGTCAGCGCGATGACGGGAGAAGAAGAAAACACGCGTGGACAAAAAGTATCGAGAGCCTATATTATAGGTCTGCGGTTGTCCCGAAAGAACACCCGTGTTATACCTAGTGTTTACACTGTTTCGTCGGTTGTACGTATATTTGGTGTCCGGTCTTTTCCGCCAAAAGTGTATATAGTACGTCCAACGACTTCCGCCGAAACATAATATTTTTTTTCATTTACGTGGGAAAAATACTCGTATAGACGCTATTTTTCTACACGTCGAACGGTCAACAGACTTAGGATTTTTAACTCGTACAGAACATAAACCAATGTAGAAGTATTGACGCGGTTAGAGGTGCTTAGCTTCGTCAAACTTAGATTTAGCACTTAAACACTCTCTCTCTCATAAGTCATAATGTTTACAATTTTAAAAGCTTTCCAGTAAAAATACATAGTCAAAAACTTTTCCTGCTAAAATATCAATGTCGATTATTATAATATAATTATTACAAAATAATGAGAAGAAAAAACTTTAAAAAAAGTATACACCGTGATGGCGAATTTGTTTTTGAATATTTCGAGTCGCTAAAATAGATAAGCTGTTATTATAAACTATTATATTCTTATTGATTTTTGTACTTTATAGAAATCATAAAACATGGATAATAATTACTAACTCGTTACAATTTATTTTTTATTTCTCTAGTAATAGGTGAGGGATTTGCTCCTCACTTGTTCTCTCGCATTCGTTTTTTGTTTGAACAAAAGTCCCCACCGAAATGCTACTCTAGTTGCGTCGACAATTAAAAGGGGTCGTAACCCTTAATTATTGACGAGTTGGACTCGGTACGTGTACTCCAGAACGTCAAACTAAAACAGCGGCTGTTTTCAGTGTTCGTTATGTTATTGATCTGTAATAATTTATAAGCAATTCCAATTCGTTTACGGTGGTTCGTATTAGTCATAGTTTGTTTTTATGCGAAACACTTTTTATGTCTTCCCGTTTCGGCGGCGGACGGATAACATAATTTCAACTGCAATTATTTTATATCAAAGTGTATAGATATCGACATAAATTATCAACGATATAACCATTATCGAGTACGGTTAAAGGTGATAAATTAATCGAGTTATTCAATAGCTCGAAGTCCTGTCTTAATTAAGGTCCCCCGCCCTTTATGAAAAAAAAAGAAAAAAAAAAAGAGCCGCGTAAAAAAAAAGAAGCCCGTGTTTACAACAAGCCCACCCCCGTCGTTATACGTTATAGGTCAAATTATACCATCGCAGGATTGAAGTGTGTGAAACACGCCATGTTTTTATTTTATTTTTTTTTTCGTGAAATCTTTCAAACAAACGATTCGTTACCGCACATGCGATGTGTGTATTTTATGTATTTAACTTTGTCGTCTCTCGACTTGTTAAATGGAAAAATTAATTTCGTTTTTCGCTCGCCTACCTCGTAAAACATCGTATCAAAAAACGCGTCCGGGCGCGACGTTATTATTCGTTCGACTTTAAGCTTCGCGTGAATACGTGATTTATTATACGTATTTTGCTCGTAAATAATTATATCCGTCGTCGCATTTACTTTCGCGTCGGTAATTTCGCGTCTTTGGTTTTTCTTCAATCCCAGTGTTCTTCTCGAAACCGTTAACATCGGTTTTCGATAACTTTTTTTTTTTACTTTTCAATCGTTTAATCATTATTCGTTACACGCGGGGCATGCGCGTATACTATATAATATATTGTATGACAAAGTAGTGACAACAAAACGAATATTCGATAAACCGAAATACAGTGAAACCGCACGGGCATAATAATTCCGGTCGATAAACGAAACCGTCGAATCAAACGAAATGCGTGTCAAGACCGATCGACTGCGATCCGGTAATAAATGGTTATGGTTTTATTATTAGGTATTGTAATTTAGCGCCGACAGTGTATTAGTACGTATTAACGACGATTACCACCTACTTCAATATTCGAATATCGATAACATTTTTTCACTACGAGTTGCAAACTCCTCGACGCGTTCGTTTTTTCAAGGGCAAGATTTTTCGATTACGTTTTCGCACAGGAAAAATACACACAGTAACTCGCGTCGTCGCGTCGCCTTTTTTTTTTTATTCACTCGGATAGAGTAAAATAATTAAACCATTAAATCGAATCCGAAATACGTAATTTTACCGACGGCTATTTATTTATTTATTACAATTCGCGCGAGCGCACAACGCCGGACATTTTACGCATGCGATACCTATTACATTATTATAGCTGCGGAAACGGTTTGATTTTAAATTTGCAACACACATCAATAACGCATTACATTATTGCCCGCGCGATGGAAATGCAAACCGATCCCATGGTGGTCACGTATACTAGTTTTTTTTTTTTTTTTTGTTATTATTCTCATTATTTTATAGCTTTTTATCGACTCAACAGTAGTTATTAATTAGTATTGCGCGTCGAGGCCGCGTATAAAATCGTTTTATTCGCATCACTGAAAGTCTCACAAATGTGTGTTGTATACGTCTTATTAGAAGAACGGAATCGCGAATATCGATATGGGCGTGTTAAAGTATGGTTTTTTTTTTTCCCCGCGGAATATTTCTAAACGTCCGTTGCGAAGGCGTTTTTGGTGTCGGGGAAAGCGTCCGCTCTTCGTCCGTAAATCTACCTACAAGTACCCGTAAACTCCTTAAATCGCGTTCGACCTGTTAGATTAAACTCTCGGGAAACCTTTATATCGGCGTCCGACGACTCGGTCCAAATGTCGACTATTGTGCGCTGTAAAAAAAAAAAAAGAAACGGCTGCACCTCTTACAATAATTATGTACTGTAGCTCGATAAGATTATCGAATAGAACTGCAAGTTGCTGCGAGCATAATATTTTTTAATTGGAATACAATAAGCGCGTGTTTGATACACCTACTGCAGTTTTATTCGGCGCTTCGCAGAATGAGCGTTGCAATGTCAAAATTATTATAATCATCATGCGTCCGTGTTGTGGCGTTTCAAACTATCGGCTCGTGCGTCTTACCACAAGCATAAAACAAAATATATACGAGTATAATATACAGTGAAAACTCTTTATAACGAGTCTTAAGGGACCGAGATATTTCTTTCGTTATAGAGAGTTTTCGTAATAGAGAGGGTTTAAAAAAAATAAAATTTTAATTATTTATGTATAAATGTATGTACCTATGTAATATTATATATCAAACACATCGTTATTTTTACGATAATAACGATATAAAAAGTAGATAATGAAAGAATGTAATCGTTTTTGGTAATTTCGGCATTATATTTATTACGATAACACGTAAATTGTATTATGAAACATAAAAAAATTTTTCGTTATTGAGAATGAATTGACTAATGGGTTATATAGCAAACCAACCATTATTATGTAATGTTTACGTTATATAGAGTTTTTCGTTGTAAAGAGTTTCGCTGTAAAGAGTTTTCACTGTATTATAATATGTATATTTATTATGCTCATGACGAACATGGAAGTCACCTGTTGTTGTTTTTTTATTTTTTGAATAGTGTACCGAACGGCCCAAGTACACATATAACATTATTATTGTGATATTATATTTCATTTTGATCCAACGTTTTTCATAATATATATACGTATATACACACACACGACTGTGCATATAATATGAGTTTCGTGCATAGTGTGCATACCGCCGCGTGGCATACAGTACAAATATGTCAGAAATGTTTATAGTTATACCGAGAAACTTAAAACGTCGTGTGTGTGTGTGTAAACGGGGTCGAGACCGCAGTATAATAATATGCGCCGTTGAAAACGTGGTAAAACGCCTTGTTAAGAAAATATCGTAGCGGAGCCTTACTGGCGGGGCTCTCTATACACGCGTCCCGTGTAAAATATGTTAGTATGTGTGTGTGTGTGTGTGTGTGTGTGCGATTTCACAATTTTTTTTTTTTATTTCAAGAGCAATGACAAATTCTTTTTTTCCTTTGAAGCGCGTGTTGGTTGTGACCGGGAAAAATTCGTTTTCCAGACGATATTCTAAAACGTACAAACGACTTTATTCCGTTTGCTTTAACGTTATCAAAAAGGACGCTATAATAATTAAGACCAACGCAACAACTACTTTAATTTATTTGTGGGTGGGTGTGTGTGTTACCGTCAATGATGTCATTTAGGTAATAACGTATGTGCCTAACCAATAACATTAGTCCCTAAAACGTTAGTAGATAATATATATATATATTATATCAAATACATTTTCAATACAATCACGACTATATAGGTTCCTATAATGGACTCGAAATGTCTACACTGCTGCAGGCATGTTGATAAACAATGTCTATTATATTTCAACACGTTTTTCAATGTACCACGCGGTCTTCTATATATATTGTATACAGGGTAATTATTCTTTTGACACGAATCGGAAATCATTTTTCTCCGGATATTTGAATCGTTTTCATGTGTTTTCCTTCTTTTTTTTCATGCGCGTATATTGTTCACTATACACGAGAAGGTTTTTTATATTTTCTGTATTTCATCAAATCAGCGTTTTGATTTTAAATAATAATAATCTACAATTTTATTACTAAACACGTCTCGCTCAGAAAATACACAAACAAGTTTATACATTTTTAAATTTTCATTCTATATGTTTTTGAATCCAAATTTACATTATTTATTTTTTTTCAGCCATTTCTTTATCTATACCGGACGAGGTACAATCGAAAAATATTGCAAATCGAACGAACCGTTTTATCTGAATTCAATTTTCTATTCGAAAAGTTAGTATATTATGTACAATAAAATATAGTGTTATAGGAAACTTTCGAGTTGATATACCGATTTTGTGATAGGTTGAAAATGTAAACAAAGAGTTTCGTGCACAATGAAAATCGAATACGAACCGGAGGATATCGTTTTTTTGAACGCTCTAATAAAGTAACAGAAGGACACTCGAAAATCCCGAAAATTATTTATCGATACATACTCACACGATGACGTCGATGGACCGTGTAAGTGTAACCCTGTGCCGTTTAAATGTTATAAGCGTTCGGTGTTAAATTGACAAACACATTTTTTATTCTTATGAATAATGTTTTTTACTAATTAGGCTTTTATTGATCCCTTGGAGTTGTGAACTTACTCTAATAAATCATGCCCCTCGTGGCATACCTAAATGAAATTGCATTTATAAGAAAACGCGTCTCGGCGGTCGAGACGCTAAAAATGTGTTGATTCTCTCTCTCTCTTTCTCGTGACCATTAGGAATATTTTATTTGTTTTGATCACGAAAAATAACGTTCTATTAAACAGTTAAATGCTCTTGGCCATTTAGTATGAGAATAATAATACAATTAAGGGCAAGAGCGATGTCTGTGTCGGAATATATTTTATTTAACCTAGATGTTTCAAATAGCTCGGATATTTCGAATACATATTATGCGTTTTTGTGCGATAATTTATTTTAATTTAAATATCATTCGTTTCGATAGGAAGGATAATTTTTACGGTAATTTTATAAATATTTGGTCAGATCGCTAAATTCTTTTGAATTATACATGACGTAGCGCATAATATGACGTGTTCAGCAATAAAGAAACGATAATAATGGGAAATTTTCAATATTATCATTCGCTGTAAAAATCCTTTTTTTCTTTTTTTTTTCGGAACAATTTGCAATTATTAGATATTTTCCATTAAAAAATTATCTTAATTATTATCATATTATTATTATTCATGTTTTTATTTTTAGTCGCAGTGAAAAACTATTAGAGTTCAACTCTGCATTTAGTCGTTTCGTATGCAATTCGCGTATAATATTTATAACCGTCCGAGATGGTTTTTCCGTATTTTATATTCAACTCGATGATGTAATAAAAAGCCATCGGGATACATCCCACGCTCGTATTATATGATAATTTATTTTAATAATAATTATTATGTGAAAACGTTTCGATTGCGAGTATAATGTCTAAAAAGTCTCACAAAATGGAAACAATCGGCATGGTAAATAAAACGTTCGGAATAACACGCCGTAAACGAATACATGGCCAATAAAAATAAAACACATAATAATATATCAGTGTAAACGGCCGTAATAAGGTCAAAAAATTAATCCCAACACGACTGGCTGGTGGTAGCTATAATTTCGTTGATCTGGGGCGCACCGCTTGTCTTTCGAATACAAAATAAGATGTGGGATCCAGCCAAATAGGGCAATAAAAATGTCGTGCAAGAACTCGCGGAATTTCACATGGCAGAATTTACGAGGATGAGATGCATTTGAATGCATTTTCAAATGTAGGTCAGAAAACGTTGGACGCCATTAGATTTAACGTTTTAAACGTATTATGCATATTATTCCGTTTCCTACCTGTGTTCTTGTAATTTATTTAACTTTTGTTAAAATTGTTTTTTTTTTATCGCAAGTCATTAGTTTTGATCATCACAAAATATGGCATGGTTTCGCGAAATTCCAGATCCGAATCTAGAAAGCGAAAACGCCAAACAATCGAGTTAAAATATACAATAATATTACCTAATTGATAAATTATAGTGCACTGCACTGTGTGTACTTATAACACACCGTGATATTATGTCTGTAAGTATTTTAAAGTCTTTCCTGGTGTGCAATTATCTGAGATGTACATGTAAGATATAACATCCGAGTGTGAATTAATAAACGTGCATTTTAATGTAAATAATCATTTATAGAGTTTTGACGCATCGACGGCCATTCATAATCGAATTAGTATTATTCGATAATAATTATAAAAAAAAAAAAAACACACACACAATTTCATCATTTATATAATAATATAATCCGTATACAAGAGTATAAAGTTTAATGGCTACATTATCTGCTGATACCTCTCTTTCAATATTCATTCACTATTTGTTGCAAAATTTACATACGAATGTTCTTATTCTACGTATGGCTATAAAATTTATAAGTATATAATATATGAAAATATAATCACTACAATTTGTAAAAAAAAAATTATGAATTATTCTGTATGTGCTTAGTTTCTAGAATCGAAATACAATAATCAATGATCATTCGTGTCGACGAATAAAAAAAGATATCGTTATATCGTCGGATGTGCATTAACTATAAAATCGATCGAGGAAAAAAATCGTTTAATAATAAATTTAGTATTTTAATTATACATAAATCAACACTAAAAATACTATTTATGTATAATTATAATATATTATATTATATAGTACACGAGCTATAATAATAATATACAGGTTTTTGTCTAAACGGGCAATGCCCTCCAGTATGCGTTTTGGTCTTGCCAATTGTGTGGGCACTCGTATATTCCAGTATTTGTAGATCGGTGTGTCATAAAGTCTATTATAATATTGTAAAATCTGCAGTAATATTGGTTTAAACTGGGCGCGTCGACTTTCGCGAGTATTTTATAATCGAAAATAACAGAACGAAATCTAAATGGTAAATAATAATAATTTAAACAATGTTTTTAATAAGTCTCGATGTTTTAATTTCGAAATGGGAGGTTTTGAAATAAATTCATACCGACGTACGTGTATAATTAAGTCGTATCAATTATTTTTCGTTTCTGAATTAAAATATCAAAACACAACAAATATCGGTGGTACGTACGTACGTCGTCGGTCACAATGATTACATATTCCGAGTGGAAATTTCCGCTATAAGCGTGTGTAATGTATATAATACGAATTTACAATATTAAGTTTTAATAGCTATTCGCCTATACGCATAATATAAAACGTTCCGCATCACAATATAATGTGTTACAGTTACCGAATCCGTCGCAATCGGTTATTTTAATTATTGTCCCGATGTTGTCATAACTATCTTAATGAGCTATTAATTATTAAGGCTGATATTTTCATATTTGTTCTGGTAAATCGTAAAAAATATTGTACACGCAATACGCGCGTTGCATCGATCCGTGCTGCGTATAGGCCTACCGCCGAGTAAGTATAAAAGTTCGTCACGTTTCGTGACTTAATAGCTAAAAATAAAAAATTTTTATAGCACGTTTCGGTACGTTTGACGTCGTTCAGTAGGTAGCCTTTTTGATAGAATTTTTTTATAATAGTAAAACGTATGATTAAAAAAACATGGAAAATAACCATTAGGGACGGATACAAAAGGGGACGGATCCTGAAAACAATTTCAATGATTACATTCTCGTCGTTTATTAGTAAATTGATTTATAAAAAAGAAAAAACCCCACTACTCTAGCAGATCTTTCTCGACGCGGGGATCTTCTAAACAAGGGTGCTACCAGTCGGGTTAATTGTTCCCTACCCCGTTAGATTAGTAATTTGTCTTAATTTGTCATTGGTCAAAATTAATGTATTCAAACTGAATAGGCGCCAAGTGGAATTTCTTAAATCGTTTTTTATCTCAACAAATTGTTTTGAAATTAAAAAAAAACAACTGATAATTGGTTTAATATGCTGTTTAACTCGTCAATGGACTATAATTTCTAATGAAATGAGCAATGTTCTATGAATGGTCAACTCGTTGTGTCGATTAACTTGTACAGTTCCTTATACAGTTTTTCACGCATTTCTCAGGAACGCGAAAGAAAAAAATCTATGACAACATTTTAAAATGAATATTAAAAACAAATATTGAATATGTAATACATACGTTAATTAATGGCACCGCTAGAAATGTTAACAGAAGGGGGGTACCATGAAAAAACGTAGTATTTTATATGTATATTAATTTATACGTTATAGAGGGGAACGGCAGAGGTGATTATCCAGGGAAAATTATAATATGACTTATATTGCATTAGTCGATGACATAATGCAACATTTTATTTACAAAAGGTGTGTCTTTATTTATTACTGTTCTAGTGGTTTAAGAATGAGAATATACAGATATTTTTCGTGATGACTCAGGTAAAAAACACAATTGACACCCGTTCAATAGAATCCAATAATTACGCATGCAGGAAAATAACAAACCTTAACATGTTAAAAATGATTTAAATAAAAGTCGTCCTGCAGCAGCTCTTGTTCGAACAAGTAAATCCAAATGAATGCTCGTGCAATTGGAAAAACTAAACATTGAAACTATATCGTATTTCTATCCGATATAAATAGTGTAGGTTTCTTTTGTTCGAATTCGTTTTTTTTTTTTCTATGTTTATTACCCGATATTTCTAATAAAATTAATTTGAATAATTTAAAAACCTAAAATTAATAAATTTAAATATATATATATATTATGTAATATACATTTCACCATCTTAAATTACCATAATTTATGCCGTGAAAAATAAATTTTGTCTTATTTACATTTTTTGAGGAACTTTTATTCGATGAGTACTTTTTCTTAGTTAATCGGTAACTGAAAGTTTTTTTATCCATTCCAATATGAAATTTAAGAAAATCGTTGACGACCATGAAATAAATGCTATCGTGTTCAGAGTTCAAACACTCGTAAACAAATAATATGAATGTGGTTGTTGCTGTTATCTCGCCTGCTACTGTCTAGCAAGACAGTTCAAAGTTAAAATAAACTAACACAATGAATGCTATTGTAATTAGTATCTGTGCTATTTATAATGCGGCAAAATAATAACGTTTATCGGGGAAAATCGTTTTTTGACTTTCTCTATTCGATTTTTAACTTTTTTAGCCGTTTCGTTCGAATCGAAATATCGTACTAATTTGTTAATATTTTTAAGTTACGGGCGCGCACAATCTGCAGCCCTCCCCGAAATGACGCGTCTGCTCTAACCGACGCGCACAGTAAACTAGATTATAGGTACACGTGTACAACAGTGTTCGCCCATTTGTATATTAGACATTATCCACACGCGAAACATCCGATCGATAGAGCGTGCGTGTGATTTTCAGAGCAGCGAAACTACACGACCGAGAGAGATATATGCAATTACAATAAAAGACACTCGAAGCCAACGGCAAACACTTAAAACCCCGCGCACAGCGTAAAACTATTTCGCAGGGTAGTGTTTTATCGTCGCGCTAACGATTGGACGTCCGCCCGCGCGGTAAACAAACCGTCGTCGTCAACAAGCATAACAAATGCCGTGCGTTTCGCGGCGCGCCAGACGACGACCTTTTCGTACGTTATTTTCACTATCCGAATCGGATAATGCGATCGTACGACGACGACGACGGACCCGTAGGGACGCGATACGGTCGCGTAAACACTACACGCGATCAATAGTGTAATAATTTCAATATTATTTTAAAAACGGTTTTGCACAAAGACTACAATGTCGACAGATTCACAAGGGGTTTCTCGTTTAAACACCGCGAAACGTCGTCTGTCTTACCGAGATGCTGTCGTCCCGAGACCGAAAGAGCCCCCCTCGTCGTTCGACTAAACTAATTCTAAAAACTCGCGTGCAAAGAAAAAACCAACAACAAACAAATGGTAAATACCACCGGCGGCGCGGCGTGTATACCTGCGCGGT